>VWZK01003165.1:59800-87171 GCA_013396935.1 Baryphthengus martii | reverse complement strand
CCGCTGCCGACGCCTGCGGCAGCCGCGACGTCTTCCCCGGTGTCCTCCCTCCCCTCCGCCCCCCGTTCCCGACGTCCGGTGTGCGGCTGCGGGAACACAATGAGGCGCTGAGGAGCGCGGCTGCTCCGGCTGAGGAAACGGCTGCCGCCGGCTTCCTCCGCGCAGCCCTGCCCCGGCCCCCGCGGCGCACACGACCCGGAGACCGTGGGCATGGCTGCGGAGGACGAGCGCGCTGCGAGCCCCAGAGGTAACCGGGACGATGCGGCGCTTCCCGGGGAGGGATGCTGCCGCTTGCGGCACGTTTTAGGGGCTCCCCTGCCCTCTGCCTCGCCACCCCTGGCCCTTATCCCCGTGCCGGGGCTGGTGCCTTGCTCCTGGGAGGAGGGGGTGGGAGCCTGGCTCTGCTTCCTGACGGTGCTAACTGCGCCGTGAGCAGCGCTTCCCACCGCGTAGCTCGTCCTCAAAGCCGCTGATCACCTCCGAAGCCCCCCAGTCCTCGAGGGTGCCCGTGCAGGCAGGTCCCCAGCAGAGCGAGAGCCTGGCCTGGCACTGGGTGACATCCCCGTGGGGCTGCGGAGAGTTACTGGAGGTGAGGCGGTAGGCAAGTGATGAAATTGGAAGATGGGGCTGGGGACTGGCTTGTGATAACTGCACTAGTTCTCAGCCCTTCACTCTGGCCAGGAGTCCTTTGGCAGGGCTCTGCCGAGGGAGATACCATAGCCCCCAGAGCTGTGTAAGTGCCTTTGGGAGACCAGAAGCCTCCCATCTTCAGCTCCCAGGAGAGCTCCCATCTCCACATCCCTCCTGCTGACTCACTGCTGAAGCCTCAGCCCTGCCAAGGGCTTCTCCGCTGCCACTAGACCCCTCCTCAGCCAACCCAGCATTGTGTTTTGGGAAGCAACGGGGGTGGGCAGGCTGGGTGACAGCTCCTCAGGGCAGTCTTCTTGCTGCCACGGCCACCGTGACAACCTACGGTGATGGCATCTCAAGGGGGCCCTCATGGAAAGATCCACTTCTGTCACTGTCCAGCTTCCCACATCTAGGTGTACTTGGAGGTCCGGGGAGCTTCCTGCCTCTGGCCTCGAGGACCCTTCCTGCTCTGCCAGGACAGGCTTCAACCCACTCGTTAACCCCTGGCTTCGTCCCCAGATGAGAAGTGGCCGGAAGTGGAGAAGGCTGAGAAGTTGGCGAGAGGAGCCGCTCTGAAATGGGCTTCGGGAGTGTTTTACCGCCCTGATAAGCTGGAGGCTCTCGACAAGTACCGGAGCCGAGAGACACAGAGGAACAGCTCCATCCAGTCCCGGCTGAAGGTGGGTGTTTGCCACAGCCCACCCTGTGGGCACCCGCAGCTTCACCGCCTCCCCAAGTGGGGATCCCAGCCACAGTCACTTCTTCCATCATCATGAAACGCAACTTCTTGCCCCACTTGTAGCAGCTGCCTCTGGCTGGCACTTTGCAGGAGAAATGCAGTTAGGGGGCAAAAAGATCTGGTAACCCCACCACCACCACCTGCTGCCCTCTCCTTGGGCAGTGTCTAAAGTGTGAAAATCAGTCTCCCGTGCCTCTAATCATCCTTCAAAACAAAACACTGAGGTGTTCAGCGCATCTCACATGCAGGAGTCAGCCCTCCCCACCCCTGCCCCATCCCAGCAGATCCCTGCAGAAGAAACTCCATCTCCACACACATCAGAGAGAGCTTTCCCTGATCTCGGTGTGCTTCTCCTGCTCATGATGACCCTTTTTGCATAACTCAAGGAAAAATTAACCTCAGGATCTGACCAGCGTGAGCACCCCAACTTTCTTCTGATGTTTTCTGCTACTTGAACGTGGGCAAATTGTCCAGGAGGCAACTTGTTTTAAGTGATGTGACCTCAGAGAAAACAACTTGCTTCTGGTGACGCTTCTCGGAGCCAGGAGTTAAATGGGTGGACAGGGCATGGAAATGTGCCAGCGCCACTGCAGGGCTGGAAAAGCTGGAAATCCACTTGGGAGGAGGATTTGTGTGGCTGCTGAAGTGCTTCATGCCATAAGTAGGCCTTGGGGGGCAAATGGGGGCCCTCTGGTCTGCAAATATTTTGCAGAATCGAAGTAATCTTTCAAAACTGAGAGGAGACGTCTGGTTACTGCTCACTCTGCTGACTTGGTCACCCCAGAGTGTTGACCTTCTCCCAGCTCCTCCACAGCAGCCATTGCCCCCTGCCTCATAAATAGTCATCAGCATTCAGTTTACTCAGAGCAGGGTGAGATGAGCCATCCCAGCTGATGGAGCAGGTTTCTTGAAGCTAGGTGTTCTTGGTTTCAATGGGATGGAGTCATCCTAGAAGGTCTGGGAGATATTATGGCATGACAGCAGAGGCAGATGTAACCATCTGGGGCTGGGAGAGCGCGTGCAAGAGAGACCTGGCAAGGCTGAGTCAAATGGCGCGCGAGTCCTCTGGCCTTTGAGAGCTTCTCCACTGCCCCTCCATCCTCTTCTGCTCCCCAGTCAACTGTCCAGTCCTACCTGGAGGGGGTAAGTGCGGGACTAGAGCAGCTGCGGTCGGCGGCCCAGGAGGTGCAGACCGTGTGCCAGGACCTGGGGACTGCACGGTGGGCCCTGCTCGACAGCGCGGACCACTTCCAGGGCCTCCAGCAGATGCGGGCGCTGATGGCGGAGCACGTGCAGCTGGCCTCGGTGGTCCAGGTGCTGCCCCAGCTCTTCTCGGGTAAGGCATCGGCCCGGTCCTTGCGGATTTGGGCTGGAAGGCACTGGGGAGAATGTCAGTCCAACCCTGGCTCCGCACAGGGCTGGTGGTGAAGCTATAGGAGCAGGTGGCTCTGGCATTGCCAGTTGAGTTTGGTGAGCCTCTGCTGGATGGAGATGCCTCTGCAGGGTCTGATCCAGCACGGTGTCCCCAGAGACCCAGATCTCAGACCCTTCCCTTCACCATCTCCCTGCTAACCTGCACGGCTGACCCCGATGCCAACCTCCCACACCCCTTGCACTCAATCCTGCCCTCTCTCTTCCCTCTCCCACAGTCCACGAGGTTTTTTCCCATACCCTGCAGCTGCTCCGTGGGCAGCACCTCCTAGAGGCCCACGCAGAGCTCATGATGATAGAACACCTCCGGGATGACATCCTCTCTCAGCTGCACCTCCGTGAGCTCTCCAGTGCCCATACAACTGTGCTCTCCTACTTTGGTGGCCTGCAGGAGCTCAATGAGAGCCTGTCCAAGCAGCTGTGGGACATCGTGGGCAGCAGCCTGCAGTTGGTGCGCGAGGACCCAGTTCTCTTCGTCACCGCTGTAAGGATCATCGAGAGGGAGGAGAAAATAGATGACATGCTGCTCCTGGAGGCCACCTTCCTGCCCCCTGGCCGCCCAAAGGGCTGGAGGCAGAAGTTTTACCACGTTCTTCAGGAGACCATCAGAGAAGCCCACTTTCATTCCACCCGCTTGGATTCTGAGGGGCCAGGGCTGGCCAGGCACCTGGCAGCACTGAAGAGGGACATCGTATCTGAGCTGCGTGTGGTGAAGGACCTGATGGTCCAGTGTGTCCCAGCTCACTACAACATCCTCAGTGTCTGCACTGCCACCTACCACCAGGCCCTCACCAGCCACCTCCAGGACATTCTCCGAGAGGACCTGGACAAACAGGCACTCTTCCTTCTCCTTGAGTGGGCGCTTTGTGTGTACCACAGGTCAGCACCAACCCCAGCACCAACTAAGCAGGGGAGGTTGTGGAGAGCCAGGTTGTCCACCAGCACATGGGTGGGTCGAAAGAGTGGCTCTGGCTACCTGGGGATGACCACCAGGGGGGCAGAGGGAGAGGTGGGAACTCCTGGAAAACACAGGTCTTCTCAGTCCTGTCCCAACTCTGTCTTCCAGCCCGGAGATGATGGGTCACCCTGACCTTCTCCCAGAAGTGGATGTTTCTTCTCTGGGTCCCTTGATGTCCCCTGAGCTCGTGGATCAGACAGAGAGGAAATACGTGATGAAAGTCAAGGTGAGTGAGCAGGACAGCACACCTGTGATGGGAATGGGGACCCAACCACCACTGCTGTGCTGCCATCTGCTTGGAGAGCAGCCGGAGACCATGAGCCTCTGGGACGAGGCCCAGGACTTGCTTCTGTGCTGTGTGTTTGGTCTCAAGGGAGTTAGTACCTGTCTTCGTAGGCTGACCGTGGCAGGTGTCCATCCCCCAGGCTAGTGTACTCGAGTGGATGCAGAGGACCTTGGAGGTGGAGTTCAAGGAGTGGTTCAGGGAAGAGGAACCCGAGACGGACCATCAGGGCTTCTTCCAGTCAGCCCTGCCTGTCATTGTCATGCAGGTGGGTCCCCAGCACCACGGCCGTGCTGAGAGCCCCCCAAAAGGTGGCCGTGGCCTGCAGCCTCCCACTGACTCACCTCCACTCTCCTTTCCCTGTGCAGATGCTGAATGAGAATATCCAAGTAGCCTCTTTGATCACAGACTCTCTGCAGCAGAAGGTCTACAACATGGCCTTGGAGGAGCTCGAAGCATTTCTGAGCCGGTCAGTAAAGCCCCTCACACCCCTGCCCTTCCTGACAGACCCTGAGTCCCCATGACCAACAACCATAGGCTGATGGTGGAGGTCTACTGCCCCAAGTATCCCTCCAGTAGTGGTGAACCCTGCTCTCCCAAGGGGTCCAGAATGGGTTCCACTGTCCCACCCTGCCCAACAACCTGTCACTCTCCAACCTGGCAGCAGGACCTGGAAAGAGCCAAGCGAGCTGGAAGGGTTGTGGGAGGTCGACGTGCTCCCAAGATCATCCCAGCTCCAGGTCCTTGTGGCAAGACATCTGGGGCTCTGCTCACCCATCACAGTTGACTTGCTGTGTTGCAGTCTGCGGGAAGCCCTGGTGCGATGTGGGAAGGAGCACCAGAAGGACCGCACCGTACCCAAATACTATGTCTCCTACCTACTGGCTGTGCTCAACAACAACCTGACTCTCAGGTAACGTGAACCAGCACCTTGTAGCTCTTGTAGCTCTTGTAGCAAAACTACCACCCACAAGGAAGTCATGTCCTGTCCAGCCCCCTGGGGACCAGTGTCCCCACCATGCTTGCCAGGCTACCTGTCCCCTTCTTCCCTCTCTCCTAGCTCCTCTGTCTCTTCCCTGCACCCTGACACCACCTGCAGAGAAGTCCCCGCATCGCTCCAGGCTGCTCTGGACCGGACGCAGAAGAAAACCTGCCAGCTGCTGCTGGAGGAGCTGCTCCTGGACCTGCAGGTGCGTTTGGCAGGGCTGCAGCAAACCTGGCCCCAGCCAGGAGAGCCCCCAGGCACAGGTTTATTCCTGCCGCACACGTCCCCCGTAGCCTGTTATCATCCTGTAGACATCTCAGCCGGTCTGGCTCCCAGGCCTCGATAAACCACCCGCAGCTCACGTCGCCAGCCAACACCGCCCCGTATTGCAGGGGCAGATGTCTCCCCAAAATACTAACCAACAGAAGCCGGGGGCCACAGCCCTCCCCCTTTCTCCCACCTCACCCTGCTCTGCTTTGCGGTCCTTTTGATGCCTCTTTCATGTCAGAAAAACAACAGGAGAGAGGCAACATCCATGTGGAGGATACAGCCCATGCACAACTGCCTGAGTCACTTCCTGCCGGCGCGGTCAAATTTAGCTTTCCTGAATTCAGGAGCAAAAATTTGGAATAATTAATGGTGTTGCTATTTTGGGCTCGAATGCCCTGCAAACAAAGGAGCAGCTGGAGGGCGAAGCGCTCACAGGTAGTGTGGAAGCTGCCTTGGCAGAGGGAATGTCAGCCTGCGGGCAGGAAGATGGGCAAGGAGAGTGGGACAGTTTCAAAGCCCTCGGCCAAAACCATGTTGTAGCTACACAAGGGAAGCAGAAAGGAGTGGAAATCAAAAATAAAATGCCAGCAGCACAGGCCAAAAGGCGGCGTGAGGAACAGCTTGCTGCGCAGGCCTCTGGGCAGCACGCCAGTGATAGGGCACCCTGCCGCAGGTAAAGATCCAAAGGGAGGAGCTTTGAGGGGCAGCCCCAGTGTATTTTCATAATTTTCAAATTTAGGCCTCTCTTCTATTTTTATATGGTCTTCTGGATGGCAGTGGAGGCTTGGGGGTTTTGCAAGGCAAAGAGGACACATTTTAGTGAGACCTGGACAGGGAGGAGAAGAACCTCATGAAGTTCAACAAGGGCAAGTGTAGGATCCTGCACCTGGGCAGGAATAACCCCCTGCACCAGCACAGCTGAGGGGGTGACCTGCTGGGAAGCTACTCTATGGAGAAGGGGCTGGGAGTGCTGGTGGACAAGTTTACCATGAGTCAGCAATGCGCCCTTGCAGCCAAGAAGGCCAATGGTCCCCTGGGGTGTATTCAGAAGTGTGGCCAGCAGGTCAAAGGAGGTTCTCCTCCCACTCTACTCTGCCCTGGTGAGGCTATCTCAGAAATATTGAGTCCAGTGCTGGGCTCCCCAGTTCAGGAGATGCAAGGAACCACTGGAGAGAGTCCAGCGGAGGCTGGGAAGCTGCTGAGGGGACTGGAGCATCTCTGTGCTGAGGAAAGGCTGAGAGCCCTGGGGCTGTCGAGCTGGAGAAGAGAAGGCTGAGAGGGGGTCTGATCAATGCTGAGCAAGAGCTAAAGGGCCCATGGGGGACAAGAGGATGGGGCCAGACTCTTGTCAGGGGTGCCCAGTGACAGGACAACGGACAATGGCACAAACTGAAATCCAGGGGGTTCCATCTGAACAGGAGGAACTTCTTTGCTATGAGGATGGCAGAGCCTGGCCCAGGCTGCCCAGAGAGGTTGTGGAGTCTTCTTCTCTGCAGAGACTCCAAACCCTCCTGGACAATGTGATCCTGGGCCCCCTGCTCTGGGTGACCCTGCTGGAGCAGGGCAGTTGGGTGAGATGATCTCCAGAGATCTCTTTCCAACCCCCACCATGCTGGGATTCTGTGATCTTGCAATTCTGTGCTGCCAGGCAGTGGGCAGGCAGCTGAGGGATGTTTTGCTGCCCCACAGCTGGCAGCTGCTGTGGGAGCAATGCGATGCAGGGCACCCATTGCTGCTCCTCTGCTTCTTCCAGCCCCTCTTCCAGCAGCTGCCTTCCTGCAAGTGGCTCTCCGGGTCCCAGCTCGTCACCAGCATGTGTGAAGTGATTGACAAGTATGCAAAGGACTTCTCTCACGTCAGGAAACCTGTCTTCACAGTACGGTTGCCGTGGGGTGTCCTTCAAATGGCTGCTAGTCTGTAGGGCGAGGAGGTGGGGCAGTGGGGTGCCATGCTGGGGTGCAGGATGCAGTTGCTGCTGGGTTTGCCAGAGAGCTCATATCCTCCAGAGCACTCCTGAGGTGCTCAGGCCTTACCGCAAGTGCAGCCACCTTCTCTGTCCCTCTGGCCGGGGGACTTCCCGGCAGGTTGTCCCTGCAGCTTGTCATTGCATCTAGCCCTTTTCCCCTCTGCCTTTCCCTGGGCAATTGGTGTCCAACCCCCAGGGCGATGCCCAGTGCTGACAGCTCTCCTCTGCCCAGCTCCTGATGATGGAGAGCGAGCTCCTGGTGACCAGCCAGTACCTGCGGGCACTCATGCAGAAGAAGATGGTGTGCAAGAGTGCGGAGGAGCGACGCCAGCTCTGCCACCGCCTGCTGCAGGACGTCACCCAGCTCCGGGAGCTCTTCTGTGGCCTGGTGAGAGGTGTCCAGGCGCAACGGGGAGCTGGGGCTGGGCCGCAGGAGGGGAGCATCGCACGCCGAGGTCGGTGCAAAGAGCTCATCGCTCGCCTTTGTCACCCTCCTGCTCCCCTTCAGCCCACAGCAGATGGGGGGATGCATCATCTCAGGAACAAGTCAGGGCTGTTACGCTCGGGCAGTTGTGAGGCCAAGATGGGAGGAACTGGTTGTATTAGGGACTCGGAGGACCATCCACCCTGCCCGGCGCAGGTTGCCTTGGGGTGAGCTGGGCCTGATCAGTGGGACGTGCTGAGTGGGGACACACCAGCTGCAAGGGGCCACATCCCCATGTGGGCACTGAGGACCGGGCTGCAGCTCACCAGTCACTGCGGGGGCCTCCTCCCAGCCTCAGACATGACTGTTCTCCCTGCCAGGGTCTGGACCAGAGCCAGCAGAGCCTGGAGGCCGTGTTTGCCCTACAGGAGCTGATCTGCCTCAAAGATCCAGCACTGCTCAGCTTGGAGGTGCTGGGCTTCATCACCAAGTACCCTGATGTCAGGTAAGAAGGCCAGCTCAGCTCTCCTGTGAAATGGGGTCAGTGTGAGTTTGCCCAGGGGAGCCAGGCTTGAGCACAGGACCCTGTGAGGTTATGCTGCAGAGTAGGCAGAAACCTGGGCTTTCCCCTCCTCCTCCCTAAGGATTTTCATTCCCGTGCTCCAGATTTGAGGGGTTCTTGCAAAGTCCCAAGGGCAAAGATGTAAAGGAAAGAGCAGTTCTGCTGCGGCATTCACCCATCCATAGTTGGTGGCCAAAAAAAAGTGTGAGAAATCACAAAACACCGAAGTGGAAATGTCAGAACCAAACTCACAAGCTTTGTGGAGTGATTTTCAAGCAAATGTTAAGGTTTGGCTGGTGGCCTCAGCTCAGCTTCTCTGGCTCACGGGAGGTTTGTGGGACTTGAGCACTGTGGACGGTGCCACGGGACTCACCTCTTGCTCTCTGCTCAGTGACGAGCACATCTCCACCCTGCTGGATCTCCGGGGTGATGTCTCCAAGGAGGTGCGGCACATAGTGCTGGAAATGATGGCACAGCACCCCCAGGTTCTGCCCGAGAGCTACCGGCCCATCTTCAGCACCATCCTGGTCCCTGCCCCAGAGCTGCCCTTCTGCCTTCGCAAGGGCAAGTGTGCCTGACGCTGCACCCCGCTGCCCGCTCCCCATCCTCCTCTGGTTGACCGTCCTCTGCAAGTATCAGTCCCGGGAGACCTGGGGCAGAAGAAAAACCCCCCCACTGTGAGTCTGCAGTGAGGATGAGTCCGTGTCTCCATGGTGCTGCAGTTATTTGGGTTTCTCCCGGTCTCCTGACAGTCCCCTGAGCCGGTGTGTCCTGTTACCACCCTACCAGGCAGACTGGAGCCTGGCTAGACCCGGGCTTGCAAGAGGCTTTTAGCCATGGGAGGTCTCAGCCCAGGCATCTTGTGTTGCCTCTCCACCAGCCTGGCCCTGCATGAACGGTGGAGAGCAACTCGGGCAGCTCATCATGGCTTGCAGCGCAGAGGAGAGGGCGCAGGAGGGTCTCACCACCCTGGGTAGAGCTGTCAACCCTATCCCTGCCGGTGGGAAGGGACAGTGCCGAGTTCCTGCTGACCTGCCCAACTCCTGGCCCCAGCTCTTCTGACAGCATCCAAGACAGAACCAGGGTCCAAGACTCTCCAGCCCTGTGGAGAGTATGGTTGTGTCTGGTGTATCGAGCACCCTCCTGTCCCAGAGTTCCTCCCTGATGGGCAGCACCGCCCTGGGCACTGGCTCTTCCTCCATCCTTTGCTGCTATCCAGCCCTTGGGCACCTCCTCCCCAGGTACCATGCAAAGAGCAGGAGCAAAGCCTGCACCCTTGTGCCCAGCCCCTGCAGCACCCTGGAAGACCTCCACGCTCCACCACACTGCACCACGTGTGGTGGGCCAGATCCTGCTGTCCTTATGTGGTATCACTACTAGAAATAAAGGCCTGAGCTCTGCAATCTCTCACCAGTGTCCAGACTATGCTCCCCAGTGGGTCATGGCAGGGATCAGAACATGTAGGTGGCAACAGAGAGGGGAGGGATCCATCCTATGCTCAGCATCACCCCAAAAATAGCTCCCAGTGCACCCAGTGCCACTCTGAGACCATTACCTGGGGACATGGGGGATGATGGAGACACTACCTATCCTTTATGACCAGCATGGAATCAGAATCATTGAATCTTTGGGTTGGAAGGGACCTTTCAAGGTCATCCAATCCAACCCGAGTTCCAGCCCTCCCATCATTGCTGTGGCCTCCTCTGGCCCCGCTCCAGCAGGTCCTTGTCTCTCCTGTGCTGAGGACTCCAGAGCTGGACCCAGCACTGCAAATGGGTCTCCCAAGAAGGGAGCAGAGGGGCAGAATCCCCCCCTCGACCTGCTGCCCACACTGCTGGGGGTGCAGCCCAGGGTGCCATTGGCTGCTGGGCTGCGAGCGCACGGTGCCGGCTCCTGTCCAGCTTTTCACCCCCAGCACCCCCAAGTCCTCTACAGGGCTGTTCTCAATCCCTTCCCCCCCAGCCTGTGCGGATAGCAGGAGTTGCCCTGACCCAGGGGCAGGACCCTGCACTTGGCCTTGTTGGACCTTATGAGGCTGACGTGGGCCCACTTGTTCAGCTTGTCCAAGTCCCTCTGGATGGATCCCATCCCTCAGGTGTATCAACTGCACCACTCAGCTTGGTGTTATCTACAAACCTGCTGAGGGTGTCTTGATCCCACTGTCCACTACCCTCTGGATGTGACCACCCAACCAATTCCTCGTCACCTTACAGTCCACCCATCAGGACCACGGGGAGGACCACACTGCTCCCCAGTACACAGTGGTGGGGCGAGTGGTTAGGTCACTGCAGTGGTGAGGGGATGCTTAAGTAGAGGAGGGGGGCTCAACCTCAGCATGGGGAGGTGGCTGCTGTCCTCCCTAGGGCTCACGATGTGCTTGCGCAGCTTGCCGCAGCTCTCACCTGCCTGGGAAGGTCTCTGCGCTCCCCATCTGCCCTGGCTGGCTCTGGGACACACTCACCTGCCGCAGGGTGGCCCTGGGCCATGGGAACGTCCAGTTCGGCCCGGTCTTGTCCCAGGCCAGGGCTTCATGGCCACATGGAAAATCAGCTCTGGTGCCAACAGATCTGAAACAGGCCTGGGGGCGGGGTGCCCAGGCACTGGCACCCATCCCAGCACATCCAGCCCCACAGCTACCTCCATCATATGCCCACAAGCAGCCCCCCCCACACCCCCCAGCATAGCCCTGGGTACTCTGCCCCTCTGCAGCTCCACGCGCTGCACTGAGAACAGACACAGCTCGTTACAGCAGCACCCAAGCACCCCAGGCTACCTTTCAGTAGCATTTTCCCACCGCTGCTGTCACCAGAGGTTGCAGGAGCAAGGCAGGTGCCAAATTTGGCCCACGACCGCTGCCCACAGCTGGTAGAAGGTAGCAGTGGGACCTTGGCCTGCCTGGCTATGAGCCACACGACTCCCGGTGGCTATAAAGCTCATACCCCTGGGCACAAAGCGCTGTCCTGTCAGGATGGCGTTTCTGTGGGCAGTTGCCTGCCTGGCCCTTGCCAGCACCGTCTCAGGTAAGTGCTGTCCACAGGCACCAGGAGGTCCTCGGGGTGCGGCAGGACCGGCGCACCGCGAGTGTGGTGACTGAGCCATCAGTACGGGCAGCCCTCGGTTGCTCAAAGCTTTCAGGGTGACCCTTGCGCCCCTCCACCTGTCCCCCAGGCTGCGGCGCGCCCGCCATCAGCCCCTCGGTGCACTACAGCGAGAGGATCATCAACGGTCAGAACGCGGTACCAGGCTCATGGCCCTGGCAGGTGTCCCTGCAGGTACGGCACCGCCCCGCTCCCCAGGCACGGGCAGGATCAGCGCCCGAAGCACCACAGAGGCTCAGCACTGCGAGCTGGCTGCTGGGCTGAGGCGGTGGGTGGGCACCGAGGAGACCTGCGACACCGGGCTCATCCTGCCCGGCCCCAGCTCTTCCTCCCTTTCTCCCCAGACCAGCTCGGGATCCCACTTCTGTGGCGGCTCCTTGATCAACGAGTACTGGGTCGTCACGGCTGCCCACTGCAACTTCAAGTGAGGAGCCGTGCCTGGACGGCCCGCGGGGGCTCGGGGCGTGCCGAGCATCACCGCGCGGCACTTGGGGCAACTCCAAAGGCCAGCGCCCACAGAACCGAGCAGCCTGGGGCTCCCTCCCTGACTGTCCCTGTGGTGGCTTCCCCCGTGCACCCAGCGCAGTGTCCACGACGGCTGCCGGTGCTGCTCCTACGTCAGGTGCTGGCTGCTGCGCATGCCCCTGACTCGCTCGCTCTCCTCTCGCAGCCCCTACTCCCAGGTCGTCGTCCTCGGGGAATATGACCTCTCCAACCCACAGGGTGTTCAAGTGAAGACCGTGGCCAGGGTGAGCGGGGCCGATGCAGCTGCGGTCCTGGAGGGGGACTGCAGCTCCGCACCCCGGCAGGGCAGCAATGAAGTGCTAACAGTGTTTCTCTGCAGGCCATCACGCACCCCAACTGGAACCCCAACACCTTCCAGAATGACATCACCCTGCTGAGGCTCTCCTCACCGGCCCAGCTGGGATCCCGCGTGTCCCCCATCTGCCTGGCCTCAGCCAACCTCAACCTGCCCACCAACCTCCAGTGCGTCACCACTGGCTGGGGACGCATCAACCCCAACTGTACGTACTTGGAAGTCCAGGGATGGCTCCGCACGGCCGCCCTCCTTCCTGCGGAGCTCTGCAAGGTCTGGGGTGGCACAGAGCAGGAAGACGCCTTGCGTGGCAGCACCCAGGCGTTTGTGAGGACCCACAAGAGCTTGCCCCAGGGCACCCGTGAGCTCCCAAAGGCCCCAGGAGGCCCACGGTAGAGCTGAGTGATGTAATGGTATTTCTTTCCCGTAGCCCAAGCCCTGGCAACGAGCCTGCAGCAGGTAACGCTGCCCCTCATCTCCCAGGCTCAGTGCATGCAGTACTGGGGCAACCGCATCACCAGCGGCATGCTCTGTGCCGGCGGTGCTGGAGCCTCCTCCTGCCAGGTAAGGAGTCGAGCTCCTGCTGCCCTTTGGGGAGGGAGGAGGAGGAAGAGGAAGAGGAGGACACACGGGGTCTTACATCTATGGAGCTGGAGACTGAAGCTCTAGCACCTTGCTGTGGCCAGGGGACCAGGTGGCCAGGGTGGCAAGGACCAGTTTGGAGCCTATGCTGGGACCCTTAAGCAGGTGTCTTCTCCTCAGGGTGACTCTGGTGGACCTCTGGTATTCCTGAACGGGAACGTCTGGACCTTGATCGGCATCGTCTCCTTCGGTAGCACTGACTGCAACATCCGCGTGCCGGCCGTCTACACCCGTGTGAGCCAGTACCGAAACTGGATCGACTACATCGTCGCTCAGGGCTAGAGCCGGTGCCAGGGGGATCCCTTCACTGGGCTCTGCTCCCAGCATGGGGAGCTCGTCAGAGCTATTGAGGGGAGCGGCTGGAAGCGAGGCACCGACCTCGTAATAAAGCGTCATCGTTTGCTCGTGCGAGTGCTGCCTCTGGCTCCTTTCCTCTCGTGATGCAGATGGGAGTGGAAGGTGCACGGGGGAAGCCCGGGGCACCCTGTGGTTGGGAGCTCCTCTCCCTAAATCCGAGCACCTCCCAGAGCTGGAGGTCAATGCCCAGCTTGGGATCCGCTAGGGAGGTGCAGAAGGCAGGACATGATGGGCAGGCAGAGGGGGAGCAGGGCTGGCTTCATCTCAGAGGGTCTTCAAGCACACAGATCTACACCCTGGCTCCAGCCCAGAGACCACCACAGTGTTGAGGGTGGGTGATGTCACCTGCAACGGCTTTGCCGTCAACCCAGCTGCAAGGTCTTCAACATCAGCTGGGCCCCCAGCATCAGCTCCTCCAGGAAAGGGATTGTGAAGCTGACATGGCTCTGCAGGAGCAAGGCTTCTTTGTCTGTGATGGAGGGATGGGTGCTGGTGGAACTTGAAAGATCCCTGCCTGCAGTGAAAGCTGTAACCTGAGTGATGGTCTGGGATCACAGAGCTGATGCAGAAACGCCTATGGCAAGTCCAGCTCCTCAGGAAGGTGGAGGGAGGTGAAGGGAGAACAAGACTCTGTCTCACACACGCAGATCTGCCAAGTAACAGAGCAGGAAACTCAAGGCCACCCCAAAGGAAAACCTGAAGCTGAAGGCAAAGTTCAAGGCCAGGTGACAGGTTTTTGGAAGGAAGCAGCATTTTCACCCAAACAGGTTCTCGAGACAACGGCAGGTGCAAAAAGTATGTCTTGTGCTCACACGTGGTGAATGGATTAACAGAGCTGGTCACGAGGGCACTGTGGAGAGGAGCAGGATCTGAGTGTCACAGCATGAGGCGGGGCATGTTTTTAGTTTACCAGCAATGCAAACGTGACATCAAACCTTTGCTGTGTGAATCACGGCGCCCAGAATGTTGTCATCACTCTTGTATCAAGCAGTCACGATGCTACACAGAGACGTGCCCACGGGAAGGGTTATAGCTCACAAATGAAGGCTAGAGACAAATAGTCTGCCCCATATGCTTGAGTTTTAAAGAAGAAAAAGCTGCTCAAATACATCCTAGGGCTGCTGAGTTTTAGTCTGAACAAAGCTTAATTTCATTTAGTGGCCTGTTCCGCAGGGAGCTACTGGAGCTAACTTACAGCAGGGAACTGGGGCTTGCAGAGAAACCTGTGAAGCTACTGGCTCAGAGCCCTTTGCCTTGGGAAGCCTCACCCTGGACACAGGGGACAAGCGCCTGGGGCAGAGCTCTTTGCAAATGTCCCCTAAGCTGGCAGTATCAGTTGCACAAGGTACACACCAGTCCTACCCGTCTGCCATAACATTTAGAGTGTGCTTCACTCCGTGGGACCTGAAATAAGACCTGTCATACGAAAGCAGCACACTCAGATTTTGGCTTTACTTGGCTCCTAAATGATCTTGAAGATGGTCGAATGTCAAAGATGCGGGGACGAGTCATATAGGCAGGAGGAACTGGTGCCACATGAAGCTCCTAACAGGAATCGATCAACTGCAGCACTACAGGTCACTTGCTCTTTGTGTTCAGGTCACTGCCATCCTGACCACTGTGGGGACAGGGTCCCTCGCCCCTGGAAACCAACCTTACTGCCAGGAGGATGTGGTTCAAAAGCGGGGGGTGCATGTGTCATGTCATATTATAGGTTTTCCTGTTCACCCACAAAAGATCCTCATAGTAAAACTGGAGAGGTAACGAGCTGCTGTGAGCAAAACAGGGTTTTTCCCTGGCCCCGTTTGCTGCCAGAGAAGAGTGAACAAAACATCCCAAAGTACCAGTTCAGCCTCTGTCCCCCGCCTTCCAGCAAGAGGCCGAGTGTCCAACTCACCCAGAGCATCCCTGTGGACATCCCAGTCCTGCGTAAAGTCTCCCTCAGGCAGCTCCTGGCCTGGCAGCTGCATGAAAGAACCCACCAAACTCTTCTATGTGCATTTTGGTACCTTCTTGCTGTGCTCCAAGAACCTGTCAGAGGGGTGAGAAGCTCCAGGCTTTCAGAATCACAGAATCCCAGCATGGCGGGGGTTAGGAGGGATCTCTGGAAATCGCTTTGTCCAAAACTTCCTGCTCCAGCAGGGTCACCCCGAGCAGGGGGCCCAGGATCGCGTTGTCCAGGTGGGTCTGGAATCTCGCTAGAGAAGGAGACTCCACAACCTCTCTGGGCAGCCTGGGCCAGGCTCTGCCACCCTCACAGGAAAGAGGTTTCTCCTCCTGTTCAGATGGAACCATTTGGCCCGTTGCTCCTTATCCTCTCTCTGTGCACTGCTGACAAGAGTCTGATCCTTTTCACCCACCCTGTAGCTCTTGCTCAGCATTGATCAGATCTCCCCTCAGCCTTCTCCAGCTCCACAGCCCCAGGGCTCTCAGCCTTTCCTCGGCACAGAGATGTTCCAGTCCCCTCAGCAGCTTCCCAGCCTCCGCTGGACTCTCTCCAGTAGCTCCTTGTCTCTCTTGAATTGGGCAGCCCAGCACTGGACTCAATATTTCTGAGATGGCCTCACGAGGGGCAGAGTAGAGTGAGATGAGAGCCTCCCTCGACCTGCTGGCCACACTCTTCTGAAGGCACCTTTTTGTGGTGTTTACTGACCATCGCTCAGAGCCCGGAGAGCAGCGCGTTTCAGCAGCAAGCCCAGGAACAGAACCGAGTGCCTAAAGTAACGACAGCAGAGCAAGGGGGTATGCAGAATACATTGACATGTTTAGCAGATCGAGTACACAAAATAAATAATCCTGTACACTCTAATCATAACGTTACAGACTAATTACAAGGGTTCAGACCTCATCCTACAGCAGTTCTTAGCATCAAGACAGGATGCAGAAGGCAAGTCACAGAATTGGATGCTTCTCAAGACGTTTTATCCCCCACTGGGACACTTAACGGGATGTGACCGGAGTCATTTCCAAGCTGTTCCAACCCAGCAGCGGAAACTTGGCGACCAAAAATAACAGCAAGTGCCGGAAGCCCTCTGATTCCGAGAGCTTCCTGGGAGGTGTCTCTGTAGGGAATGGCAACAGGAAAACTCATGGCATCTGGGCAGCCATGCAGGAGCTGCTCAGTTCTAAGGCACCTCGGTGGGGCCATGGATCTCCTCCATGTTCTGCAGACAAACACAGTGCAACAAGATTGGCAACAGCAGCCAGTGGCTTGCCCGTCCTGCGTGAGGGATCTACCATATTTATCGTCATGCAGGAGAGGAGAGCAGGAGGAGAAAACTGTCCCCAGGCAGCCAAAGCTCCATTCACCCCAGGGATGCTGAGGGTGGAAGGCACTGAGCTCCTTGCTCGATGCTGTTGCCACTGCGCATCCCTGCTGCTTCACTTCTTTTTTTTTTTCGGTGAATTGACTGCACAGTAAAGCCACAGGCAACTGCCTCCAGAGCACCCAGAGCAGCAGCCTTAATCCAGGTGTAAAAAAGAGGAGATTGAGTAGTCAAAAAAAGCACCGAAAACCTCCCAGTAACAACAAGCGGGGCCACCAAGCAGTACAGGCGCTTTGTGGTATTTGCTGGAATGAAGCCAAGCCGGTAAGAGGCTGGGACACAACCACCCTCCCTGCAAATCCCAGGGCTAATCTGGAACATGCTGATGCCAGAGAACAGTTTGTGACTTCTCCAGTCGGTGTGATTGCCCTTCTACCCCTGAAGCCAATCACTGTGTTGCTTTGCAGCATTTAGAAAGCTAAATTAAGTCAAACAATTGAGATTTTAACCTACCCCGCCTGAAATCCTCCAAATCTTTAGTATCATCACTGAAAAGAGGAGCATGGCCCCGCTGGTAGAGGCCAGTAACAGCCAAGCAATAGCTGTCCTATGTTGTACAAGATCATCAAGAGCTGAACCTGCACTCCAGGGTGCTCAGGGGGAGCCTTCTCCCATCTGCGAGACACCGCACAGATGTTTTCACCTTGCTCTAGGACTCACTATAGCTCCTGCAGAGCCAAATCCAGAGGTGCTGTCCAGTAGCTGAGTTAACCACAATTCCTATTCCAGTTTGTGCATTACATAAAAGCTGAGCCTCTTCATACTTCAGCCGGGCACCCAGGTAGGAAACTGGACTGAGAAATGGAGCAGGGTGTAAGAATGTAAATGACCGGAGCAGAAAATATCTGACCTAAAAGAAGAAACTGCCCAAATTCCAAAGAAGTGAAGAGTTTGTGGGTTTGTCGTTTCCAAACCAAAACCGTAAGGCAGGCCCTAGGCTGTGGCTTCCCCATCGCTACCAGGGCTGGCAGGTCACAGCCCCTTGGTCTGGGCTCGCTGGCCTCACCAGGCTATAAAGCCGCCCCTCACGTACGGTCGGACGCTTCCAAGAACAGCGCAGTCCAGGAACTGGCAGGAGCATCTGGCTGCTACCACCATCTTGTGATAAACAGCACAAACCTCTTCTGGACTGAAGGAAAGGGAGCTCACTGGGTTGATATGTTGGTTGTTAGAAGCTTGGGAAGGACAGGAAGTATATCAAACATGGACAGGTAAGTGCTGTTTCAGCAAAAGGCACAGAAAAGTACTTTATGTACTCAAAATTTTGGATGCAAGTCTGTAGGCATTATTTCTGGAAGACCTTTTCATCTTCATTTCCAATAACCCTTCAAGAAAAAAAAATAAAACTCACGGAATCAACAGGCCAACAACTCTTGAAGTTGTAATTCTCCCCCAAGAGAGCAGGCAGACTCCCAGGACAAAACAGTGGGACTGGTTTACACAGTGCTGCTAAGTTCCAAAAGGTAAACCATCATCATTCCTTTTACTCCTTAAAGCTGCATTTCCCTGAAACAGAACATGCTGAGAAGCAATGCCCTGAGCTGCTCCTTTGTGTCTCATAATGGGAGAAAGTCCCAGACCTACTGATTCCAGCCTCAGCATTTTTAGGCTTTGTATTCTCCTAGTGTCCCTTAAGATATCATAGAATTACAGAATTATTTCGGTTGGAAAAGACTTCCAAGATCATAAAGTCCAACCATGAACCTCACACTGTCAAGTCCACCACTAAACCCTGTCCCTCAGCACCACATCTCCACGGCTTTGAAACCCCTCCAGGGATGAGGACTCCACCAGCGCTCTGGGCAGCCTGGGCCAGGCCTTTACAGCCCTTGCAAGGAAGACATTTTTCCTCATGTCCAACCTAAACGTCCCCTGTTGCAACTCAAGGCCATTTTTTCTTGTCCTGTTGCTTATCTTTTGGGAGAAGAGGCCGACCCCACCTGGCTCCAACGTCCTTTCAGGGAGCTGCCAAGAGCGAGGTCTCCTCTGAGCCTCTTTTCCTCCAGACTGAACAACCCCAGGTCCCTCAGCTGTTCCTCATAAAACTTGTGCTGCAGACCCTTGCCCAGCTTCGCTGGCCTTCCCAATGGCATGTCTCCCCAAGGCAGGGTGCTGTGGACATCTCCTTGAGACACTGGGGGCTGACCGCACATGTCTTTTCCCCAGCATTCAGCATCCCCTCCAGCGGGCGCACGCGGACTTTTGCTCATCCCTCTATGGGCTAAAACGCTGTCCTTTGTGATCAGTATAGGAGAAAGCGTTGCCTTGATGAGAAGGCCACTGGACATCTAGAACTGCAGGTGTGGTCTGAGACACTCGCTCCGCGTACCAAACCCTTTGGAAGAGCATTTCCCCCAGGAACAGTGGGAATACGACAAAGAAGGCCATAGTTGGACAAGGACACGCCGCAGTGTACCACTAGGTGTCATTCCGGCTTCATGTTAATGCCATGGACAAACAAGTACGGAGAATCAAAGCATTCTGAGATTTGCATCCCAATTAATATAAAGACTGCAAGTCAGCAATGGCCTGGAACACGTGTTTGTCACCTGTGCTAATCCAGTACCAGAGGAAGTCTTCCAAAAAACCCTGCAAGCCAAATTAAGAACCACCATTAAGAGCCAAAGAAGGAGGAAAGCAGAAAAAAAAAAATTCTGAGAGATTTTAGCTTCTAAAATCCCCAAACAAGGCACTCCTGAAAAGTGTCAACTCCTGAGACTTAAGATAAACAAAGCACCATGGAATATATATGAAGAGGGATGATGGGGATCATTCACAGTGAAGAGCACCTTAGAGGAGAGGTTGAAGGCACGTGAACTACG
This sequence comes from Baryphthengus martii, assembly GCA_013396935.1. Classification (NCBI taxonomy): domain Eukaryota; kingdom Metazoa; phylum Chordata; class Aves; order Coraciiformes; family Momotidae; genus Baryphthengus; species Baryphthengus martii. The sequence continues at coordinate 67,861 of VWZK01003165.1, read as the reverse complement.
GCTCAAAATTTCAGCATTTTGCCTGTCTCTTTCTCTCCCATCAGACCCAGCTGAAAACGTGCCCCAGTTGCACCGAGGAATTGTTAAGCTGGACCTTACAATGTAGCATTTGAACCATCGGTTTCCCAGATGGAATGAAAACAGAAAGATCACACAGGACTCCAAGGGACGCTTGGATGGAGCTCTGCCAGCCTCCCCTCTGCCCACACATGTTATTGTGTGGGTTGAAGAGCTCCTGAAAACACTGAATTTAGAAAAAGAAGAGGGATTGAGACAAGAGGGTTATAATCAAACGATGGAAGGAAAGCCCATAAAGATTTCCCCCATGTTTACATTGATTTTTCCACAAAACCAAGAAGACATTGCATTTGTAAAGAGAATTAGAGTTCTCTTTGTAAAAAAGTCAGAGCTCTCTAGGAGACGGACTTGGTCCTCTTTGGAGCAGCTCCCTAGTAGTGGGATGCCTGAGGAGCACAAACATCTCCACACTCCAAAGAGGCGGGTTGCAGCCACACAGTGGTGGTGAAGGAACCAGAACTTGTGAAGGATCCTCCCTTCTGCCAGTTCACCTCCTGGCCACAGAGCATCAGCACAGAAAACTGACACTGTCAAGAACCTAAATAGCAACATCTTGCTTCCCAAAACATATTCCTCCCCTAATGACATTGCTCTGAACTCTTTCTGGTGAAAATAGCAACAAAGCAAAAATTGCCTCCGATGAGAAAATTCCTGTTCTGCTTTGTGAGGGTGGAGACCAAAGCCTGGTGAGAGCAGAACGCCATGTCCTGACCTCCTTTCCACCTTCATTCATCCCCCACGAGGGAGAGCAAGAAGGAGCTGTGTATAGTCTGGGCATTTCGATCTTCTAGTGGTTGAAGGGAAGGGTCTCAGCTTAAACCAGTCTGAGCTCAGTTCATCAGTTTGACCTCCTCACACAGGCAAAATACCTATTTTAATGACAAACATGGAAGATGATAATGTGGAGAGGGCCATCACATCATCCAGGAGGGACAAGAGACCACAGCGCCTGCGGGTGATGCTCTGAACACATGGAAGACTCTTCAGAGCGACAGCTCAAACTCAGAAGCCCTCTGAGGGCATCCTGCCGTCCCTTAACACACAGGGATTTCACACAATTTTCCAGTTGCTCGTTTTGCAGTGGCTGCTGCTTTTGGACAGCTGTTTGCAGTAGTACGAGGGGCACCAAAGTGTTTACGAGGCCAAATGTGGTAAGCTGCCTCTTTTGTCAGAAATCAAGTTTATGTAGTTTGTGGTAACAAGACAGGGAAAATTACATGAGAAGGTAAAAGAAGCTGAAGAAACTTTGTTTGCAGTCCACAGAATGGAAAAAGACGATTTTTGGTAATTCTACAGTGTCCGTTAACGCTGACGTAAGAAAGACTGCTTGTGATATGGTAGGATGGCCACTCAGAGAAAGGGCAGCCTGTGAATGATGCCAAGTTTTCAAAATAAGATGCAAAACCACACAGAGGATTCAGAACCTATCCCTGCTACACATCTTGGCTATCCTCAGGTCTTCTCCGCTACATTCCTGACCGTGCCAGGCTGTGCTCACAGTGCTTATGGCCCTTCCCAGCTTTGGGGTGGGAAGTGCATCCCTAGAAATTGCCTTTTTTTTTTCCCTTAGCACAACAAACAGTCTTCTCTCCCTGAAGCAGTTTGCTGACTGAGAGGGACCACAGCCAGTCAAGTTAGAGCTTCCTGATGATGTGACCGACCGCTTAAAACCTTGCTGACACTAAAACACAGCCTCACAGACATCAATGCTGGGTGGAAAGGCCGCGCGTGCCAGTGCCCTGAACCTGCACAACCTGCATCTCCAGCCCTGAGCTAAACAAACACTTCCCAGTGCACAGCAAGGAGCAAAGCGTATGACTTTGTATGGAAAACTTCAAACATCATCGTTCACCTTCCCTGTAGGTCTTGTCTCTGCTACTACAAGGGGCTAAATCCATCCTGAGACTGCACCATCAGTCCCGACCTGCGTCTCTCAGTAGTTGGGAAGGTACCTCAGCAGGCTTGCACAAAACTCAGCTCTACAGCACCCACCTCCTCTGAGAGATTCTTCACAAGAGGACTCCTTTCCCCTGATGCTATGGAGCCATAGCATCCCACTGTGGCCATCCCAACAGCTCCCATCACCACTTTGCTGTCCCAGAGCAGGGCCAGCAGTATTGGGGCAGAACAGGCACATGAAGCAGAGGAGCCCCGTAGTATCTTCAGATGGTGAACACCACCAGGAATCACTCAGATTTTGGTAAGTGACACGGTCAGCAAAGCTCAACTGAAGGGCACAAGATTTGTCACAGACACGACAGGGTCACGTCACACGGCAAGAACAACAAACCCTGCATGGTAGGCACCGGTCTTCCTGCAAAGGGGGAAGGATAATTGAAGGGGGACAGCAAGGAACCCCCCAAAAAACCTGCCTTGTCAAAGACATCTCTGTGGACCGTAAAGTTCCTGCGGGACGACAATCCTTTTCCCACCGCCCCATCGGGAACACCCACCCCCTCCAGATCAAAGGCCCCCATCTCTGAGCTCACAGCACTTCAGTCTCTCACACAGCTCACCGGGCAGATGGTGCCCCGCAGGGGAAACCTCGCAGCTTCCCAGCCAGGACAGCAAACTGCCAGCTGGCGTCTCTTTGTCGAGAAGCTGGTGGGCAGTGCGCCGGTGAGTCAGAGCTATCCTGCTTCTAACTGCGTCTGACTCGTACCGGATTTGCCACAAAGACATCACTGAGTCTGACTAAACCATCTCAAAATTTGTGTCTATATAGTTCTTAAACACATCTAGACTCCCAGAGGTGTTTGTGCACACACATATGTGCACATACACACACACAAAGGGATTTCTCGTTGGGTTTTTTTGATATGCAAGTGAGAGAAACTTAACGCTCTGGAATTAATAAATAACTATGAACAACCAAGCTCCCATGCTACAGAAAGAGCTCTTCTCCCCACGCGGCTCCTTCAGTTGGGTATTACTTGAGGCTCTGAGCCCACGAGGGCTCCCGTTTCCCGCGTGAGCCCCCCCGGCACAGCTCGCAGGATGGGATGGCCACCGCCAGCTTCCCTGTCCTCCGCACGGGGGGACAACTCCTCATGGGTGGGGGGGACACCTGGAGGGAGGGAGAGAGGGAAGGAGGGAGGAAGCTGGACGTTTCTTGCTTGAGTGAGTGTGCAGCAAAGGGTGTCGCACACCTATACCACAGGAAAGACACCCGGCGGGGCCCAGTGCTCAGCCAGTGTACTGCTGCTGGTAGCGCAGGTTGAGCTCTCGCAGCTCCCGCTCCCGAACCCGCCGCGACTTGTTGGATTTGGTGGAGCGGCTGGAGCGGGTGGACTGCGCGGACTTGGTGCTCTGGCAGCGGGAAGAGGCCCTCTTGAGAAGGTTTTGCGAGATGGAACGGTGCAGGTTCTTCATGGAGGAAGAGGCTGCCATGCTGACCACCCACGGGTGCTTCAGGGCCTGAAGGGCTGTCATCCTGTCACCAGGGTCCACTGTGAGCAGACGATCAATGAAATCCTTGGCCAGGTTGGACACGCTGGGCCAGGGCTGAAATATAAAAAAGATGATTAAAATAAAACGTCCTGGCACAGCTTCGCTAGTTAATTAATTCCTCCTATCCCTAAAAGGTGCTTCATGGCTTCTTCTACTCTCTCTTTCATCCTCACATCTTCCAAGTTATAACCAACAGTATCTGCCCAAGGAGAAGGAGACACGATTACTTCAAGCGATTGTCAGAGGGAGAGGCTGAATTAGTGGAAAATGTCTATATAAAGATAGGTGCTGTGTTGCTCAGACACAGCCTGCCCAGCAGCTGACCCTGGATCCCAGTTTTCCCAGTTGCCTCAAGCCCGCAGACACCTACGGACGCCTGTGAACGCGCACAGACACACAGACAAGCAGTGTCAGTTAACTCGCAAGCTCAACCATCTCTCCAGCAGCCGGCTGCGACTTCCCTGGGCTCTCTGGTCCCCAGATCCTCTCTTAGTGACACAGACACATGAACATCCCCAGCTTCCACGTCCCTTGTCCACCTCTGTCTTCACCAGCAGCCACACACTCGGTCACACGCTTGCATGCCCGCGCTTGCTCCAGTTGCTGCACCACAAACTGACACAGGCTCCCAGACCTACGTTCCGCTCCAGGTGCTGGTCCCGAGACCTCTCACCTCATCTTCTCACGTCACCTTCCCAAATCCCAGAGCTACTAAAAGAACAGCAACCACATCCCACTGCAGACCCTCCTCCATCCACGTGCTTCGTATCCAGGGAAGCCATTACTGTTTGAAAGTTCAACATTTTGCTCACAGAGGACAAATCCTGACACCAGATGTCTGGTTCTCTTCTGACCTTTCCTCTTAAGATGCGTATCTAGCAAGCAAGCACTGACCTCCACATCAATCCTGAAACCAACCCTAGGGAGATCTTTCTGCCACAACACTCGGCCTTGCTCAACTGTGGAAATCTAGAAGACATTGCTATTGATCAACCCTGGAACAGTCAACTCAGCCCAGCTGGAAAACAACCCCATAAAATGTTCTAAGTATATATAGAGATGTTACATATAAGGAATTTTCAGAAATGCTTACCAAGGACACGGGAAAGAAATTTCTGATAAAACGCTAGTTTTAAAGAAACAAACCCAAAATAATTAATTACTCCCATAATAAATTTCTCCTATATCCACCAAATACACAGAAGTAGAGCCATGACAATTTATGAGACAATTTATGATATATACTTCATAAAAGAAAATACTGGTACCCGAATAAAAATGTATAAATTTGAATGCATTCAGGATAGAAATGGCAATAGCTAGAGCCAGAGTGCTCACTCAGGAGGCATAGCCTCCTCCCGTGGATTAGACACCACCCCTGTCCTTTCAATCCAACTCCTTCCATGTTTCAAGAACAAAAGCAGTAAATAAAAAATGTCTTAGAATTCAAGCTTCTCTGTCTACTGCTTTCAAATATAGTTTGTCATGACCTGCCTTAAATCATCATTTTCCTAGATGATGAAACACATCTTGATAATGAATGGTGAAAAAAAAAAAAGCAAACGCTTGTTAGAATAGGACAGGGACAATTTTTGATCAGAGACTCATTAAAGTCTATTAATGTTATTATTAGGATAAATAAAACCACAAAAAAAACCACTTTTCAAACGTATCAAAAACCACAATAAAGGTTACAACCGCAATTGAACACACTGGACTGTTTTGCAGAATTATGGCCTTTGGCTCAGCCTTTATAACAGAACCAAGATCTCTGCCACAGGGAGCTATAAATCACACTTCAAACCTAGGGATTTTCTAGAGACTTCTAGATGAGGTGTCTCCTTTCTTAAATGCCAGTGCAGGGCAGCAACCTGTAGGCTTGAGCCTTTACTGCATCCTCTCAGATGACACCTGGGTCATCCTGGATGTCAGCTGGCAGGCCAACACATCACCGCCCTGTTAAACTCCAGATCTCCCGCTCCAGACGCCCTTTGGGTTCTCTTTTCCATGGACGGGCAGAGACAAACGAAACCCGGCAACAAAAGGGTTTGCCTCTGCTTTTATCAAAACTTTTAAAAAGCTATTTTCCATAGTTTTTTTTTTTTAGCCTCATTTATCAGCTTTCATACAGTTAAAATCACAAATCCATCGTCTCCTGCCTACACCCCACTAACCTCCAATCACTTCTTGCCTTCTCCTGCTCCCAGTAGACAGAGCTCGCCCCATTCTGTTCCCTTCACAGAGGACACATTTTCCATTCTCCAAATACTGCTAATGAGATGTCTCAGCTAATATTTAGTCTATCCAATGTACTGATTTTAACTCAAAGCGATATTCAGTGCTGGTGACAATTCTACTCTCCTTGCAATGATAACTTTTTAGGAAGTCTTTCCTACCATCTTCACTACTGTCACCAGCAATCGGAACGACTTCGCTTGAGACAGCTTTTGCCCCACTTAGATGTTGAAATTTTCATTCCAATTCCAACCTTATGGTTTTTCTTGGTGAATTTCTTTATGAGGCAGGTACTTCTTCCTGCCTTCCAGCAGCCTTCCAGCACTTAGTGAGGCCTATAGGGAAGACGAGGAGGGACGCTTCATCGGGGGATAACGGTTTCAAACTGAAAGAGGGTAGATTTAGATGAGAGATAAGGAAGAAATTTTTCACTTTGAGGTTGGTGAGACGCTGGAAGGGGTTGTCCAGAGAGGTTGTGGGTGCCCTATCCCTGGAAGTGTTCAAAATCAGGTTGGATGGGGCTTTGAGCAACCTGCTCTAGTTGCAGATATCCCTGATCGCTGCAGGGGGGTTAGAACTAGGTGATTTTTAAGGTCCCTTGCAAGCCAAAGCATTCTATGATTCTATGCTCTAAAATCTTTTACCCTTCTGAACATCATTCCTCACAGAGATAGTCATTCCATGGTCTCCATCCTCTCTTTTTTACCGAAATCCAAAGAGTTGCAAGAGGTGCACTCAAACAAAAAATACTTGAGGACTGACACAATAGTTGCCTCTGAAATACATCTTCAGGATGTGCAGGGGAGCATTATTTCCCCTTGCAGAAGTCAGAAACTGCACAGATCTGGAAGGCGCAGCCACTTGAGAGCTCTTCTGCTGTTCAGATGCATTCAAACTTCAGTCAACCAATGGCTGCCCAACACAGAGCAGGAGATCCAGCAGGTGAAACAAGCCTCTAAACACCAGGGACAATGTTATTTCAATCATTTCAAGTTGTATTAAAAGATGGCATAAGTAATAATTTGGAATTTGCAGAAATCCATGAAGAACACGTCAGCCTGAAGACCTAGAAGCCATGAACACATCACCAGCCTGAGCCTTGAGAGGCCTGTGCACTGCACTGGTCCACTTTAATGAAATATAAAGAAGAATAAACTTGAAACAAAGGTAAATTGGATTTCTCATTATTCCAATTACTCTAGTTCCACCACAAATGTTGAAAACGGAGTACTAGCAATTTGAGTTTTCTTCTGGTCAGCAAACACAAATCGGTTTATCGATCTGTTTACACAGCCAGAGGGTTCATTTGCTGCACCATACACATCTTTGGTTTCATTTCATTGAAGCTTTTTCTTTAAAAATAGGTAAGGCTACACTCTGCTGAAGCACCGAGTGGAGTGAATTTAGCAATTTTCAACTCCAGTCCTTGGAGAAATGTCTCCGCTCTCCAGAAACCTCGCATCTGTTGGTCAAGCAGCAACTTTAACTTAGCAAAACCCCAGGAACCCTCCCAACGAATATCGCAAGGCAGCAGCAGGAGCGTGTGTAAGAGCCGAGGAAGGTCCACGCTGGTGTGTTTGGGGAACACCAAGGACATGAGTGCAGGACACAAGGTGCACTCACATAACAGGACTAAAGCGAGCTAGAGGAGATTTTGTCCCTCTGCTTCTCTGAGGAGAAACAGAGAACGGCTTGCGAGGAAAATGCTCCCATCCAGTGGTCACAAGACACTGCATCAGTTAAACCCCATCAAGTATCTTCACCTTTAATCTCACAGATGCAATGACAAATTCCTCTCTTTTTTTTTTTTTTCTTGGCACAAAAATGCCACAAAAATGAAGAAAAGCCACCAATACTTGTTCACCTCGCACCCCTGTCACTCTATGAACCGATTTCAAACGTAATGCCATTTTGAATACAACCGCTGTGCCGCTCCCTCGGTCAGACCATACTCCTGGGGAACAGAAAGGCGCTCTAGGGGTTCTGATGTCTTTCTACATATCTCAAAAACAGGTAGAACAGCCATAACCTCAGCAGAACTTGTCGAATGCCAGCAGAGACCTCCTACAGGTGACCAGCTTTTCAAACGACTGCAGTCAAGTCAGAGGACTTGACAGCGGGCGCAGCATCCGTTCCACAAACTCACCTCATGAGGCAAGTACTGGATACAGACCCGTGTAACTCTGCAGAACAGTGGAGGACTGAACCTCCTCCAGGAAGTAACGTCTGTAACTTCAGGATTTAGCAGGGTGGTTAAAACCACGATTCAGTAGAATTGGAAAAAAAAAAAAAAAAAAA
>VWZK01003165.1:21398-59714 GCA_013396935.1 Baryphthengus martii | reverse complement strand
GAAAAAAAAAAAAAAAAAAAAAGGTGGGAGCAGAAAAGCTGCAGTAAGTAAATGTGAAGAGCTCACCCTACTGCAGAAAGGACGAGGGTCCCTGCACCAACCAAAGGGAACAACAGCCCATCTCCACTCTCATGTGCAGGCTCAGCAGAGCGAGAAGGAGCTTGCCTGGCCGTGATTTTGCTCTCCTTTATCTAGCCATCAAGAAGCACTGGTGAAGACTTACCAGCTCGTGCCTACAGGACAGCAGCTCTAAGGTGTTCTCCCCTCTACCCCCAGGCAGGAGCAGGACCCTCAGGCTTCCAAGATCAGAAGAGATGAGATGCTGTAAAGTCTACTACTACTGTCAGCAATAAGGGATCCTTAAATTAAAACAAAACAAAAGAAAACAAAACCGCTACCAAAACCACATTCTACCTACTAATCAGCACAAACCTTCAGGCATGAGGAGATCCCTTGGAGGCAGGAAGACCGCTGAACTTTCTCCAGTGACTGTGAGGGTATTTGAAAAGGAAAACCAGCAATTAGTAGCTGATGATATTTGAGATGAGCTGTGCAGTCATCTGCTCCTCACTTCTACCTTTCATGCAGAGTTATCCTATTCAACAATTGAATCCAAGATATCTGATATCTAAGAACTTACAGGTAAAACTGCCTCCTCTTCGGAGTGCCTGTCCCCTTGCCTTCCTCCAAGCTCAGGTGACACCTTTCAGCACCCTACACCTTCAAAGGTAACCTAGAGGAGGACCGCAGGGTCACTCAGGTGGCACAGTGTCACTCTGATGCTCAAACTCCAAAGCCTTTTAGGTCAAAAATACTGTATCTTAGCTCCACTGATTCCTAAGAAGAGTCTGACTGAGCACTGGAGAAGCCTCAAAGCATCAGGAAAGTTGAGAAATCCTAGAGCAGCACATGGGTTCCTGCCAGGTTCACCTAAAGAAAACCATCAGAGAATCACAGGGTGGTTTGGATTGGAAGGGGCCTTAAAGACCCAACCCCCTGCCATGGGCAGGGACACCTCCCACTAGACCAGATCGCTCAAAGCCGAAACACTTCCAGAAAGGAGACATCCACAAGTTCTTTGGACAACCTGTTCCAGTGTTTCATTACCTTCACGGTGAGGAATTTCTTCTTTACAGGTGATCTAAATCTACCCTTTTCCAGTTTAAAACCATTACCCCTTGTCCTATGACTACATTTCCTGAAGAAGAGTCCCCCTCCAGCTTTCCTGTAGCCCCCCTCGAAGTACTGAAAGGCCACCAGAAGGTCTCCCCAGAGACTTCTCTATTCCAGGCTGAACAACCTGAACTCTCTCAGCCTGGCCTCACAGCACAGGTGTTCCAGGCCCCTGACCATCTTCATGGCCTCCTCTGGCTCTGCTCCAACAGGTTCATGTCCTTCTTACACTGGGGACTCCAGAGCTGGAGCCAGCACTTCAGGTGAGCTCTCACAAGAGCAAAGTAGAGCAGACCGTTACTTTAAAAATTTTACAAGATAAAAAAGGTTTATTGGTAACAAGCCTGCCTCAGCAGACAGACCAGGTTGAATGTGTCCACTCGGTCAGAGGGGCAGCCTTCCCCTTTGTGGCCTTATCGTTAACAGCCGTGCTCGTGGTGCAGAAGGTGACCAGGCCATTTCTGCTGCTCATTCCCATTTTGATGTTGCACTCTCTATTGTGCCAGCACAGATGGTTTGGTTCGTGCAACCAAAGTGAGCCAAATCAGGGAGCTTCTCTTAACTTTTCTGCCGGGGTTTTCAGTCACTGTTCCTTAGTATGAGTCACCAGACGGCTGCAGAAGTAGTTACATTAGCCCAAGTGAGTGACTGGCACAGAATCCAGAATTAGCAGCACTTCAACTAAGCTGCAGTCTTACAGCCTTAATGGCAATGGGAGAAACTCCCGTGGTGGAGATTTGCAGCTCTGACCCCTCAGGAATAAGAGCCACTGCTTCTGAGCTGTGCCAGCGTTCCATACAAAAGCACGGCCTGAATTTCTAAGCTGCATAAAACACGGGGCATGTCACGGGGCAATTCAGCCCTGCTGGGTAATAAACTCGTGGGAAAGCAGCCTCATCTACAGGGTCTTAAAGAGCTCTCAAGTGGGCTACGTTCTATTCAGATTCAGGCTCTGAGTCTGGAGGAGGAGGAGGTGGAGGAGTAAAAGCAGAGAGATCCTCCCTCGAGTGTCTCTCAGGCTGGGCGACTGCACGCAGTGCTGGGCCCTCGGTGATTAAATCGCCATCACCGCCCCTGCTTGCTATTCGCATCGGCGCTATTCCAGTGGAGGTGCTGTCGGTGCCGTCGGTGCCGGCACACAGGGAATAAACAAGGCGTTCTGCGATTCCAAAACCCAACCCCACCTCCCACCGAAGCAAACGTAAACTGGGCCTGTGCTGCCGACAGCTTCCAACGCACACATTGGCAACAAAGCGCTGCTGACCCGCAGTAGTAAAGTGACTCTCCTCGTCTGAGTAAAGCAAATACAGGTAGGGGCAGAAGCCAGCACCCTACAGGCAGAGCAGCTTTCAGGGCTGATTTTCGATAGCAGAGCAGAGTCCCTGAATGTTACGCTGCCGGCGATGGGAGGGCGCGCTGCTGGCAAGCGGTCACAAAAACTTGCGCCGCAAACAAACTGGCTTATGTTGGCTTTTTACTTGGTTTTACCTTGAAACACATCACAGAGATGTTTTGGATCCATTTTCCTGTTGCACACCAGATCTTTTAAAATGTTCCTATTCTATTCAGGTTTCTAAGTCAGCAGCCAGTCAGAAGTGGTGTTCCCCACGGCACAGTATTGGCTCCAGCTCTGTTTAATATCTTTATCAAAGATCTGGCCGAGGGGACTGAGGCACCCTCAGTAAGCCATCAAGTTGGGGGAAAGTGTTGATCTACTGGATGATGGGAGGCTCTATAGAGGGGTCTGTCCAGGCTGGATCAATGAGCCAATGCCAATGGGATGAGGTTCAACAAGGCCAAGGGCCGGATGCTGCCCTTGGGCCACAACCACCCCCATATAACGCTCCAGGCCGGGGCAAAGTGGCTGGAAAGTGCCTGTTGGAAAAGGTTGAAATGAACCAGTGTGTGTCCATGTGGCTAAGGCAGCCATCAGCATCCTGCCTTGGATCAACATTAGTGTGGCAGCAGGACTAGGGCAGGGATTGTCCCTCTGCACTCAGGCACTGGGGAGGCCACCCCTCAAATCCTGGATTCAGTTTTGGGCCCCTCACTCCAGGAAGGACATTGAGGAGCTGGAGCGTATCCAGATAAGGGCAATGAAGCTGGGGAAGGGTCTAGGGCACAAGTCTTGTGAGGAGCGGCTGAGGGAGCTGGGGTTGTTGAGCCTGGAGAAAAGGAGGCTCAGGGGAGACCTTCTCACTCTCAACAACTCCATGAAAGGAGGTTGGAACCAGGTGGGGTCAGTCTCTTCTCCCAGGGAACAAGCAACAGGACAAGAGGAGATGGCCTAAAGTTGCATCAGAGGAGGTTTAGGTTGGACATGAGGAACAGTTTCTTCCTCGCAAGGGTTGTCCAGGCCTGGCCCAGGCTGCCCAGGGCAGGGGTGGAGTCCCCATCCCTGGAGGGGTTTCCAAGACCTGGAGATGTGGTGCTGAGGGACATGGTTTAGTGGTGCCCTGGCAGTGCTGGGTTAATGGTTGGACTCGATGGTCTTAAAGGTCTCTTCCAACCAAAACGATTCTATGACTTTTGGAGTCTTCACATTAACATAGCTGTTTTGTTCAATTTAGAATGTTCCCGTTTGACCTAAGAAAACAGAAAGCATCAGCCTCGAAGGAGCAGCTTGGAGACAGAAACTAGGAGATGTAACATGGTGAACTGGCTTAGGGCTGCGCCAAGGCTCCAGTAACGGGGCTCGCACAGTCCTGAGCATCGCTCAGCCCACAAGCGGTTGCAAAGAGGTGATCAAAACGAACCAGTTCAAAAGAGCTGGAACAAAAAATTTCCAGTGAAAAGATGCAATGTGCTGAAGTCTGTACAGTACAGATTCCCAAGCACTTGGCATTAATTTGTTGATGTGAGGAAGAGAAATAAAGGAAGGATGAAAGAGGAAAATACAACATCCCTTTAATAATCCACGGCATAAGTACACACAGCCATCTGGTGCGGTGAACTTCTATAACCCAGTTTTTTGAATGGAAATAGCCGGCCGATTTTCCCTGCGCAAGAGCCAAGCATTCAGCTAGAACCAGGCAGCAAAATTACAGTAGCTACAAAACCCAAGAAGCACAAAGCTCTTCTTTACAGCCAGGGACAGCTTTTCTAACCAGGAAAATAACTGTCCTGTTAAAATGGGGTAATACCGTGGTTTTGCTTCGTATCCATCGTCTAGAAATACGTCAGCAAGTTCCCGTTAGACACAGAGGGCTTTAACCGCTACCTTGACTGAGAAATTGCATATTAAGAAGGTTAAGACACCTGGACCTGGACTTTGAAGAATACAGGTGAAAAGACAAGTGCTGGAGACCACCGTCAAAAAAGGAAGCCGGGGAAAGAGTCAGAAATTTCCAAAGGTATTGCTATAGCACCAGGTCACGACAGAATCTGCCATAATCAAACTGGGAAACACCTTCCCCAGTCTGTTCCTAACAGGTGAGTACCCTGACATCTTCCACGCTTTTAGTCTCAAAAGGAAATATCAAATTTGATCTGAAAGATGTTCTCTCATTCTAAATTGTTATCTTAAGAGAGGTACTAGCTGAGAACCGGAACCGAAGCTAATGAGTCTTTCCACATACCAATTCACAGTAACAGTTTAACTAAGAAATGATGGTCCCTGATCGGGAGGAATATCTTTTATCACACCAATTACTGTCATGGAGGAAGATAAGCTTATAATCTTCCACATACACCCCCTCCTGCAGGCTTCAAGCTGTCGATGCACAAGCCCTGGGTGCTTACAAGAGACTGAACAAGGGGCAGTAAATCCCAAGACAGCCTGAGCTGCCAGTCTGACTGTGCCCTGCTCCCCAACTGCTCGAGATGGCACAGAGGCTCCTTTAACCTCCTTGAACCCAAGCACCAGAGGCAGCGTGGAAATGAGCTGTGCTGAACACAGCAGCAGTCCTCAGATTCCAGTGGAAGCGCAGCACCGGCTTGGTTTTCCTCTCAGGAATTCCCTATAGTCACCCTTTCAATTTGAATAAGAATTCAACCAAGGCACAGGTCAGAGAAGGTGAAATGCCCCTTATTCCAATCGAGCACTCCCTTAAAGCCCAGGTTTAGGTACCTAAGTGCTTCCCAAGTTCGGCCAGGATGGCCCAATGTAACAATAATCTTGTTTCTCTTTCAGAAAGCAGTGTTTTGGGTAGGCAAAGAGGATATAAACTATTGTCACTTTGAAAATTCTGAAGTGCACAAAACATCTTGAGACACTAAAAGTAGTTTTTCTTGGTCTATCACAGTTCAGTCCTGGGTGACTGGTTTACAGTTTTCTTTCCTGTATGGCAAGTTTTTGTTAGAATCCAGAGCAGAACAACTGTTCTGGTTTCCACGCTGCTATGTTTCTCCTTACTATTTCCTCAGTCTCTTTCAGCATCCAAACTATTCAGAGATCCTGCTGAACAACAGTATGTCACTGAAACTGCACCAAGCTGCATACACTAGCAGAAAAAAAAATAAAGTAGCAGGGACAATTCAAACACCTCTGTTCTGCAGTTATAATCTTGTACCAATGTGATTTCTCTCCCTCCCCACCCTGTTATATATTAACCTCTTATTTCCTACATAGTATTTTTCCTTCCAAAAACAAGACCAAAAGTGGTTGGTTTGCTATGTCAAATCATACTGACTACTGCCGAGCCTGGCTATCCCCCAGGTCAAGGGTGCCTTGAAGATTCATGTGAGGACTGGCAAGATAGCCAGGGGTCTGTGGCACGTGGCCTTCAAAGAAGGGGTGGAAGAAGGTAGGCTTGTTCAGTCTGGCAAAGAGAAGTCCAGGGGTGATCTAACATTTATTTGAAAGGACATTAGAGAGCCACAGAGCAGGTCCAACAATACAAGCGGCAACAGGGAGAAGTTGTGCCTTGGAATGTTCCTATCAGGAAAATACCAGGAGAAGGGTGGTGCAGCCCTAGAAAAGGTCACCAGGGAGGTGGAGAATCTCCATTCTTGAAGCCTTTCAAGACTCCAGAAGACCAAGTCACAGCCGACATGATCTAGTATTGGCAACAGTTCCTTCTCAACGGGATTAGAGCCCTCCAAAGGTCTCTTGTAACCGAGGTTTCTCTGATTCTAGTGCTTCTGCCTGTCCCCAGTCAGTACTGCCATCTGCCCTCTCTGGCAGCTGCTCACTCCTCCCTCCTGCACGCGCCACTGCCTAGGCTCCGTCCCACACACTGAACAGGGTCAAGCGTGCCACAAGTGCTTCAGAAATAAACATGTGCCATCAGCTCTCCAGATAAATCTAGACTGATATTTAATTACCTTTCCTGCAGCCAGGATGAGAATTTAGTTCTCTTTCTCCTCCCGAGCCACTGACTTTGACAAAAATTCAGAGAAACTTCAGGCCTTTGAACTCTCCACGTCTCTCAGATTGGGCTGAGATTGACCTCAGAAGTTAAACAGTTAATTGTGGGAGATGGAGAGACAGATAGCACACTTCCATAAATTTTGCTTCCTTGGGAAATCAGGGCAAACCCAGGGCTGCAACAGACATCCAGGCATCATCCAACCCATCCCACAGCCCCCAGAGGCTCCACTGCAGATGCATCATTCCTGACAAATGACTGCCTAACATGTTCTTCAAGACAGCTTCAGCAATTCTCCAAGTGGATTGTTTTTAGGAGTGGAAGACACCAGTGTTATAAGAGGTCTGATGTGAATCTCTCTACGTGCAATTTAAGGCTCTTGTTTGACATAATCTGGAAAAGAGATTATTCCTTTGCCTCCCCAAAGCAGCTTTCTGCATATTTGCAAACTGCTACGTCAATGCCTTCTTTAGGCCAAAGAGCCAAAAATGTCTCAATCTTTCAGTGACTGTGGTTTTTTTGACTCACGATTGTTTTTGTTGATCTTCTGTCAAGTCTCTCTGCTTGGCCTGCGGTGGTTTTGAAGTCTGCTGCCCAGAAGTGTCAGAGCTTCAGCTTGGCTCGCTGCACCAGCCACTAAATGGAGCAGGATCACACCACATGCAGCCTCTCTGCCTGTTCATACATCTTAGCTTGTGGAGAAAGCCAGATGTACTATCTCACACAACAGTTTGTGATTCATAGGCAAATCCTCTTCTGAGAAGCCAACATCTCCTCATCTTTTGTTCTTCACCTATTTTTGTGCACGGACTTACTTTTACTTTTAAACTGTTTGCACCTGCTGCTGAATTGCTGACATTCATGAGGGCCATCTGGAACTCAGTGCACTCGTGGCTCTTCCAATTGCTTGTCATCTGCAAATATAACGAACGTATCTCCCCTTTCTTCACCTGGGTTGGGCTGTAAACCCCCAGACACCACTGGACTTTTGGCAGTTTCTAGAGAAGCATGGGCACTACGTATTCTGCTTTGTTGAAGAGTCACTGGTAAGTAAATGCCAATTTTCATGCAGTAGGTTTGGAGAAACACAAGATTTGGTCTCTGTGCTCTCTCTGCTTCACCTGTGGCAGATTTGGAAAGCACCATACAGCAGAAGCCTCCTGCTGGCTTCTGTCCCTCAGAAGAGTGAAGAACGCTATCTTCCCACCTTCTAGGCAAAGGAGCTCTGCTCAGTATGAAGGGCAAAGGACGACAAAACAATTTGTAGAACTAAGTTTTTCCCAGTGCTGAATTACCTCTCACACAGTCCTCCTCACCTGCTGACACAGAAGATCCCAGCTGATGCAGAGGACATGTGAGGCAATGCTGTTTGGCTAAAACCAGGAAGAGGAGAAGGCTCCCTGCTTCCAGAAGATGAGGAACACTTCAAATCTTGCCACTCTTTTGCCTGTAGCCTTGGCTAATTCACCACTTCTGTTTGCTATCACACTTACTCTCTGGATTTACCCATATTGACAATTCAGGAGCTCGACACGCCTGGCGTGCACTCGGCACACACAGAAGGTTCCCAGCACAAGGGTGTCGGTGCTACAGCGCATTTCCAAATAGGGATTTCTCAGAGACTATGGATCACTTTCATGAAATAGATCCCTCCAGTGCCAGACCCATCCTCGCCAAGTCCCTGCACCAAACACTGCAGGTACAGGAACCTCTACAAGTCCTGGAAGATGAGTATGCCATGAACTGACAGACTTGATGATCTTCGAAGCCTCTTCCATCCTTAATGATTCTCTGATTTTACATCCGCAGACAGGTTGAGTTTTCCTTCATTTTGCAGCGTCAGCTTCCTGAGTAAAATGGTAGCTTAAGAATGCCACCAAGAATTCCTGACACTTTGAAAGCTAAAAGCAAATGAAAAGAACAATATGAAGGACTAAGCGGCAAGAGGTAAGTAACTGTGACTGAGGCATTCCCATCAGTGTCTGACACAAGTGTATAAAGCCTTTGGAGTCATCCCAGCTCTAACAAGAAACCTTTCTTAGGTTTGAGCTACGTAACTATCCTCAAAATGATCAGACTGTGAAAGAATCCCTTAGAAATTATTCTTCAGACATAAAGGCAGGAAAGATGCAAATTCTGTCCTTCTTAGCAAAATTCTCCCTTTTGTTAGGTACAAAAATCAAACTCGTCAGTTAATCGCTCCAAGTGCCTGAAGTGCTGGGTGCATTTGACACGTAGGGTGTGTGGAGCGGATGGAAGTTCATGAGCTGTAGAAGCGCATCCAGGTGTCCGTTCAGGGCAGCAGTGAGGTGCACGCTGCATTAACAGTTGGTGTCTCTTAAAAGACATCACCAGAACATTCTGCTTCTCCTCAACTGGACTGTGCAGCTTCCATCTCATCAATCAACACTAATCTGGTATATTAGTAAAACCTCAGTTTTCAGGAAAATCCATAAAGCATCCACTTAAGTAACAAAAGCATCGGAAAACATGCCTGGGATTTCTCTCTCAGAGCAGCAGGAGGTGGTGAGAAAGGAGGGAGCAGAAGAGCTCATGCTCCAAAATGGGGACCTTGGATTCCCCGCTGTTGGCTTGAGCCACCCCTGTAATCTCAAAACTCCGAGCCCAGTTCTCTTGTGCCCATCAGTCTGAAAACTTCAGATACAATCTTGTCAGATTGAGGGATTTCGGGGATTAGGGAAAGAGACTACCCAGAAAAACTCTGGATTTAGGAAGCATCTTTTTAGCCATTCAACTCCATACCAACAAAAGCTCCTCCAGTTTCTGCAGCTGAAAAAAGATTTTCATTTGCTGAACTCAAAAACTTGGCTTTCTACCTATGCCACGTATGCTGGTTGACTCCTCCTTTGTCCTAATCCAGGGCAGGAGGACACTGCCACTGCTGGGGAAGTCCCAGATTCTGGTTAGAGGAAATCTGAGACATCTTTCAACAGCAGATTGCTCCAAATCTATCAGATCCAAATGCCCCTCTCTAAGGCAGGGTCAATTACAGGACACCAAAGGACTTGCAGCAAGGTGCTTCTTCACAGCCCTTCTCCGCAGAGCTCAGTTTTGATTAATTCAAACTAGCTTTTAACCTACAGCAGGGACAGCAGTTGCAACTCTAGCCCGATGCCAGCTCTACAAAACCTCAAAGGCTGGTGCTCAGGCTGGGGGCTCAGAAGGGAGCAAGCAAGATCACAGACACATAGATTGTTTTGGTTGGAAGAGACCTTTAAGAATACGGAGTCCAACCATTAACCCAGCACTGCCAGGGCACCACTAAACCATGTCCCTCAGCACCACATCTCCACGGTTTTGAAACCCCTCCAGGGATGGGGACTCCAGCCGTGCCCTGGGCAGCCTGGGCCAGGCCTGGACAACCCTTGCGGGGAAGAAATTGTTCCTCGTGTCCAACCTAAACCTCTTCTGATGCAACTTTAGGCCATCTCCTCTTGTCCTGTTGCTTGTTCCCTGGGAGAAGAGACTGACCCCACCTGGTTCCAACCTCCTTTCATGGAGTTGTTGAGAGTGAGAAAGTCTCCCCTGAGCCTCCTTTTCTCCAGGCTCAACAACCCCAGCTCCCTCAGCCGCTCCTCACAAGACTTGTACCCTAGACCCTTCCCCAGCTTTATTGTCCTTCTCTGGATACGCTCCAGCTCCTCAATGTCTTTCTTGGAGTGAGGGGCCCAAAACTGAACCCAGGATTTCAGAGGTGGCCTCACCAGTGCCCCATCCAGGCGGACAATCCCTGCTGGCCACACTAGTGCTGATCCAAGCCAGGATGCTGGTGGCCTTCTTGGCCACCTGGGCACACGCTGGCTCATCTTCAGCCGGCTGTCGACCAACACTCCAATGTCCTTTTCCACTGTATTTTTCTCCAGAGTGGAACACATTTCCAGGACTCACCTGAAATACTAGTTTAAGAACATTTTACGGTGCCGTTCAGGGCTCCCTGTGCCTCCAGAGTCACGCTGATGCCCTAGTTTTGTATTTCTGTACAGTTATCTGGACCCACATCACCCTCAGGTCTTTGCAGACCAGATCCAGCAAGGCCAGCTGAGGCAGTTTAAGATGTCACCCCTACCCGCCCACCCTCAGACTTGCCATGATAAACCCCAACGTGTGCCACGGCAATGACAGAATCAGATGAGCGCTCCAGGGCCGCACCTCAAACACAGTTTTGCTCCGAAGCACAGGTTTCCACCCCATGGCCACGATCTCCTCCCAAGGGGCCGAGAGAAGAACTGCTGTACTTTGAAAGCGAAGGAATGGCATCAGCCAAAGGTAAAAGAGGAAATGGCCTGGCCTATTTTTATGGAACTGTAAAGGAGTCAGAGACACCAACCGTAGCTGATAGTTAAAATCCCGTTAAAAATGTACATTCTGCACCGAGGCAGCTTAATATTCTTTTTCTACCTTACCAATGCCCCTTTATCCCTACATCTCTAATTCTGCAGAAAGAGTATTCCACCATTAACAGGATTTTATGGGGCCCAAAGATGCAAAAATGAAAATACAATAGGTCAAATCACAGCATTATCACAAGCCCTTTTCTCTTGGATGCAGCTCCTGCTTTCCTCCAGCCTTAAAATGATTACGTGTCACACAGTGGGCATCACTTTCCCAAAGCCAGTCATCTACCCAAAAAACTTAACCAAAATGTTCAGCTCCTGTCCTTCGCCTCGCCTTGAACCCACGGGTGCTACTGGTACAGAGAGCAGCCCTGGGAACAAGGGGCTGGGAATGAAATTACTGTGCAAACCCACGTTTCTCCCCAGGGATTCACTCCCTACACTCTTTGTTTCTAGGGGCTTCAAGGCTTAGAGAGAGTTTCCATCCTGTGCTCCTCCACTTGGGACACCCAGATAAACCCAGGGATTACAGTACAAACAAGCCACCGCAGCAAAGCACACTGTGTCTCCATCTCACTTTTTAAATAAATGCTTCCAGCTGCAGAAACCACAAGCCCAAGTGAAAGGCAATCCCACTCAACCCATCTGTCATGGGGCACCTGACTCGGGAAAACTCACCAACCTGCCGACACGCTCAGTTCTGCACAATACCAGCCCCTACCGGGGTGCTGCAGACTGGAGCTGTATGAAACAAAAGAGGTGGCAGAGAAAGATCCCCTCTTGCCCTGCTCACTCTGCCCTAGCATCTGGATTTATCTTCACAGTCAAGTTGCAACCTAAGCTGAGGTACAAAGTAAAAAGGCTAAAGGAATGAATTTGAGCAAGGTCCTTGGGGCAACAATTCCATCAGAGGAAACTACCTCAAAAAAAAATAAAAAATCTCAAGAAGCAGCCAAAGCGAAGGGGAATAGATTTTTCAATGCATACATTGGTTTCAAAGCCCTTTTACTGAATCAGGTGTTTCTTTACCTGTAATTAGAGTGTTTTCCAACACAGCACTCTAAAGTTGTGCAGGAGCACGGTCGCTGATACATGCAGGAGGATTTTCCAGGTTTTAATTGAGCTTATTATGTTTCAGCGAGCCCAAGATGCCCCCTCACGCAGCGGCAGAGAGACAGACAAACACTTCAGCTCTCAGATACGTCCAGGGACACAAATCCCCCTCCCACTCACACCCACTAAACTGGTGCATTAAAAGCAAAGAAAGAGCAGAAGCTAAGAGAAGTCCACGGCTGCAGTCGGCCTCCGTGCTTTGTGCCAGGCTAGGAGACGGACACTTTCATCCCATTCAAGTGTTTCAGCTGTTGAAAGCAGAGCACAGTGCCCTTTGCAATGGAGAGCCATCCAGCTGTATCTCACCGATACTCTCGTTGCTCTACTTAAAAATCACCGTGCTCCCATAGCCACGTGAAATGCTAAAGCACATTCCTCTGTGAAGTGTTCTTTGGTTTTTTTTCCAAGCAGTGGGCTCAGCTATTTATATAAAACCATTTCTTCTTATGTGGGAAAAATCTCTAAATTTTAGAAAAAAATATGCACCCTTTTCTCTAAGAACAGGACTATCGTCAAACACTTTTACCACCTAATGTGGCTGACAGGAAAAAAAAAAAGAGCAGCTGCTACCAGCAAAGAAGCTCTTTCTTCCCTCGAGAAGGTTAAAATCTGGTCCCAGAGATATGTATGATCCCACAAGTAAGCACCAGAAATGTGGTTTCAAAGCTTGCCTTCAGCTGCCCTCTCCGTTTTCTTGTTACGTTGTATTTCAATAGCTTGGGACACTCAAACTCCAGGGAAAAGACTGAAAAATTGGCTGGTTTGAGATCTCACCATGGGGCAGTGCGACCAGCCAGGGACCGCAGCAGCAGAGTCCTGCTGCAACCAGATCCTCCCAGGCACTGCGCCAACACGGAACTTCCCAGAGAACAAGGTGGCTCTCTCTGCAAGGAGCTCCTCTTAGAGCAAAGGACAGTGCAGGACACCACCCAACAGCAGATCTTCAACAGCTGGAGATACACACCAGCTTTCCTGGCCTCTGGTAGATACTCAGCTTTATCTTCCTCTATTAAAAACAAAAATACAGGCCCACTGGGAACATCAGAGGGCAGTGGTGCCTCTCTGCTCCTGGCAGGTTTTGAAATCTGTTTGGAATGTTTTACAGCAGACATGGTCCTGTTGGGACAGGACAAGGGGTGATGGGGCCTGAGGGTGATGAGACACGGGTCCAGGTTGCCCAGAGAGGCGCTTGATGCCCCATCCCTGGAACCACTGCAGGTGAGGTTGGTGGGGGCTCTGAGCAACCTGCTCTAGTTGCAGTTGTCCCTGCCCCTGTCCAGGGGATTTGGACCAGATGACCTTGAAAGGTCCCTTCTGACCACAACCATTCTGTGACTCTATGAATAACTGCTGCTTCTTTCTGTTGCTTGTGTCTTTTTCAGAACAAGTTTGTCATTTGATAGAAAATCCAACCACAGTCCTCATAATACAATCCCTGGTCAGTCCCAGGAGATTCTGCAGCCAGTTCACAACCAAGTCACAAGAAGCCTGGGTTCAAGCTCTATCCCCTTCTCTCTCAGAAATTTGAATATATGCAGGAAGTTAATATTAAAAGTTGAGAAGACTGTCATCCATCTCCTCCGCTACATGTCACGAGGGAATGGAGGGGTTACAAGTCCTCCGTAGTCTTTCCATCAGCCTCCACACTGAGGACAATTTCAAGCATACTTTGGAAAGGCTTTGCGTGGTTGGGGTAAAGACTCACCCTGTACACATGCATCAGCTGCTTGGAAATTGCTGTTCCTATTTTTCCCTTGCAGCACCTAACAGAGCAGCCACACAGTTTGACTGCTAATGCACTCCCAGTGCTCTTCACGCTTCCTGCTTCCGGTACCACCTGCGGACAGGGAGAACTCTTTGGGGAAGAATTGTTTTGTTTCCTTACTTAAGTGGAACACATTTGTTAGCATGGGGACACCCTTCATGCTGCTGCAGTGTTCTCCTACTAGGGTAACTTGTTTTTCCTGTAATTAAGTTCATTCTCGCAGCCTGAATCTATCTATCGTGGTATCTACAGTTTACTCAATACCTCCATTTAACGCCAAGCTAGGACAGATGACTGTAAAGATGCTGAACGCTCACAGGGAGAAACAGGAAATCATAGAACGGTTTCAGTTGGAAGGGACCTTAAAGATCATCTAGTTTGAGGCCCCCTGACACGGGCAGGGACACCTCCCATCAGACCAAGTTGCTCAAAGCCCTGTCCAACCCAACATGGCCCTGAACAATTCCAGGGATGGGGAATCCACAACCTCTCTGAGCAATCTGTGCCAGCATCTCACCACCCTCGCAGTGAAGAATTTCTTCTTTACGTCTAATCTAAATCTCTCCCCTTTCAGTTTGAAACCACCACCCCTTGTCCTATCGCTACACTCGCAGAGAGTCTCTCCCCACCTTTCCTGCAGGCTCCTGTTAAGTACACATGTGCACGTACAAATTCTGCATATTAAGCATTTCCTTTGGTTAGCTCCAGAACCATTTTTCTTTAGCATTAAAATTTTTACTACTTGCTTATTGGTTGCTTTTGACCAAGATTTGGAGGAGCCGTTGCTATGCAAGAGGGCAGGACCACCCTCCAGTTCAAGTTCACTGCACCAAGTCAGACCAATTGTTTGTTGATGCTCTCTGGACTGATGCTTGGCAATCTGTTGCAAAATAAAGAGAAGAACCGACGCATAAATGCCATCGATTCCTTCACAAAGTTATCACAAATAATAGCATAGGGATTTAGAAATAGGTGCTCTTTATCCGACTTGACAGAACTTTCAAAGTTGCCATCTCTACCAAAACATTAAATCGTTATTTGTTATTTTTACCTGTGTCTTAAGTTATTTTTTTCGTATTTATGACCACTTGAAACATGTGTATCTGAAGAAGTTTCGAGTCTCGTTGGTTGCCCTAGGAAGCTGCCATCCCCGTTGGGGACAGTCTAACAAACCACAGTGCTCCTTCCCTCTCAGCATTATCATCTTTGCTAACAAGCAGCCACAGACCAGGTGAACCCAGCCTGCAAAGGAGCCTGGGCAGAAAGCACAGGTCACCCAAATAAAGAGATGGAGAAGAAAATATCTGGGTGAACGTGGCCAAGGAAGCAAGCTATACAAAAGGTGTGTAGCAGAGATCTCTGCCTGTGACAAGAGAGCGAGAATGAACATGTCAAGCCAGAAGGGGATGCTGCAAAGGTTCAGACTTAAAACAAGAGCCTGGCCAAAAGGTTTGCTGTTCAGAGAGAAAAAGCTGGTTTTAAATGAATAATGAGCAAGTCTTAAAAATTAGACTTTGGTGAAGACCCACAAGGACCCTTGGTTTGAAGGGGACGTGATTCTAAAAATGCCTTCACGGGAAATGTGTCCCTGTTTCTGAAGCTGCGGAAGGGTTTGTATTTCACATGAAGTCAGTGCAGAAAGGCACCGCACGCTCACGGGATCAGAAAGAGCCGCTTAAACACCTCAACACGGGGCTGTTCCCAGAACGGTTGTCACCCTTTGTCCTGGTTTGAGTTAGAACAGAATAATTCTGTTCTATGATTTAACTTTTCAGCTCAGTTCCTTTAACTAACGGCACTTTCTGAACTCAGCAGCCTGTTTTCACAGGCAGTGCTGCTTCTGGCAGGGATAACGCTCAACGTTTAGAGTCAGCACCAGGGACTGGAGTGCAGAGCAAGGCCACTGCTGGATCTTGTGCACCACATTGCGGGCTGCAGAAAGTAAAAGCCGCCCCTGCAGGAAGGAGAGGACAGATGGGTGCCCTCAAACTGACCCAGGGGGTGTTCCATCCCACAGACGCCATATTCGGCTGCTGGGGGCCCTGGCTCGGTTGCTCTTGGTTTGGGAGCTCTTGCTCTGGGTCCTTGCTCGGATTCTTCCTCGTTCCTTCAACGGCTGGAATCCAAAGAGGACTCCGTCCGTTCTGCCTTCGATCCTGATCTGAGTGTTCCTGAATCCAGTATCAGAATCCAGCTCCTGAACTCGGTTCCCATCTGCTGCGGGGCCCTGTCTGGGACTTTCCCGGTGCCTGCTCCACAACATCAGTGGCGACAGTGATGTAATTGCCAGCAAGGGGAGGGGGTCTGGTTTGATACTGGGTTTGTACATATTTGTATATATTCCACTTTATTATTATCATTTTCCATTTTCATTAAAGCTGTTCTAGTTTCCTTTTCTAATTGATAAGTCTCTCTTCCTTATTCCTTTTCTCTTCCCCTTTGGGGAGGGAGAGGGCTTCACAGGTTTTGGGGCTGCCCTGATCCTAAACTGCGTCACCCTTGCACACCTGACAGCAGAAGCAACAGGAACACAGTATCTTGGGAGCACAAACAAAGTAAATACAAGGAACTCTGCACAGTAACCCTAACGAGAAAGGGGAGCTGTCACAGAACAAAGCCACCACGTTAAGGGCACCAGGGAGCAAGCTCTGTGTTCACGCTTCAGCTCTGAACGGAAACAGAGAAGGGCAGGGTAACAAGTAGAACACAATTCATGACACATTCTCCTTTAGAGATGCATGTCAAGACAGACTCATTTCTCTCAAGGAAAAATAAAGTATTTCTGCAGGAGAAGGGGAAGTTAAACTGCATCGTCTGCAAAACGCACTTTTTATTACTATTTAGTTTGCATATGTTGCCTGCTTCATCTACCTACAGGGGAGCTCCAGCACCAGATCATAATTACAGAGTTCAAGACCATTTCCATTTAATAGGAAATGTTTACCCTCCTCGTTTTTTACACGTCTGGTCCTTCCAAAAGGAGTATCAGACATCAAGTAAAATTAGCCCATGAGAGTTGCTAAGCCTTAGGATTGATTTCCGATTCTCAAGCTTCATTGAAGTAACACTGCCTCCAAAGCACGAGTCAGAAGCACACAAGATGTGTGGTATCTGCTCCATTAACATCGGATGGGACTGCAGGACACCTCCAGTACACAGGCAGGTGTCCCAAACACTGCACGCACGACTTTGGAGCACGACGTGCTCTGCAGGCTCCCTGTTTCTCGCCTCAATAGCTCCTGGGAGTGGATGAAGCCAACAACTGAGGGATGAAACGAGAGAAGGAAAGATTGGCATCTCTAACAGGACTGAAGGTTACTGAACCAAAGATCTGGCCTGTCCAGGACGGTGTCTCCAACATCAGTCATCAGCAGATAGAAAGGGAGAGCCCAAGAAAACAGTCTCTATGTTGCAATTAACATCCTCCCACACTCTCAAGCCTCAAAAATGTGTGGCTTAGGGACTTCTTTGTCCATACCTGGAACTTTTTTGTGTCATTCCCTCCACTGATTTGTCTTCCATGAACTCATATGGTTGCTCTTTCAACTCAGGCAAACGCCTAAGGTCCGCAGCTCTCATTTTCACCATCCAAAGAACTCTGCATCATCAGTGACTGGGCAGCTTTGCTAGTGGACTGCTGCCCTGATCGCTTTTGGGCAGAAGGGAACGGATCCTTCAAACTCCGCTGCCTTTTCCTTCCCCGTGGAACTGACCCTGTATTTCACCTTCATGTTTATCTTCAGCAAGTGACCGATCTGTGCAAAGGCTGCTATCTCATCACAGCTGCCAAGTCCCTTCAAGAGCTTTTGGCGAGGAATTTTATAATCATCAACAGAAAAATCTAGGCAAGCCGCTAAGTCCCTTGCAACGCTCCTACAGACTTGCAATGCCCAGCTCCTTTCATACATCAAATATGTCTCTCCTTACATCACAGTTATCAATGTAACAGCACCATTATTTAGAAAAAGATTTTTGGTTTAAAATCGATTAGAGAGATGTTCACACCCCAGCACACACACCAACCTCACCCACAGTGAACATACCACAAAAAGCTATTTCTGTTTTATGAAAAGGAAAACCGACCATGAGGGGAAATGCTTGGCCCAGATACCAAACCCAGAACAATCCGTACACCCTAGCTCAGTTCCCAACTTAACCATAACATGTATTAGCTTCCATTTTTTTCCAGCAGGTTTCCCAGATGTGTAAAGGAACATAAAAGTATCGGTATTCAACAGAAGGATAAGCTTTGAAATGGAAGCAGAGCAAGCCTGGCCTGTCAGGATAATGAGGGTCCGACGTTCATTTCTGCACCTGCAAATTCAAAGGACGCTGTGAATGGAATTCCAGCTTTATTCCTCAGACCACTTTCCGAGCTACAAGGAGACGCCCAGAAATCTGTTTTAACCCGAAAATTTCAATTAAAATATTGCCAAACCTTCTTTTTATCGAGTTGTAACAAAACAAGCGAAAGAAAACAGCTTTGTAGTGGGCTATATCAAAGGCAGTAGTCCACGTGACCCTTACTCAGAGATGCTCAGAAAAAAAAAACCAGGCCAAGTCACAAAGCCAAAAGCTTTTCTTCCTTCCTCACCTTACCTATTTCTCTGAGCAGCTCAGGAAGTACAGAAGGAGATACAAGAGCTAATCAGAGCAGCGATGTCAGCAGTACCTGAACAACCTGTTATGGGAGACCTCTGCTATTGATCCGCTAATAGCCTCTTCAAACCGACCTCACACTCCAGGCACAGGAGGGCAATGCTAAGAAAGCAATTACAGAAGCTGGGCATGAGCTCACTTGTTTTTCACCAAGATGAAGCTACTTCTCAGGTCAATGCGAATCTTGGCTTTTATTCCCCTCTCAGTACGGTTTTGTCCCCTCTGACCAGGTTTTGAGGCCAGACCTTTCAGAAGCGGGGCTCGGCACCGATTCTCGGCACACTTCTGGCGCGGCTGCTGCGCAGCACGGTGCGGCAACACGGTTCAGAAGACAGTTCCCTTCTTCCCACCAGAAACTCAGAGCCACACAGCTCAAACCGTCACCTCTGGGAACCTCACTTCTTTTAAAGGTTCCTCTTTCATTTCACATCTTCCAAGGTTACAGTACAGAGAAGAAAAGCATCTGTTCCCATGAAATCTCTGGTTCCGCAGCTCCTTGAGATAGATGCTTCCTGCAACGCAGTCAAGTATTCTGGGCATTTTTGTTCCAGATAAATCAGGACTTAACAGCTCCTGCCGTTTCCATCAGTCCTCAAACTTATCAACAACCCTCATTTCTAGACATCTTCCCACTTCTTCCAGCGTAACACAAAAAAAGAGCAGCAGTTTTCTGCGAACACTGGATACTTGGAGGCATTTAGAAGTTCACAAGGATGGCTCTGAAAAAGCTGGCAAAGTTGTGGGAAACATGCCAGGCACCTCTAAATCTCTGCATCACTTTGTTTCCACCTAGAATTTATTTGTAAAGCGGGCAGCCTATTACTGCATCACCTGCCAATACCTGGCTACAGTCAAATACACTTGCAATTTAGGGGCATAGACTTAATTACAACATTAAATTCAAGGATCCATTTTCCCTGGCTCTGGAAGAACAGAAAGCATCTGAGCAAAAGCTACAGGCTGGCACACATTTGCTTTCCAAGCAATAAAACATCTACAGCTTTCCAAACCAAGCACTCATGTCACACACAGTATCCGTAACGGCCTCCTGAAGTATGTAATTTGTGGTGGGATAAGAAGTAAAATGCTTCAGGCTTTTCAAAACATACAGTCTAACACTTTCTCTGTGGCACACCCACTGCCTTTGTCTACACAACCTACAAGTGGCCAGTGGCCCTCAGTGCAACAAAATCACAAAACTTCTCAAAATAATTCAGTTCTGGCACAGGGACCAGAGGACATCAAACGAAATGACCCCAGGGAAGGCTCAAAACAGTTTCCTCTGAAACTGGAAACGGTTTCCTCTGAAGAACAAGCAGCACTTTTAGAGCCCACCATCATTTACAGAAAATCCAAACTGCCTGTCTTCCCACGGAACCTGCTCAAGTTTGTCCACAGCGAACATCACGTAATTTATCCTGCGGTCTCATTAATTCTTCAGCTTTGTTTTTAACCTCAATAGCTCAGTATCTTCAGCACCATTTATTGGGCGTCAAACCTATAACCTACCACTTGCTTCTAAGATGCCAGAATTACCACATGCACAGGAATGAGTAGAACCTGTCCTGGACAGCACGCTAAATTTCAGTAAGAAAAATCTGCAAAATGATGAAAATAGCAAATGACAAAGTTGAGCGATAGTCACGTCAGAGGGGACACACCAACTACGCAGACACCGTGATGGATTCTAACCAGCCCTTAACACTCAGGAAGGCTCTTTGAGTCACAGTGAACTAGTCTCTACATCATCAGCCAGATGCTTAGAGGTGTCAAAAAAACCAAATACAGTATCCGAAACCCTATGGGAAGAAGCAGTGAACAACCAGAGACGCCTCTCTAGGCCACGATACAAAGCCGCTCTGTCTCAAGTTAGACGTAGCCTGGAGAAGCGTAACAGCAAAAATCAGATTGCTGGAATATATTCCATAGGTAACACTAAACATCGGTGGATCTTCAGCCTCAAAAAAACCCAAAAACAAAAGAGAAGAGTCTAAAGAAGTATAAAGGTAACTGACAAGTGGACATGTAAAAGTTACTCACTAGTATTGCAAGTAAATGGGGTAGAGGAGATGTACTAGAAAACACCAGGTAAAGGAGCAGAGAAGTAAAAACTAAGAGAAAGGAAGACCTTTTCCAGGTGTTTTGTAAATTAACTAGGGAACTTATTATCACAGAATACTCACAGCAGGGTGGGGGTTGGAAGGGACCTCTGGAGATCATCTTGCCCAACCCCCTGCTCCAGCAGGGTCACCCAGAGCAGGGGGCCCAGGATCACACTGTCCAGGCGGGTTTGGAATCTCTCCAGAGAAGGAGACTCCACAGCCTCTCTGGGCAGCCTGGGCCAGGCTCTGGCACCCTACCAGCAAAGAAGTTTTTCCTTTTGCTCAGATGGAACCCCCTGGGTTCCACTTTGTGCCCATTACCCCTTGTCCTGTCACTGGGCACCACTGACAAGAGTCTGGCCCCTTCTTCTTGCTCCCTGTGGGCCATCTACCTATTGATCAAGTCCCCTCTCAGCCTTCTCTTCTCCAGCTCCACAGCCCCAGGGCTCTCAGCCTTTCCTCGGCACAGAGATGCTCCAGTCCCCTCAGCATTATTGAAGCCTCCACTGGACTCTCCCCAGTAGTACCTTGTCTCTCTTGAACTGGGGACCCCAGCATCAGATACAATACTCCAGAGGTGGCAGAGTAGAGGGGAAGGAGAGCCTCCCTTGACCTGCTGCCCACTCTTCTGAATGCACAACAGATATCAGAGAGACTAAGAACAAAAACAGCTCCCTAAAGAGAAGTAGTAAATTCAAAGTCAACAGCCTCACTGACCTTTTGGTATCTCAAGGCACGTGGGCAACACAGATCTAGGAAACCAAAACAAAAGGGAGAATTGACACGAAAAAAACCCAGACGAACAAAAAACCCACCACACTACTACTTCAAAATACAAGAACTGGAAGGAGAGGAGAAAAATGAATGGCCAAGATGAACACAATGGAATGAGCTAAAAAGGACCAAAACTGAGTTTGTCCAAGGAACCCAGAAAGCTCCAAACTGTGTTGCTAAGAATCAAATATCCAGGCTGAGCCGAGCCAGCACCTACTGACCACTGAACGGGAAACCGCGAGGAGGTGCACACGCTCCAAATGCCTTCTGCTATACAACAAACAGCAGTGAACCAGCCTTTCCACAGGAGAAAAACCATTGAACATCTCCACCACCGCTGGTTACAAGGTAACTTGGACTTTGTCTTCCAGTGTGACCCTGCAGATGTTACGTGCTGCTGGCGAGGAATTGATTTCTGCATTAGGACAACCCGACTGCATTCTCCAAACTCTGCGGCTGGGTAACAAATCCTGCTAATGTGGCAAATTAGCAAAGGGAGCCCAGGCTGCCAAAGTCAACCGGAGTTTGGAATTTGAGGAAGCAGTTGATAGAATAATTCTGGCAAGAAACTAATTGAGTACTGCAGTTTTCTGAAAGAACACTTGGCTCACAAAGTGCTGGATTTGGGAGTTTATGACTCCTCACTTTTGTGTCTTCCCTGCACAGCAGGGACTTTAAGAAGCGCTCAGAGGAAGAATTAACAATATTCACAAAGGTGTCAAACCTGGGCTCTCCTCGGTGGCCTCATTTGCAAATGCCAATATTCAGTTAACTTGGATATTTCAATTATTAACACAAGCTGGCCTGACAGCTTTAAGGTATAAAAGACTCACTGACACCTCAGGAAGCCCTTCAGGGATGGACTTTTAAAATTATTATTATTATTTTTAAAACCATAATCCTAAAGCAGCTTAATTTGTTAAAAACAATGTCAGACTCCTTCCATCCATCATTGAAATGCAACATACCTGTCACACCTAAAAATACCAGAACAATCATTAATTTATTCTGTTTTTTTTGACAGTTATTTTACTGTTGTTTCAGAGTCATAAACTTAGCCACTCATTAATGCTTTCCCAGTGGGCTTCATCTCATAAAGTCATGGTGTTCAGGAATCTAAACACTCTCTTCTCTATTCAAGAGGAAGAGGTTTTAAAAACTTCTTTTTTTAATATTTCCAGTTAGGGATATAAGCAGAAGCCCAGCTTGCAAATGTGGATGCCCCCTCTTTCTCTAAGTGGGATTCTCAGTGAGATTATGCCTGTACTGGAATGTGCTGGTAGAGGAGCTGGCTGGTAACCCACATCTCCCACCATGACCAGAAGCAACTGAGCAGGAGCTGTGTCAGTCGGGCACCTGGCCATTCTATGCAGTGATGGGACTCTGGGACAGTACAGACACCCATCTTCTGCCTAAAATCTATCCCCTAAGGTTCCTCTTCTCACAGTTATGTAAGAAAACTATTTGTCAATCCTGAGTTTTGTTACGTAGCAGGCTCAGACACCAATGCAGACCAGTTTCAGAAATGCTCCGTTCTTCAGACTGAAGCGGCCCCTTTGTCTAACACAACCTCATCCTTCAGCAAAGGTATCTTTTAGCCCACACTTGGATTTGTACCAGAAGTCAGCCTAGGTACGGACACACTGCATTTCAAACACTCACCCTAGCACCAGTTTCAGCAGCGAAGCGCTGAACAGCAGCTGACCATGGCTGAGGTCTCCCTGGCTTCTACCCACAAACGTCCCAGTCCTGTCAATCCCTCCTGTTCTGTCCTACAGGAAGAGATCTCTTCTTTCTTTAGACACACAGTTTTTTAAAGGACCTCACTACGCTGCACTGGAAGCACTTTGGAAAGCAGACAGAAAAGAGGAGAGGATTTTATCACAGATTTATTTATATTTTAACCCTGGTAAAGTTACCACCCTGCAGATGATGGCCAGCTTCTGAACATCACCAAGACTCACCTCTGGAGAGCTTCTTGTTCGGCTTAATCAAAGAATCGCCTAGGTTGGAAAAGACCTGCAAGATCATCAAGTCCAACCATGACTTCCCCTCACCGTAACCCCAGGCACACTCACCTCACCCGAGTAACTATATTTTCCTTTCAGGATCTGTCGGTACAAGCGGGTGCGGTTGTCATCCTCAAAGGGCATGGTGCCGCTCAGGAGAATGTACGAGATAACGCCCAGCGCCCACATGTCCACCGAGTTCGTGTACGGCTTCCGGACCAGGATCTCGGGAGCGATGTACTCCGGGGTCCCACACGTGGTTTTCATCAGGCAGTCGTCTCCCTTTTTCCGAGCGCTTGCCAGTCCAAAGTCCGTGATCATGATTTTGGAATCTGTTCCCGGATGGTAGTAGAGCAGATTCTCCGGTTTCAAGTCCCGGTGCGTGATCCCCAGCATATGCAAGTACTTCACCCCATCCAACACCATCTGCAGCACGCGCGTAGCGTCCCTCTCGGTGAAGGAACCTTTAGCAATGATTCGATCGAACAGTTCTCCTCCGGTCGCCAGTTCCATCACCATGTACACACGGTCCTGGGTCTCAAACACCTCAATAAGCTGGATGATGTTGGTGTGGCGAACCCTCCGCAGCACGCTCAGCTCCGACTCGCACACTTCCCTCCCCTCCCGGTACTTGGTCTCGATCATCTTGATGGCGTAGGGTTGCTTGGTAGCTTTGTGTTCCACTCGTACGACGCGGCTGAAACTTCCCCTCCCGATCAGGGCTTTAATGTCGTACTTGGCCGTCACTCGGGGGTCAAATTTGGCGCGGTATTTGGCCACTTTGTTCTTGCGGGGTTCGGGCTGGTCCACGTGGGCGGGCAGATGGTTCCCAGGATAGTGGTGAGCGTGCTGCGGAGGCGAGGGAGAGCCGGCTTTGATGACAGTCCCACAATCATCTTTGATGAAATGCTTGTGGATGTCACTGTGGCCGGTGTAAGGTTCGACTTTTTTGACCAGGTCTAGCTGCACATCTTTGGGGGGCTCGGGAAGCACTTTGCTCGTCCCGCAGCCCATCACTGCATGGTGTTAATTCCCTTTCAAGGCATTTTCCCAGGGCAGCAGCAGCAGCAACCACATCTGGGGCAATTCCCGCACGTGAACCTTAAGAAAAGAAGAAGAAGCAGATAACCAGGAATCGAGGTAGTAGAGTCTCAAAAAATGCAGCGGGTTCATGTCTCAACGGAGCTGTGCTACCACAAACTAAGAATTTGGGGGTTTCGCTGTGCTGTGAGCACAGCCAAGCACCGAATCACAGTCACACGATGGCTGGGGTTGGAAAAGACCTCTCAAAGTCATCTGGTGGAGTCCCAACTGATTAATAAAAATCAAATTAAGGAAAGAGTCGAGTGTTTTCCTTAACATTGTTTAATCTGCCCAACTTCCCACGACAGCAGCCACCTCATATTCTATAGTTTCAAAATTTCACACCATAAACTCCAAAAAGCATCTCAGCAACTTGTTGATTTAACAAATCTTCTGGCATTTTTCTTTATATTGAAGCTGTACTGGCGTCTTAAACCCCTCGGTGAAACTGCACAGGAGGCAGGGAACATGGAGACAGAGGCACCCTGGAGTTAAGAAGCGTTCTATCAACTAGCTCACTGCGTCTTACACTTGTTCAACATCCTCATCATCAATCTGAAANGCTGTGGAGCTGGAGAAGAGAAGGCTGAGAGGGGATCTGATTAATGCTGAGCAAGAGCTAAAGGGCCCATGGGGGGCAAAAAGAAGGGGTCAGACTCTTGTCAGTGGTGCCCAGTGACAGGACAGGGGGCAATGGGCACAAACTGGAACCCAGGCGGGAAGGAAAACAGAAGGAAAAACGTCTTTGCTGTGAGGGTGGCAGAGCCTGGCCCAGGCTGCCCAAGGAGGCTGTGGAATCTCCTCCAGAGAGATTCCAAACCTGCCTGGACAGTGCGATCCTGGGACCCCTGCTTTGGGTGAACAGGTGGAGCAGGAGGGTTGGATCAGATGAGGTCCCTTCCAACCCCCACCATGCTGGGATTCTGTGATCCTCTGCAAAAAGTCAGCCCTTATTTAACCAGAGCTGCTTTTAGGTAGCAATATCTTCACTCTCCAAACCCTAAAGCAAGGTGGGCTTTTACATTTTTTAACATTCCAACTCAGCTTTGCTTTATTTCACATCTTCAGGTACCAAGCGGCACTTGTGGTTTTCCATATGGAGCTGGGTGCGGGAAGTGGAATCTCTACTAGCTGTTCCAAACTAAACCAAAGGGAAGTCCCTGCTCATCACACCCTATTCCAGCAGAACCAAATCAGCTGCACTTCAACAAGCCTTTAGGTGCTGATTAAAACAGTCGGACTGGTAGGAGCTGGAGAAGCAGCCTCTCTGTGCTCTGGCAGTTAGCACAGCAGCTTAAATTCCGGCTCTCTAGCTCAGAGTCTATCCGTACGGTGCCAGAGCCTTCACAGAAAAAATATTAGCCTTGAAGTGTAATCGTGGGCCTTACCATCACCGAGCAGATCTTCACTCATTCACCACCTCTCCAAGCAACTGTTCAGCACAAACAGCAGAACAGGATCTCCAGTTGGTCTTCCATCAGGAGAATTATGTGGAGAAACAAGAAACGTTTAAGAGGTGCCCAGAAGTTGTTTAGACTCTACATCCAACCTGGAAAGAAAACAAGGCTTGACTTAGGTTTTAAAATGAGACACCGTCAAAGGAACTTCTCACGGAAGACCTCCCGTCAGGACCACAAAGTGAAGCACACCCACCATGCGCACCCGAGACTACACCAGGGTGCAAATCAAAACCAATTTCATAGGAAGCTTAACCGACTTCCACTGCAGGCTGTCCTGTAACTGCGTGTTCACTCAGATTAAGGTTCCATAACATAAACAGAGAACTGGAGCTAGTCCTGAGCAGTGCCTCCCACGGAGAGCTTTTCCCAGCATTATGGCACGAGAAAACATATGAACAGAGAAATGGAATGAGAGCAGCCACAAACAAGATCATTACCCAGTAAGTCCACACGTAGAGAAGCACTTGTGTAAAACGTCTCACCCAGAAACAAAACCGCGGCGAAGGACGGAAGGGTGAGCTGTCTATAAAACCACAGGACATGAACTGATCTCAAGCACCAACGAGCAGTATGTCGGTGGCTCTTCCTTGCGTGCTGCGGGTCTCGGTGAAGCCTACGGAACCTAAAGCTGAACACCACGACCAGCAACAAAATGCTTCACCCCACATGGGTGCAGGTAGAAAGGCTCCTGCGTAAAAATCACCAAGAGCTCGGGAACAAGAACTTTAGCACTAGAGAAATGGAGCATTACAAGCCCCCTCCAAGCGGGATGTCATGTACTCGGCAAGCGCCAAACCACCTGAGAGAGGACAGCGCGCCCGAGCTGTGGTTCTCAGCAGGGAGAAGGAATGGGAGGGGTTATGCTTCAACATCTACTCCCTCCTCTCCTCAGACAACCAGCACGTTGCAGCCTGCGGCTCCACGGGGCAACACCTCTGCTGATTCAGAAGCATCCTCCACCTCTCCAAACATATTATGGCCTGAGAGGTTTCATACCTGAGGGTGTGCCCACGGATAAGGAGTGTCAGCCACCAGACTAACTCCCTGCCGAGGCCCAGCACACCTTCCCCCACCAATTCAGCATCTCATGACCTGAAGCAACTTAATTCTGCTTTTCTGAGATGCCAGGAAGGAAATTTGAAGATACCTGCTCTGAACTGCATTAAGAATCGCTCGCATCCCACAACGTTCTAATCACACCTGGGTCAACGCAGTGTTTTGGAAAGTACCTTACCTTCAGTTTTACTAACAAATCTCAAGTGTGCCTCTGATTGCCTGGCAGAGATCCGGGGTTACCAGTCCCTGGCTAGCAGTGTGAGCCTTCGGGGGTTACAGAAGGGATACTTGGCGCTGCGGTTGTTGCAGCACTGCAGGAAGCTGTGCCGGAGCCGACAGCAACCCAGAATCCCTCAAACCAACCGTGATTTTCAAAACTCTGATTGTTTCTCCTAACTCATCCCGAAATAGGCCGTTTCTCCCCCATCCTTTCCCAGGAGGAGACCCAGGGCCGGGGCGGGGCCGGCAGTTCGCTCCAGGCCTGGGAAACACCGCGCCCATCCCGTCCCGCTGAGGGGACGCTCCAGGAGGCGGTCAGGGCTCCCTCCCCGGCCCGCNCAGCCCGCGGCTCCGCACCGCCTCCTGACGTCATCCCCGTGCGCCGGGGACGCCCGACGGGGGCGGGGCACCGCGTGCTGCTATTGGTGGAGAGCGGTCGGTGGGCGGGGCCGAGGTGGGAGGGTTAGCTCTATACCGCCGTTCCGCGCTCTACTGCCCCCTGCCGGGCCCGCCGGGAACACCCTCCGCGGGGCCCGCCCTGCTTCCGGAATCCTCCGTCAGCGCCCCGGGAGCCCCCACAGGCCCTGGGATCCCCCCTCAGCCCCGTGGGGCCCAAGACACCTTCCCCACGGGTCTCAGGAGACTCCACAGGCTCCAAGATGCCCCTCAGACGCACGAGGCCAGTAAATCCCCGCAGGCCCCGGGACACCCCTCAGACCCATAATCCTGGGGTCCCCTCACCCCCACGGGCCCCGTGAGCCCCCAGAGGCCCTGGGATCCCCCCTCAGCGCCATGAGCCCCAGCAGCTCCCCAGCCTCACGGGCTTCACGGCCCCACTTGGCCCCACAGGGCCTGGGACCTCATCTGACCACACAAGGGCTTGGGAGCCCCCCTCAGATCCACAGGCCCCAGGATCCCCTCAGCTTTATGGGCCCCAGGAGCCCCCACAGGCCACAGGATCCTCTTCACCCCCACAGATTCTGGGCCCCCCTCAGCCCCATGGACTCCAGAACACCCCTTATGACTCCTCATCTCCTTTTCAGAGGCAAATCTGACCCAGACATATCCCCAGCAGCGCCTGGGACAGCTGGTCCCACAAAGCAGCTCTGAGAACTTCCCGCTGGGCTCTGGGAAAATTCTCCCTTTGCAAGAAAATCACCCGGAAGCGTCGTCCTTTTTCCTTGGCAGGGAAACCCAGGTCCCCGTAAGCTAGCTTTTGTGCACAAAAGAATAATAAGCCAAACTCCTTTCTTCTTTCCTTTCCCCAGCTACTAAGCACCACAAAACCCGCAAGGTTTCTTGGTAACTCCTGGTGGACTCCTCCTCACACCCTTTCCCCATCCTTAAGCCAAACTCCCCACATTTCTGCTCTAGATGACCCCAAGGCAGTGGGACGAGGGATGACACTTCATGCAGAGATGCCGACAGTGCTTCTTTCTCTGAGGAAGGTACAAACACAAGATTGTCAGGCTTGTGTTCCATCCTGGCTGCCACGTCATTCCGCACATAGTGTGAGCGGCAAGGGGCTATTTTCACACTCCTACCATGCTTTTAAAAATAGCTGGTTATATTTTAACACTCCTGGGCTCTTCTACTGGTTAAAATACTTAGTAAGTCACATCATAATAAAAGTTTTACCTGCAGATGCACCCTATTTTCATCGGCTGCTTTCCCTGATGACGTATGGAAACATGTGGCAGGTGGCGGAAGGGACTGCTTGGGCTGTTCTCAGCGATCCAGTGAGCCCTACGGGTCCCTGTGGTACAATTGTATGGTTTCTCCTATGAAAATAGGCTGAGAGAGTTAGGGCTGTTCAGCCTGGAGAAGAGGAGGCTCCGAGGAGACCTCCCTGTGGCCTTTCAGTACTTCAAGGGGACGGTCAGAAAGATGGGGACAGAATTTTTAGCAGGGCCTGTTGTGACAGGACAAGGGGTGGTGGGTTTAGACTAAACGTCTGACTCTCTTAGACTGGAGAGAAGGAAGAAATGTTTTACACTGAGAGTGGTGAGAGCCTGGCCCAGGCTGCCCAGAGAGGTGCTGGATGCCCCATCCCTGGGACCTTTGTAGGTGAGATTGTCTGGGGCTCTGAGCAACCTGCTCTAGTTGGGGATGTCCCTGCTCCCTGCAGGCGCATTGGACTAGATGGCCTTCTGGTCCCTTCCTGCCCAAATCATTTGATGATTTCTCCAGGGAAATCAGCCTGGTTTTGTTGTCCCACACAGCAGTGGCGCTGCTGGTACATTTTCAGTCCTATACCCCCCCCCCCCCCATTTTCTTTCTGGAGATGTTTCCACAGCCACACGTCCCCCTCACTGTCCCTGGGAGGTAATTTAGCCCGTGCCCAATGTCACAGCTTGCACTTGTCCTGTTAAAGTTGATCCTGTTATTTCAGGATGCTTCTCAAGGTGATTCCAGACTGGTACCACCAGTAAATTGAAAAGCCTGGCTGCTCGGGGTGGGTGTGCAGCACTGGGCTGCTGCTGCTGCTGCTGCTGCAACCGCCCCTCAGCGCGGCCGGGCCTGACTCCGCACGCTCTGCATAATCCAGCGCCATCCAAGAGCGGGCTTTGTACAGCGTTGTATAGCCGTCCTTCTTCCCTTAATAGTCCTTTTCCCTGTTTATCTCTGTTACTTAGCAAATTGTGTTCGTTGTCTTAACTTCCACTTTTGTGTGAGACACTTTTTTCCCCGTTGCCCTTTTTATCCTCCCCTGGTAGGGAAGGGAGAGATGTAGAGAGGGCTGATAAGAACCCTGCTCTGTGGTACTTGCCCTGAGCCTTGAACGGAGACACATTAGTAATTTCCTCACAGCTTTGTTTCCTGGTTGGCCCATGAGCACCTCAAGCGAGTTAGTTACAGGTCCATCACCACTGCTAATTAGCGGCACAAAACTGTCCAAGACCCAACACAAATCTTTGGGCCGGAACCGCAGACTTCTGAGGACTTCAATCACAGCAGCTCTTTCTTGAGTTATTTATGCCTTGGTAGTGCTCCGAGAGCCACTGCAGCCCAGAGGACATCACACCAGACACCTATGCAAGGCTAACACGTCTGCCCTGCTGACTACCTGGGGACAAAACCAAGAGGGACCCGTCACTCGTGTCAGAAGGTCTGGGGAAGTGTGAAATGTGATGGAGCTTGAGAGTGGGCGGGGATCTTGGGGAAACCTCCGCTCATATACGTGACCTGCCGGTTTGGGCACCCTTTTTGGGTTTGGGACCAGTATCAATTGGCCCCTGAAATTTGTTAGTCAGTCTAGAGTCAGTTCTCCAGCAAGAGACGTTTCATGACCAGGGTAAGCATCTTGCTGCTGGGGGACGCTGGCTGCGGCTTGCGAAGCACCGAGCTCCAGGGAGGCTCTGCAGGCTCTCACCCCGCTGTCAGAGGGCTGTCAACTTGTTTCTTGATGAACTTGATCTGAAAGCTCTTTTCCAACCTTAATGGTTCTATGATTCTTGACTGACTTTGAGCTGGTTCTGCCTCCTCCCTTCCAAGATGTTGCTCTCCTAAGAGAGGGACTTCATCCAGCTCCTCCTTGCTTGCCCCTTCAGAAGTCACCTGCCAACTCTTACCCCCCAGACCCTCAAATTGCCTCCAGTGCCATGAGGAGGATTTAGCCCTTTGAGGCAGGGATCTCTACAAAGCACCAGCAGCAGAGGTGGCCCCACAGCCTGGCTGCTCCCTCCTGGGAACCATGATCCCTATGCAAGAACAGGTTCCCCTTAAGGTTTTGTGTCTCCTCTCAGCGGCTTCCTCCCAGCTTCCGCCGTCAAGCTGCTAATGGTAGACAGGGACCACTGGGGCAGTGCTGGGTACCCAGAAAGGCGGAGGATCCTCCCTCCTTGGAGATGCGCTGTTCCCCTGGAGACAGCTTTGAGCAGCCTCCGGCTCTGGGGCGAACATTGGAGCAGGAACTTGGACAATAGGTCTCTGGAGCTACCTTTGCATCCAGCACCCACCTGCAGCGCTGCCACCTGAATCTGGAGTCTCACTGGAGCGTAACGGGTTGTAGTTTCCCACGGAGCAATGGAAACAGCCACCACCACCTCCAGCACCCCCTGGCGCTCTGAGCTGCCTGGGCCGTTGCTACGCACCCAGGGAATTGGACAATTTGGGGAGCACGGGCTTCCTGCTGTGCCTGGTCGCAGGAAGGTCGTGGAGCAGAACAGGGCCCTTCATCTGCCATTGAATGGAATCGCCGCAAATCAGGAAACGTGGATTTCCTCCAAGCCACCTCCCAGCCCCATGTGGCAGCGAGCTCATGCCTCGGCAGCCGGGCCAGACCACGGCTCAAGGTTGTCCCTGCAAGACTGAGCAGAGGTCGGGGGGAGAGGATGTTCAATTAAAGCTGCTTAAAAAAAGAAATCCAACTTTCCATATGCCTCTCTGGAGAGAAAAGCCCCAAAGCGGAGCGCAGATGGGGTGCCAGGTTGGGGGCTGAGCACGGGCCCCATGGCAGAGGTGACTCGAGCTCAGGCGTTCCCGCTGTGTCCGATCCGTGGGGATTGAGATTGCCTGTTAGCGTTTCCTTCTGGAAAGTCGGACATTTGGCCCGGCAGAAATCCCCGCGTGAGCTCGGATGGCGGCCAGCCCTGCGACATCGTGTCCTCCAGGGTACGCACGGCTCCCACCGCTCCCTCTCCTCCTGCGGTGTGGGTGCTGGTGGTGCTAGAGGCAGCTCTGCCCGACAAGGCTGGTGCCTGGGTGCACTCCTCTGTGGGGACACCACACTGGGATGATGGCACTGGATGATGGGATGATGGTGTGGGAGAGCAAGGAGCCACTTCAACTCTGCTGCTGGGCCCATCGCAGCTTCAGACCATCCCGTTGGAGAAACCCAAGTACATCCCTGTAAATGAGGAGTCGTTCCCTGGCCAGCACCTTCACCAGGAGCAACCTCCCTGGGCAAAGGGGTGAAGGATTCTGCCGTCACATGGCAGGGAGGTCGGCCCTTGTGTCACCGCACCACATGTGCCATCCCTCTCACACAGCCATCCAAAACAGTGTCACAATCTCGTTTCAGCTGCCCAGGAGCACGGGGGTCTCCCCAGGCCCTTCTGCGATTACAAAAAGTAAATTCGAACATCAGCTCAACCTAACTCGGCCTTCCTTTATCCTCTTTTTTTTTTTCAATAATTCAGGTTTGTCTCTTGGAGAAGAGCGAGGGAGATAATGTCTGCAGAGCATTTAATCTTCTGCTCAAAGAATAGCAGAGAGCAAATTAGGATCTACTGCAATTAATTTGCCTTGATGGGCAAAATCTGGAGAGCGGCCATATCTGGGAATTAAGAACAAAAGCGGGGAGTGTAAAGTAGGTCGCTGGAGTTTCATAACCAGAGTGATGGGTTTTCACAGCATGGCGGGTGCTCGGAAGTGCCCGGTGCCAGGGACCACAGGTCCCCGTCCCCCGCCCCGCTCCAGTGACCACAGATTCCAGCCTGGGCAGCTACTTTAAGATCCCAGCCAGCGTGCGGAGAACCAGCCGTTCAGTTTGGGGGCAGGAGGGAGGATGTTGTCCTTTCCCTTGGTGGGACGTGGCTGAAGGACTGTCACAACTCCTTGTCACAAACTCTTGAACCCAACAGAAGGATGGACTCCTGCTACTTGTCCCAGTTTCAGAGCACCCGGAGAGCTTTCCAGGCGGTGGACGTGCCCATCCTTGCTGTCACATGGCCCCTACCGGCCTTGAACGCACTTCCTTGAAGGAGGATTAGGGAGGATACAGTGACAGCGGGTTTAGGGCAGTCCTCTGCTATGAACCCTTGCGGCCTTAGGGCCTAAGCTGCGATGACTCACAAACCCATCCTAGCCCAGCATCTCCAAATCCCAGCCCTGGCTCCCCAGAGCCGCAGGCTGTGCGGTGACATACTCTGATGTCACATATGGGGACACCTTTCAGCCGCAGGACATGTGTGATAGCATAGCCAGGGGTGAGCGCCATGCATGGTCACACGTGCTGAAGTGCAGGACACATGGTGGCATAGCCGAAGGTGTGGGACACGTGTGGTGACATCCTCCAGGCCATGGGACACGTGTCGTCTTTCTGCATGCAGGACCGAAGACCCAGCATGCTCGGTGGTTGTTGGCAGGTCCTCCCAGGAATCCACATGCTCCCAGCTGGTTGGAAGGGGTGCAGTTTGGTGCTCTCTGGTGTCACCATTGCAATGACAACCTGGCAGAGCACTGCTTCTGTGACCCTCCAGCTCTCCGGCCAACTCCTGCCGCGCCACCGAAGGACAAGGGGGAGCAGCCCGCAGCGGCGAGCCCACCACGGAGGTGCTGGCGAGGCGACGGGCGCTGCGCGGTGCATGGCCGGCACAGCCCACACGATGTTTATCCTCTTAGGCACCCTGCGGGGCTCTGGCACTAATTCACCCTTAAACACAGGATTGGTGGGAAGCGGGAAGGAAAGAAGCGGCGGATTATCCCCGGGCATCGGCGTTAAACACGGGGAGCGGCAGCTGCCAGCTGAGGAGAGCTGGGGTGGCATTTTGGCCCCATGCTCAGCACCGTCCCTGGGTGATGCTTTGTGTCCCCTCCCCAAGCCAGCTTCAGGCTCCTTAATACAATAAATAGCATGAAATAACTATGTGGTGTTTCTGTAAAGCTGTGGGACCAACTCAGACCCAGACATCATAATCCAGGCAGCATTTCCCGGCCCTAGACACCAGCAGGGGACTGGGACAGCTGCAGCAACGCACCAGAGATCGGGGATCACACGTTTAAGCATCCAGACCTTGCAGGAAAATGTTTTGCAATGAAAGAAGCGGTAATTTTCCCTGGTTTGATGAGGTCAGTGATGGTTGAGCTCCTTCTTTGCACACCGACACACGGACCAATATCAAAGGCTTCTCTGCACCAAACCCATGACCGTCCCCTGTAACCAGCCATAGAGGTGTTTTGGGGACAGCCTTGAATTCACCCTGGGAATTAAAGAAACAGCAGCAACTAGGGAAGAGATTATGCCCCTGGACTGGACCCTCAAATCTTGGGTTCAGTTTTGGGCCCCTCACTCCAAGAAGGACATGGAGGGGCTGGAGCATGGCCAGAGAAGGGCACCGAAGCTGGGGAAGGGTCTAGAGCACAATTCTTGTGAGGAGCAGCTGAGGGAGCTGGGGTTGTTCAGCCTGGAGAAAAGGAGGCTCAGGGGAGACCTTGCACTCAACAACTCCCTGAAAGGAAGTTGGAGTCAGGTGAGGTTGGTCTCTTCTCCCAGGGAACAAGCAACAGGACAAGAAGAAACTGCCTCAAGTTGCGCGAGGGGAGGTTTACGTTGGACATGAGGAACAATTTCTTCCCTGCAAGGGCTGTCCAGGCCTGGCCCAGGCTGCCCAGGGCAGGGGGGGAGTCCCCATCCCTGGAGGGGGTTCCAAGCCCTGTAGATGTGGTGCTGAAGGACAGGGTTTAGTGGTGCCCTGGCAGTGATGGGTTAACAGTTGGACTTGATGATCTTAAAGGTCTCTTCCAATCAAAAGAATTCTACAATTCTAACTCACTACTCATGGCACGTAGCTGCTGTTCTCATTGCCCCTGCTCACAGCTGAGCCTCACCCAGTCTGTGGCCTGATGGCATTCACGTCAGCTGGAGGGTTTTGGCATCAGGGTGCTGTCACCTTGACCAAGCAGGATAGTTTCCACGTGCTGCTCAGATCTACCCACTGCCAGGAGGCTCGGGGCTCTGCCAGTGAGGCACTGTTGACCTATGCAGTAGACAGGTGGCCCATTTGCAGTTTTAATGTCCTTTTAGGTGGCAAATGCAAGGAGGTGGATGTTCCCTAGTGAGGGGGAGGTCACATCACCAACCCGCATCTAGGGGAACTGCTTTGCCACAGTGTACTACGCTAGGAAAAAAACAAATAGGCAAAGTTTGTAGCATAAGAGCAACAGGGATGGGAATAACAGCACTGAGAGACATCGAGACATTTCAACTGAACTAGAGCTCAGCACATCATCTTAAACTTCAATAAATCTCACTTGGACCTCAATGAGAGCTTTAGATCCCTGCTTTTTTCACCTGTGTCATCTCTTCCCTGCAAACCCCAATTTCCTTCATGACCATTAATAGGATTGGATATTGCAGGACCAAAATAAAAGGGATGTAAAATACAGTTTTCCTTCAGAAAACCGTCTTCTGCTGAAGTTGCC
Source organism: Baryphthengus martii (assembly GCA_013396935.1). Classification (NCBI taxonomy): domain Eukaryota; kingdom Metazoa; phylum Chordata; class Aves; order Coraciiformes; family Momotidae; genus Baryphthengus; species Baryphthengus martii. Next base: position 24,492 of record VWZK01003165.1, on the reverse strand, counting down.
CATCAGAGGACAAGCAACCAGCTGCCAAAAAAAAACCCAACAAAAAAAAGATAAATATGTGCATTATGTTTCCCTAAGATGCCCTTCAAAATAAAGAAACCATTTGTCCCATCTCTAAAGGGAATATTCTTTCTGCCTAGCCCTGAAAAGCTGCCGTCAGGGAGCGGCAGCCGGTTGGAATTCTCGGTACAGGCCTTAGAAGGGCCATCACGGTCTCGTGGGCTGCCCAGGATGGCCGCGGGCGCTGTGCCAGGAGGACAGAGCCACAGATCTCTCCTGGTGACACTCCCTGGGGGCTGGTCCGGGAGCATCTTCTCTCCAATCCCTGGAAAAAATCCAGAGCTGGGAAAGGGCACGAGGGACATCCCATGGCAGTGAGACAGGAGAAATGTAAAAGCGTCTTTTAATATAAATATAAATCCATCTGAAGGGCTGCAGGAGAGGACTGTGCCCCACCAGGCACACCCAGGGGGAGGTGGGTTCAGCAAGGACTGTGGGCGCCTCTGCCCAGCCGGTGCCAGGCACCCCACAGATGGGCGGGCAGGGCTAGAGCTGGGGCACCAGCAGTGGCAGGGCCAGGAGGGCCAGGAGTCGGGGGTGCAGGGCGGCGGCCGAGCCCCGCAGTGTGGCCTGGTTGGTCTCGGCGGCTGGCGAGCCACGGGCGCTGGCCAGGCGGCCCCGGGCACTGCACAGCTCCTGCAGGTTTCCCTGGAACTGGATCTTGCGGGATTCCTGGCGCAGCGACTCCCAGATGGCAGCTGCTTCCTCAGGGCAGCTCGACAGCACCTCATTGGCGCAGGCGTGGAAGTCGTCCCAGGACCTGGGGAGATGGGCAGGAGCCGGGGGCACCGCTGGCGGCAGATCAACCGGCCACCCTAGCAGCTCCTGCGAGGACGGGAACACTCACTTGCAGATGGTGTCCAGCTCCTGTGCCTCCTCACCACCCTCTTCCTGCTGTTGCCGGACGCTCTGGGCCATGCTGTCCCCTAGGCTGATGAGACAGCCGGCGAAGCCCCTGTAGATGGTGTCACACTTCCCCGCCATGCTGACAGGCTCCTGGCTCGCAGCTGCAGGGGAGAGACGGAGTTGAGATCCCCATGGATACCCGCCCCTCCCAATGACCGTCGATGCTTCGGGGGCAAGCATCACCAGGTAGGGGAGACACCAGGCTCTGAAATGTGGTGAGGGGCCGGCACCTCCTTCCACATCCCCCTCTCCCCAGGTGGTTGGAGTGAGCCTTCACTCCCGGCCCGGGCGAGGTGGGTAGACACGATGCCCCTGCCAGTGCTGTTGCCATTAGCCTCAGGGGTGGAGCGGTGTGCCGTCTGCTTCGCCTTCGGCCTCTCGGGCTCTCCCTGGAGCCATCTGTCCCAGCTTTTATCCCCTAACAGCGAAGATTAATTTGTGACTACAACAGAAAAAAAAATGCCTAAACAAACAAAAGGAAAGGCTCAGCAAGCTGGAGTCTGCTGTGGTAGGAGGGAAGGGAAAGGGGGAAGGAAAGGCACAAAAGGAAAAGGCAAGCATGCAACTCCAGCTGCTTCACCCTGAGAAACTCCAGCTCCCTGCTTTGCTCTGCAAGAGATGAATCAACAGCACTGTCCAAACCCCAGTGCTGGTCACAGGACGCTGGCTGACAAGGTGTGTTGAAGATGACTGTGACCGCATCCATGGCTGAGAGGAAGCCCAAAAAGAGCTGGTGTGTGGCCAGCTCACAGGGAAACGCTGCATGGTCCTCAGCTTTACCCTGGGGGTCCCACAGGGCCAGAGACATGTGAGTTCCCTGGGCCAAAGCACAGGAGGCGTGGGACTTTCAGAGGGGCTGTGGATGTGTGCCCTGGAGGTCTCTACAATGACGATGCTAAAAAAGCACGAAGATGGTCCCAGAGGGGTTCCCTGCAAGAAGGTAACACCAGAAGCAGCCAAAAGTTTCCCGGCACATGCTGAGGCAGCCAGGGTGTCTCCAGGGAGCTGTGTGCTGTGCCACTGGCATCCCACGCTTGTGCCCCTGGAACAAGGCCCCGAGCAAAGTGGCCGTGGCCAAGAACAACGCTGGGGTGACCCTGAAACCTCATGAAGCACAGCGGGTGTTTGCAGTGAGAAACCTCCCTGAGCATAATCACCGAGGAAAGTCTCAGAGCCACATAGGTCACATATCACAGGTATCAATGGAGAAAGTAGGATCCATGGCTCCTCTTTTGACCCAGCCAGGAAATAAGTGCATCTCCCACCAGCCCAGGGACATATCAGCTGGTAGAGCTGGCAGATGCCTTCCCTCGGATGGTTGGTCCCTGCCACAGGCTGGGTTTTGGCCTCCTGAGCTCTCTTAACACCCGTCACGAGCCCTTCCCTCTGCCCATCTGCCTTGTGCCAAGGCAGCGCAAGGCAAGTGTGGAAGGAGAAACCAGGAGGGCAAATCTTCTCTGCTACCCCACCACAAAACCACAGAGGAAAAACCTGTCCCTGGCTCCATCGGGAGAGGCCAGTCCCAAGGGAAACACACAGAGGGAGATTCTCAGGGTTCTGGAGAGCCTCGCTAGCTTCAAGCAAGCACCAGCAGCAGCCGTCCTGCTTCTGGGGAAAAGCACCCACCCTTCGCGTCCCCTAACTGCCCCAGCTTGGCAGTCCCCGTTCTCCACCCCCCTCTCCAGGGCAGGAATGCTGCTGGGTACCACTGTGACTGGAGCGGACGGTGACCTCCCTCGGCTCTAGGAGGAGTGGAAGAGCGTGGAGGGGGCACGGTGGTGCTGTACCTCTGCTGGGGGGCAGGAAGGGCACCTCCAGCTCCTGGGTGAAGCAGGGCAGGCAGGGAATGCCGGCAGGAGCATGGGGAAGGTGGGCAGGGCTGGCCTGGGGCACTACTGCGAGCTGGAGAGTGGAGCTACGGGACTGAGCCTGCCTGAGCAAGAGGACCCGTGGGCAGTGGTGCGAAGCCGCTTTCCTACTTGCCCGGCGCTGCGGGACGGCAGGAGAGCGGGTGCTGATGGATCGCGGACCCCCAGAGTAATCGGGCACCCCGCTCCCCGCAGCTAGAGAGGGCACGGGGGCAGCGAAGCCGAGGACGTGCGGAGGTCCCGTTCCCACCCGCCAGCCT
>VWZK01003165.1:186-21157 GCA_013396935.1 Baryphthengus martii | reverse complement strand
CCCGCCCGCCGGAGTGAGATGCTCTCCGGAGCCGGACCCCACAGAGGAGGAAGCAGCAGCAGGAGAATCCCTTTTTTTGCTGCGAAGAAGTGAATTACCCTCTCTTTCCTGTTGTGGTGCAGACCACCCCCCCTTCCATCACCACCTCCTGGCTCTCCTGGAAGAAAAATCGGTTGTGCCCGGCTGGACTCGCCCAGGAAAGCTCAAGCAGAGACTCAGATCGGGGAAGAGAAAGTGCATCCCAGTCCCTCACCTCCAGCTCCAGCCTGAAGCGCAGCCCTCTAAGACATATCCAAAGCCCCTGTAGCCTTCCCTCCACAGCACAACAGAAATAGGTCCCCACTTTTTTTTTTCCTCAAAAAGTTGTTTATTGAATTCTTTTCAATGTTAAAAAAAAAAAGCAAACAAACAAAAAAAACCAGCAATAAACCTTCCAAATGTAGCTAAAAGGAAAAACCCTGGTGTAAAACCCAAACTGAACGTCTGAACCATGGCCATGCATCAATGCACAACACAAGTGATGGCCCCCAGGGGCTGCTCCTCGACCCTCCCGACCCAGAGCACCTCCTCGAGTCACTCCAGAGGCACACACACAGAGCCAGCCCAAACCAGCCCAGGCACCCCACCCAGTGCAGATGGGGAGGGAACGACACCCCAAGAGATTCCTAGCTACTCACCCCCCAGGAAAGGAGGAGTTTTGAGTCCTTGACTAAGACACAGCCACCGGTGTCTGGTGAACAAGGAGCACGCATCCCCAGCAGCCCCTGTGCTCAGGGCTGAACGTGCACCTCCCTTCTCTGTTCTTGGCAGCAGACTCTGAGCTCAGGGGGTAAGAAATGCACCTGTTTCTGCTGAATGTGACTTGGACCATCAGCCAGGCCTCGGTGACAGATGGGTGGGTGAAGAGGAGACTTAACTCTCTCAAAAAGAGGCTATTTAGGAAAAATAAATGAGCGTTCAGTGACTATTTGGAACTATACACAGATGACGTTTGCCTTAGAGACATCACACACATGTTGATAGATTTCCCAGCAAGAGCTCTTAACACAAGCCATAGGTCATTAGTAACTACTGGATCTGCTGGGTAGACTTCCACAGAGCCACCCACAAGGTAGCCAGGTCCTCCTAGGACATGCCAGGGGTGACCAGGCCCTGGAGCATGATCATGAGGCGACGGGCAGGCTTGCTCAGCGTGTTGTGGGGTTCCACCTGGAGGAACTGAAAGAGCTTCTGCCGCACCTGGTTCATGACTGACCCCATGTGGTCTCGGGTGATGGGGTCACTGTGGTCGAGGTGCATCACTGCTTCCTCCAGGTAACTGAGGGAGAGACACCAGAGTTAGAATCCAACCCAGCGTGCAATCCCAATCCGATCCAGTTCACATCATCACCAAAGATGCACAATTCTGCTCACCCACCCACCCACCCACCCCTGGTGCAGGATGCTCAGCCATCAGAAGATACATGTGACTGACTCCCAGCAGAGTCCATCTATCCCTTCTTCAACACGCAAGGGCAGCCCCCAGCCTGCAGAACGTGCAACAACCCATCTGCCTGAACCCGAGCAGGCACAACAGCAAGTTAGGACTCCCTGCAGAGCTGGAGGTGGCACTTGGCCACAGGCCATGCCTGGTCACAGTTCTGGAGAGAGCTCCTTTGATGCCTTTTTTGCATAAGCAGAATTAGTCACTTATTAAACAGTAAAAATCCTCAGCAGTGAGGCTTATTTCATATGGGGGTATTTAAGGTCTTCTTCCAGGATGTCTACCCAGGAAGGGGTGGGGGAAGACCAGGAATTTCAGCAATAAGCTGCTCTGAGGTTCAGAGGAGCCAAACCGCAGCCTGAGAGCGAGGCCACGTGGTCACTGCAAAAGGTCTTCACTAACAGACCAGTCTGAACTCCAGTGACCACCTCCTCTGTGATCTAAAGCTCATTCTCAAGTTTTCTAGCCTCTTTGATCTCTGTTGTTAAGTTAGAAACTAAAGTTTAGGTCATTTTTCCATACAAGTCACGGTCAAAACATGCAGGTACCTGAATGAGTTCAGTTTTTTGGACAGACAACGGAGTTTTGACTGGATTGCTAAAATGTTCACGGCAAGTTCCTAAGCACAGTCGCTATTTTGTCACACGGGCTTTGCTTAGAACACTCAACAGACATTGCTTCCAGCAGTTCCTGCCACCACCTCCCACCAGATCTATCTGGCAGTCATGACGAGAAACTGCTGACACAAAGCACAGCGACAGCTAACGAACCGAGGACAGAGCAAAGCTGCTGTGGATATGAAACTACTGAGGAAACCTGGCACTACCCCTCCTTTTGCCTCTGCAGGGAACTGGTCCTTGGTTAAAGGAGGTCGTTGGACAAACTGTGAGTATTTAGACTGTGATCCAGGAGGAACAGCTCCTAAATCTGGGTACCCCTCCCCCTCACCTCCAAGCAGCAGAGCGTTCCCGGGCAGCACCTACAGCTTTTCCCAAGTCGTTACTGGTTGTTCACATGCCAGCAACACGCTTACAGAAGCTCCAGCCTTGGTCGAAACAACACTTTCCACTTCTAGGAAGTGAATTTACTCAGAGCTGAGAAGAGGTTTGCACAGGCTCAGACTGGCTCTCGGATCATACTCACTTCAGCTTCAGTTCCGTACGAGTGCCCAGATCCGACGAGAGCTGCTGAATGAGAGAGAGCAGCACAGGCTGAGACAGGGGGCACGGGTGCTGCCCGAACACTTGCTGAGTGTCCACAGTCTCACAGACGTACAGGACCAGGTTGAGATCAGCTGCTGTCAGAGCCTGCAAAGAAGACACAGCTCGAAATCACAGAATATTCACTGAATCCCAGCATGGTACGGGTTGGAAAGAACCTCTGGAGATGATCTCATTCAACCCCCTTGCTCCAGCAGGGTCACCCAGAGCAGGGGCCTCCAGAGAAGGAGACTGCACAGCCTTTCTGGGCAGCCTGGGCCAGGCTCTGCCACCCTCCCACCAAAGAAGTTTCTCCTCCTGTTCAGATGGAACCTTCTGGGTTCCAGTTTGTGCCCATTGCCCCTTGTCCTCTCTCTGTGCACCACTGACAAGAGTTTGGCCCCATCCTTTTCACCCACCCTGTAGCTCTTGATCAGCACTCATCAGATCCCTCTCAGGCTTCTCTTCCCCAGGCCGAACAGCCCCAGGTCTCGCAGCCTTTCTTCATGAGAGATGTTCTAGTCCCTCAGTCATCTTCACAGCCCTCCATTGGACTCCGTAGTATTTCCCTGTCCCTCTTGAACTGGGGAGCCCAGCACTGGACACAGTACTCCAGAGGTGGCCTCACCAGGGCAGAGTAGAGGGGGAGAAGAACCTTTCTCGACTTGCTGGCCACACTCTTTATGAATGCACCACAGGAGACCGTTGGCTTTCATGGCCATGAGGACACATGGCTGGCTCATAAGGATCTTGCTGTCCACTATCCCTCCCAGGTCCTTCTCCACAGAGGAAATTCAGAGAAAACAACCAGCAGATGAGGGACCCAGGACAGAGCAGACAGCTCCGTGCCTCGCTGCAGCTCAGTAGCTTGTCAACCTCCTCTGGGAGTACAGCTCTGTGCAAACCCTGCCGTACATACAAGCAGGACTATGTTTAGGCTCTCGGTCTATGCTCAGAGGACACCTGCGTCTGCTCTAAGCTGAACAGACCACAAGCAGACAGAGGAGAATAGGTCACTGTCAGCAGTACAGAGCAGAGCTGTGGTTGCATCCCGTGCCACAGCAGCGCTGTTATTCCCAGAGGAGTTTGTCTGCAGCGGCTCAAATGGATCTGGCTACATGTTCAAACACAAAGGCAGGGTCAGGCCCCAACTGGTATATCCACCTGGAGAGGCTTACGAAGCTGTTGCTCTTCTGAGGTACACCACATGCCACTGCTGACGGAAAAACACTCCTGCTTACTGGAGCTCTAATGCTGTCCTGACAGGGCACGGGCAGGGCAGATGAAACTCAACTGCTACTGCACCCCTCTGAGCAGCCCGCTGCCACAGGTCTTCTCAGTCAGCTCCTGATGTGGGATTATGTCCCCACATCCAGGAGCCTGTTTTCCCCCACTCCCTCTCCCACCCACCAGCGAAGCCCACTGCCTGCAAGTCCAGGTACCTGCTGGAAAGCTTGGTTGAGGTGTCCCTGCTGGAGCATCTGAAGGATGTGAGTTTGCTGAGACTGGAAATCTAAGTGCGTGGAAGGGATGGGAGTGCCGGCCGCTGAGCGCATGGCCTGCACAATGCTGGAGGTGACAGCTGCTTGCTGCTCCTTCATAGCCAGGCTCACTTCCCCTTTGATGACTCTCTGCACCTGGGCCAAAATAGTCTCCTGCATGCTGCAAAAAAAAAAAAAAAACCACAACAAAAAAAAACAAACCACCAAAAGGCACCTCTGAAAATGAAAAGCTGAGGGACAACCTTGTACAAAGCTTGTACCCATGACAAACTGTAGGCTGCCTGCCTCACGGTGGTGTGGCTCCCGGAGGGTTAATACAAATTCCTCCAAGGCACAAGCATCATAAACAGGCTGCCCAAGGTAGCTCTATGGTCAACACTACCATGTCCCAGGGCACACGAAGATGCTGGGATTCTGCCCAGGAAAGCGATGTTTCAGGGAACTAAGTCTCTCATTACAGTGTTTTAAATCTTTAGTGTCTCTGGCTGGCAAGCTGGGCTGCTGAGCTCCAGCTTCACCCCCAGCTTTCTACACCAGATCTGTCAGATGCAGCTTCCCAGCCTGGAAATGACACCTATAGAATGAGAACACACTTAGAATCACAGACTGGTTTGTATGACAATTGGTCTTTAAAGTTCATCTAGTTCAACCTCCCTGCAGGGAGCAGGGACATGTGCAACTAGAGCAGGTTGCTCAGAGCCCTGGCCAAACTCACCTGCAATGGTTCCAGGGATGGGGCAGCGACCAGATCTCTGGGACAGGGCATCACCATAAAAAAAATTTCTTTCTACTCTCCAGTCTAAATCTCCCTCTTTTAGTTTAAACCCATCACCCCTTGTCCCGTCACAACAGGTCCTGCTAAAGACTGTCCCGATCTTTCTGACAGGCCCCTTGAAGTACTGAAAGGCCACCAGAAGGTCTCCCCAGAGCCTTCTCTTCTCCAGGCTGAACAGCCCCAACTCTCTCAGCCTGGCCTCCCAGCAGAGGGGTTCCAGCCCTCCCGGCACTGCTGTGGCCTCCTCTGGCCCTGCTCCAACAGGTCCCTGTCTCTCCTGTGCTGAGGACTCCAGAGCTGGACCCAGCACTGCAGGGGAGTCTCCCCAGAGCAGAGCAGAGGGGAAGAATCCTGCCCCTTAACCTGCCGCCCACACTGCTGGGGGTGCAGCCCAGAATGCCATTGGCTGCTGGGCTGCGAGCGCACGGTGCCGGCTCCTGTCCAGCTTTTCACCCCCAGCACCCCCAAGTCCTTCTCTGCAGGGCTGCTCTCGATCCCTTCCCCCCCAGCCTGTGCTGATACCGGGGGTTGTCCCAATCCAGGGGCAGGACCCTGCATTTGGCCTCACTTTCAGCAGGCCCGCGACTTCTCCACAGAAGACAGTTCACAGCACAGGCTCTGTTGCTGTTTCTTAAACCTTTCCACCCCTACTGAGGAGCTGGATCTTCCCCTCTTACCAAGGTTACAAAGGACCAAACCTGCTCTATCACAAGTAGAAGAGCAGGACTTCCCTGAGAGCATGCACAGCCCACGGAATGTGACCAGAATATAGTCTGGTAGCCTCCCTGGTAAGCCCAGTATACATCAAAGACCTCGATGTGCTCTGACATATGTTCTAGTGGCTTAAAATAGCCAGGGGCTTTCTGCCCTGCAGGTGACCACTGGCCAGTCTTAATGTCTGGCAAACTGCTTCCTGCTTCACCGTGTGAATGTGCTGATGGCACCACCAAGATCATACCCTGAAACCGGGCTGGCTAAGCACGAATTGCTGCAGAGCAGCTGGGAGGACAGAATAGCCTAGAGAAACTGTGCATACAGAGGATGCAGAGTTCAGAAGAAAATCCTTCAAAAGACCAGAAGGACATTTCAGAACAGCCAGTCCAAACACAACTGAGCGTGCTTTTGGGCTGCCACAAATCCTTCTGTCCTCCAAGATGCACACAGGACTCTAAGGAGCATGCTCTGAGCTCCGGGATTCAGCAGCGATGTGGCTGGTTGTTAGAAACCTTCTGTGCTCTTCATTTTGCGCCCCGTAGGGCAGCAGGTTAGACCAAGCCTCGCACAGAGCCAACAAGCAGCCCTACAGGGGCACACAGCTTGTTCCACAACTAGCAGGGAGAGGCTTCAGTTATGCACACGTACACCTCTCGCTAACGTCTCTCACCACAAGCCCAGCTGCCAACTTACTTGCCCACAATAACATGCAGCTGATGCTGCACTTCCGTATGGACACTGGCTGCGATGGTGGACGCCAGCTGCTCGGTGGTGCTCTGGAAGGTGCTGATGAGCTGTCGAAGCTGGTTCAGCTGCGGGTCCCGGGCTTCCTGTTCTCGTACCTTCTTGTTCTTCAAGTGTGTCTCAAGCTGTTGGATATCTGCAACAAGCAGAGAGAAAGGTGTTTGTGCCATTGATACACCTCTGGAGACGGTCAGGGCAGAAATCCCGCTGCCGCAGCACGATTCCCAGCAGAAACAGCTACCAACACAGTGCACGAGCATGGGAGAGAGAGGAGAACACACAAGCCCTGTTCTGGGCTGCATTATTCTAACCTAGAAACCTCGCTTCCAGTCTCCCCGTCATGCAGGGTTACGTGAGAGAGCAACAGCCACAAGTTCTGTGATGACAGACCTTTACTGGTACTGTTTGTTCAGGGCGAGACAGTGGTGGGAGCCAGGGTATTATATTTTCTACGTGGCGTGAATTGTGGTCTGCAGTAGTGATGAAGTGTAATGATGAAAGAGGAGGAACACTTCTGATTAAAAAAAATAAAAATCACATCTGCAGAAATAAGAAAGCTATATTTTAACATATTTTATGAACTCGTCCGATCTTCACAAAAGCCGCATTTACTTGTGGGAGACTTGTGAGGAACAGGAAGGGTGTAAAACCAACAGCAGCTGGAGGCACTATAGATTAATGGACAACAGAAGCTGCCGTGCCAGCACTAGCTACCTTCTGGCCCCCTCAGAGGAATTACCAGCTCTGCAGAGTAATACCAGCCTGGCCTCCCAGAAGGCTAAGCAAATGGATCCCAAGCCTGAGAAGAGGAAAGATTTTCTCCAGTGCCATCAGCGCACAGTTTTCTTTACTTAAGAGTCTACTTTTCCTTTTTCCAGTGCGGCCACGTCTATCTACACTGTTCAGCTACTATTTAACCTCTGATCATCCCTGTATTCCTCTCTCAACCCTCCCCAATCCCATTGCCCACCGAGATGAGGGCCTCGCTGCAGGACTGCTGCCCTCCTGATGTCAGGACAGAGTAATCCTACAGCTGGCCTTTTCTACTCAGTAGATGAAGTCGCAGGTGGACAGAAGGAGGCCAAGTGTTTTGCTGCATGGGCTACAGAGACCAGAGGTGAATCTCTCTTCTTATGGCACCACCCACAAATGCCTCCTCACTTCTGCTTCTATCTCCCAGTTGTGGAATGGAGCATGCAGGTGGGCTAAGAGGTTAAGCAGTTGCCAGCGAACCTCTTGAAAAGCAAAGACGTAAGAAACAGCCAATTTGTGGTCAGCCACTAATGGAAATACACCGTGCAGAGACAACTCAGAGGAGAAAACCTACTCACATTCCTGTGTGCCCTGCTTAAAGGTGTCATTGATTTGCTGGAACATGGACTGGCAGCTCTTCTCGAAGGCTGGCAACACGACGCTCTGAAATGCTTCCCGGTAAGCTGACTGGATGGGCCCCTGCAGAGTGTCAGCTGTTGCCCTCACAATGGTATCTGTAAGATTCTTACAAGCACACAGAGAAGAGATTCCAGAAAATTAACAACAGTCTGCTGCAGATTAAAGATGTGGAGGAACTCTGTAGGTCCCTGCAACACATCCACACCAGACGAGGACAGCCTAGCGTCCAAAGTGCATTCTGCCTCAGAAGCTGAACTGATGAGTCCAGGAAAGAGCTTTGACCACTGGCAGCTAAACTGACCTCACAACCACCAGGAGATACAGATAAGGGGAAGAGGAGTTGCCATGCAGGCAGGTGACAACTCAATGTCCTCAGGAAAAGCCACAGTCTGGTTCTCCTTACCTTTGATTTCACTAGCTTGGTGATACTCTCTTTCAGTGTCCCCTCCACAGCAGCGAGCTTGGCAGCAATGGTGTTACTTAGCTGACCAGCAACAGGGTCCATGCTCTTAGAAATGCCTACGCACAACACAGACATGTCCAAGTTGCAGCTTTAAGTCTAGAGTCACACTTCAAAATGCAATAAAGAAAAGGGAGTTAAGCTCTGCTTGGATATGACACAGCAAGGGGCAATAGGCACAAGCTCTGGCTAAGGTTGAACGCTAGGAGAAACGTTTTGCTAGGAAAGTGGTAGAGTTCTGAAAGTCACCAGAGAGGCTGTAGAACCTCTAGCCTTGAAGGTTTTCAAGACTTGCCCCAATTGAGTCACAGTTGACTTGACCTAGAATAGTGGGTAGCCCTGCTTTGATAAGAATGGTGGACAGTAAAGGTCACAAAAGGCTTTCCCATCAGCATTTCTTTGAACATTTCCTTACATGGATGGTTCCAGTGCATCAAGGAAGGGCAAAAACAAGTTTAAGCTTGGTCCAGTCAAGTCTCAACATTCCCAAACTCCTCAGCCTCTTTTGCTTTTCTCCTTTGAATAGACTCCAGAAGCTTTATGACTGATAACGGAAGATCATACCATGCTCTGCAAAGGCATGCCTAGGGGAGCCTCCTACTACTGCCAAACTACAGCTTCTCAGATTACAGTGGGGCCCAAAACAATGCAAAGCTCAATGACTAGTCTTCATGTAGCCTAAGTCCTACTTCACACAGTTCCCACACTTCCACTCAGCGTGCTTTCAATCCCTATCAGGCTAGCTGCAGGGATCCGCCTTCAAAACCTGGGCAGCACCACTCACACTGCGGTACGGTCTTCTTCATCTCCTCACGAACGGTCCTCTCCAGGCGGTTACACACAGCAGTGGAAAGGGACTGAGAGAGCTGCTGGGACAGATGTTCCTGGAGCTGCCCATTGCGCTGCTGTCCTTCAGTCAGCGCTCGGTCCAGTCTTCTCTCTAACGAGAGCGTCTGTTAAGGAGCACTAGCAACAGATTTCATCTCTACCCTCAACGCTTCCGTCCACAAAGACAGGCACTAACCTGACCTCCTGAGGCTCAGTGAGAGCAAATCTGCAGCTTTGGTGGAAGAGGGAGTTCTACAGCTCCCTGAAAGGAGGTTGGAGCCAGGTGGGGTTGATCTTCCCTCCCAAGAAACAAGCAACAGGACAAGAGGAAACTGCCTCAAGTTGCACCAGGGGAGGTTTAGGTTGGACATGAGGAACAATTTCTTCCCCACAAGGGTTGTCCAGGCCTGGCCCAGGCTGCCCAGGGCAGGGGAGGAGTCCCCATCCCTGGAGGGGTTTCAAAGCCGTAGAGATGAGGTGCTGAGGGACACGGTTTAGTGGTGACCTGGCAGTGCTGAGTTAATGGACTCAGTGATCTTAAAGGTCTTTTCCAACCAAAACAATTCTATGTGCTCCTGTAACCAAGAGAGTGCTCTTAAACAAATGATCAGGGTGAGAGAACAACTCTGGAAGGCACGGCAGAGAAGTCAAAACAGCTAGAAGCAGCTTGACAATAGTGTTCTCTACACAACGTGGGTTAACTCAGCTGCCCCTGTGGGCAGCTCAGCCCCACACAGCCACTTGCTCTCTCCTCTGAAGAAAGGTGGGAGAGAGAAGAGGAAGGGTAGCAGTGAGGAAGATCATGAGTTGAGATAAAGCCTGTTTAATAAGTAAAGCAAAGGCCACACACGAGTCAAGCAAAACCAGGAATTCATTCACTCCTTCCTCTTGGCAGGCAGGTGTTCAACCACCCCTAGGAGAGCAGGGTTCCATCACACATGACAGTGGCTTGGGAAGACAAACACCACAACTCCAAACATCCCCTCTTCCTCCTCCTCTCCTCAGCTTTTACCTCTGAGCATGTCACATGGTATGGGACATCCCTTTGGCCAGCCGGGGTCAGCTGTCCTCGCTGTGCCCCCTCCCTAGTTCTTGCCCACCCCCAGCCTGCTCACTGGTGGAACATTAAGGGCCTTGACAGGGTTCAGCAACAACAAAAACATCAGCACGTTATCAATGTTGTTTTGGTCACAAGTCCAAAATATACCACTGTATGAGCTGTTACGAAGTAAATTAACTCCATCCCAGACAAAACCACTACAGAAAGCAAGGCAGCCAATATCCATATAAAGCAAAATGGGTAAAAAAAAGGTTCTGGGGGATGGAATTGGTGGATTTAAGAGACACAGTGCAGAGGAGCAAACACAGGCTTAACCCAGCTAGTCATACCTCAGGATATAACCAAGCTCTCTGAAGAGGCCAACACACAAACACTGAGACAAAAACAAAGAAAAAAGCCCAACAAAACCAACAGAACAAACAGTTCAGCTGCTGACAACATTCAGTGCAGAAACAGAAAAGCTATTCTAATATTACAACATAGATCTGAACTCCAAACTTCAGTAGAAAGTGATCTGAATTATCTATGAAAGTATCAGCCTGATACTTTTCGAAAAGGAAAATCCAAGACTAATTAAGAGAGAAAATAGAAATCGCTGTCACGTCATAAAAGTTAGGAGTGGTTTCAGACATGAAACAGGCTAAATCGGATCATTTTACGGAACACGACCAAATTCAGAGTGTCATGAAATGGTTTGGGTGGGAAGGGACCTTCAGAGGTCATCTAGTCCAACCCCCTCCAGGGAGCAGGGGCATCTGCAACTAGAGCAGGTTGCTCAGAGCCCCTCCAACCTCCCCTGCAATGGTTCCAGGGATGGGGCAGCGACCATCTCTCTGGGCAGCCTGGGCCAGGCTCTCACCACTCTCAGTGTAAAACATTTCTTCCTTCTCTCCAGTCTAAATCTCCCCCTCTTTTAGTCTAAACCCATCACCCCTTGTCCTGTCACAACAGGTCCTGCTAAGAAATATAGTCTGGCCTGTCTTCCTGACGGGTCCCTTGAAGTACTGAAAAGCCTCAAAGAAGGTCTCTCATGCAGCAAAATTCAGTGCACCAAAAGATCTACAGGAACCAAGGACTCATCATACAATAAAAATAACTGGATACCAGGTTTGAAAACACCAAAAGAAAGTACTTTTCAGATGACACGTAAGAGAGCTGCAGATCACTAGATGTATTTCTGGGTGCAGACAAGATAATTCCACATTCAGCACTATGACAGTCAGGTGCTATTTCTCGTGCAAATACCAACTTGCCTTAAGGAGGAAGGGAAGGAAAGGATCATCCCATAATGACTCTCGTGCAACTGCCCACAGCCTAAGGTAGGATAAAGTATTAGGTCCACCTCTAGGTTACTACAGCATTGCAGCTCTTATGGTTTGAATGGATAACTAGAAGATTTAGTGGCATGGAGAAAGTATCAAGTCTTCTCTGTTCTGAGTTTCTCATCCTTAGAAAGGGACTGAAACAGCCCTTATTGCTGCCAGGCAATTTTACTGCACCTACGGCCCATGCTACCAAGATCCTTGAACCTTCTTAGACTTCCTCACATCTTGCCTCCCAGCCTTCCACTCCTTAACTGCCACACGATGCCTGCAAACAAGGATACGCTCCTGCTCCTGCTGGGAGTCCATCACCCTCTCCACATGGCCCATAAGGGAGCTCTGGATGGCATCGAGGTGATCTGTGAGTCTCTGCAGCAGCTCCATCTGGTTCTGACGCAGCTCAGAGAGCTCCCGTTGTTGGCTCCTCAATATGCACATCAGCTCATCCTGGAACTCTGGTGTCACCTATGCAGGAAGAGGACAGGCATTCATTTCTCACAGGACTGGAGGCCGCTCAAGTTTTCTGGTAGGTATTGTCAACCCCGGCGCTCAGGACTGAAGTGTAACGTACACAGCAGAAAATGGCCAGTTTAACATCTGCTTAAAAGATTTTGTCCCAAGCACTAAAATGCTAAAGCAAGGTACACAAAGTTTCTGCAGGGAATTCATAAATGGTTGATTAGAATATCAGCTGCTTAGATTCAAGACCCCCTTCAAAGCTCCAGCATCTAAAAGAAAACAGAAGAAAACAGATCCTATTCACTTCTGGCCAGAGAGGGTGTTTAGGCCCCCAAACGGAACAGGGAGGCTGTAGATGCCCCAACACTGCGTGTGTTCAAGATCACGTTGGACAGGGCTTTGAGCAACCTCATCTACTGGGAGGTGTCCCTACCCATGGCAGAGGGGGTGGAACTAGATTGTCTTTAAGGTTCCTTCCAACCCAAACCATTCTGCGATTCCATGAAATGTTAATAATGACCTCAAACTCTTAGGGAAGAGTTGTGCAATCATTAGAGCAAGAAGGAGGTTTTCTAGAGCGCTTTTTCCACTCTTTCACTTATTTCCGAATAACCGAACACCTGGAGACATACACATCTATAGTTCATCACCCCTTTATGGGCTCAGAACATCGAAAGGAGACACACACACCAAGGGCAGTTTAAGAAGCACACACAACTCAGCTGAGAGCATTTCCTACCAGGTAGGAAGGTGCTATCAACAGGGATAAGCAATTGCAACAGCTGAGTCCCACTGTGACCCTTACTATTCTGGGAACAGCTTATCCTGCTGCCGACACATGTGAATCACCTCAGCAGGGAAGAGGAAATGAGCAGTAGCGTCTTGGATGATGCTGGGCTTGTGAGAACACAGAAATGCACATCAAGATGCAAAGGTGAGGAGGAGCCAACGGTCTGGGCAGCACTGAGCAGCTCCTCCTCTGCTGTGCAAGTGAAAAACCAGAGCAATGGCAAGACCAGGCACAGCTCCATCTCAGCCTGCTCACAACAAGAGCTCGCTGTACTTCAAGGAACTGGGATGAACTTTCTCTCGGGTCTTTAGTAAGACAGTAACTGGAGCTGAAGCATCATGCCCTCGGGGTGGACTGCAGAGCAGCTCTGACTCACCTGGTTGTTAGATGACCTCGGCGACTGGTTCACATCCCTGGAAACAGAAAGAGAAACAGCAGTAATCCAATTATGCCTATTAACTGCTCTTATTATCCAACTCTTCCGTCAAAACAGATCACGCATTTTACAGTTGCTTTAGATTTTACACTGCAGCTCATACTTCTGTTTTGTTTGGTACAACGTGACGAGTGATGGGTAGCTGATGAAATCCCAGTCCGTACAGCACCTGCACTACCCATAAGCCCTGAAGTTCCTTACAGACTGGTCTCTTTGCAGGGAGGAAATCTGAATCAAGTCATCAGGACTTTTACAAAGAACAACACACGCTGATTTTTCAGCTTTGTCCAAATTCAAAGCCAGAGACGGCCCTGTCAAACAGCTTTCGAAGGTCTCCTGATATTTTACACAGAAAACACGGTACTTATTTGTTAAATATAGAATTAATGAGCTTCATATTGTCTAGAATGATTCCAGCTCTCAAGGCGAAGGAATGAGTGATGAGCTTCAGCATATACAGCAGAATAAAGAAAAACCACTGAACTGATCCATTACTATTGCATGTCTCCTAAGTCATAAATCTACAAATATTCAAATGCTACTAGAAGGAAAGTAAACGTTTGTTGTTCCAAGACAGGAAAGTAAAAGGTGTTTATGAGGCTGAGAGCCTCTGAGTGTCACAGCACAGGACCACAGCCAGAAACTTAATGCGACAGCACATCCCCGCTGTGATCTGCAGAGCCAGAGATCCAGATCATGCTGCTGCGGGGACACAAGAAAAGAGAGCCCTGTGCAGAAGCTCTGCTGCTCTCCTCGTGTTAATCCAGGCAGGTTGGGCTAATTTGCCACGGGCAGACCTTTCCCGTCATCAGTTTTCACTTACAGGACATTCAAACGGGCACGTTTAGAAAACATGCAAAAGCAGGTAACAGCTGATAGATATCGTTCAACAGAGGCACTGTGCCAGCACTCAGAAGCCAACCAGAAACAGAGGCCATATTAAGCTACCCTCACAGTGTCACAGTTCCAGTGGAGCCTTCACCAAAACTGGCAAATGGATCCAGTATCCCCCCACAATGTGCAGTTTACCTCCTACGCATCCTTCTGAAGCTCAGGCTGAATTTTGGATTTTGGGTCCTAGTTGGAAAGGTGGTGCAGAACCCACTCCCACCCCCTGAGTGGCAGTCAGTGTCTGAGGAACCAGCAACGCTTTCTGTGGAGCTACTGCCATTTGCAAAATGGGGTAAGTGTTGGGAGCACTTGGCCACCGTCCAGCCTCGGACCCTCGTCCCGCTGCTGATGGCTACTTCAAGCTGTGGTCCCGCACAGCTGGTCCCACAGCCACCTGCATTCTGATAAGCCGAGCGTACCCATCATCTTTCTTGCCCTTCCGCTTTAGCTTTGGGGAGGCCCGGGGGGATGCCTTGGCTTTCCAGTCCTTCACAGGCAGCCTCTGTGTAGATGCTTTGGCACCAAATCCACCTGATGTAGAAGCCAGGCTTGCAACTTCATCATCATGGTCACTGTGAAGAAACAGCAGGGGAGAGGACATCACTTGCAGTACTAGACAGCATGGGCCTTCAATAAGGGGAGGAGATTCACTCTGCTCTTCATCTATACATGGTCAGAGTCATGCAGCTAAGGACACCCATCATCTTGATCTCTAACAAAGAGACCTCTACAAAGCTCTTCTGATCCAGGCCTGCTCAGGCCAAGCTCAAGTGCTGCACAGAGAGGAGCAATGAAGATGGTGAAGGATCTAGAGCACAAGTCTTGTGAGGAGCAGCTGAGGGACTTGGGGTTGTTGAGCCTGGAGAAAAGGAGGCTCGGGGAAGACCACCTCGCTTTCAACAGCTCCCTGAAAGGAGGCTGGAGCCAGGTGGGGTCGGTCTCTTCTCCCAAGGAACAAAGGACAGGAAAAGAGGAAATGGCCTCAAGTTGCACCAGGGAACATTTAGGTTGGATATTAACAAAAATTTCTTCACAGAGAGAATTGTCAAGGCCCAGCCCAGACTGCCCAGGGCAGTGGTGGAGTCCCCATCCCTGGAAGGTTTCAAAGCCACGGAGATGTGGTGCTGAGGGATGTGGGGTGACCTGGCAGTGCTGGATTAACGGTTGGACTTAATGATCTGATAGGTCTTTCCCAACCCAAACAATTCTGCTGACAAGACTCAAAGAGTCTTTGCATCAGGGACAACTGTGGTTCGGGCAGCGCGGTGGAACGACGACAGCTCTCGCTGCGTACGCACATAAGCCCTGAGATCTGATGCTGAGCCAGCAGGGAGCTCAAGCACAGTGTATCCTTACAGTCTGACAGACAGAAAGCATGTAACGTGGCAAGTAGTGCAGGAACAAAGGAAAATCAAGCTAAGCCTAGGAAATACATGATCCTCAGTACAGCGTGGGGTCTTTCAGCTACCGACCAGCCATCCAACACAGGCTGTGCATTTCAGTCTGAATTTAAGTGTGAATTATGAATGAACCCTCAGCTGTCAAACAGCTGAGCTCGGCAGGCACACAGAATGTGCCCGCAGAGCTTTAGAGTAGCTCAGGAGGGAGTAAAGATATTAAAAGCAAGGAACAAACTCCTGAGATACCGTCACTGCCTTATCTAAGGCACGGCATTGAGAAACAGATCCCTTAATAGGTTTTCTCCAGCAGTTAAACCAAGCTTGGTCTATGCTCTTAGGAGCAGCACAGTCAAACCTTTCTCTGCAGAGGGTCTATCAAACAATGCCTAGAGGCCGATCTCACCATCAGCTGAAGTCATATTGGAAGCTGGACTGCATACACATGTCATGTCAGGAAACAAAGCAAGGACATTTACCCCCTCCACGAAGACATGCTGGGGACAGAAGCACAAATGCAGCGTGAACTAAGGTCACGCAGGAGAAGAGAGGGGGCTGAGAACCCTGGTACCTTTGTTCCGCACTAGCGTCCTGGCTGTCGTGCTGCAGCAGGTGATAGCTGTGCCGGTGGTAGGAAGAGCTCTTGTGTTTTTCTTCAACCTCATTCCTTGGGCTAGAGGAAGAAAAAAAAAGACAAACACACCCCACCGAAACCAAAAAACACATAAGGAAAGTCTTTCAGCTTAGAGCAAATGCTCACTCCACTTCTCATGGCAGATCCTGACAGAATATTTAAAACAAACAAAACCCTCACAGATCTAGAGGGCAGGAAGTATTGTTTAGAGGTACTAAATACTCAAAAGTTCCCCACGTGTGTTTTTGGGGGCCTTAGGAAAGGAGGAGCAGCTCAGCTGTGCTTCAGGCACTAACCAAGAACAATCCCCCAACAGACATTCATGCAAGACAGGTAAGTCACTACTCAAAATGAGCTGTACAGAGTACTTCAGTGAACAGCACCATCTTGGGTTTGGTTTTCCTCCAATAACACCGATAACTGGGGCAAAAATCATCAGTGCTTAGTTCTACCAAGTATCTGAGGAATACTTAGAGGGAAGTGTGCCAGTTTCATGGGTTAACTCCACCAGACAACAGAATTGCAACAGTTAATCCAGTTTAAGTTTCATGAAGGTTTTGAAAAAAAAAATACAAAGGAAAAGGTTCTGAAAGAAAATTACACATGCTCTGAAGTCATAAACTAGGTATCTTTGAATTCAGCGTGCAGGAATTTGTTACTTTCATGTAGGCTGATGGCTTGACTGAGCTGGAATATCAAAAAAAAAAAAATACTGATGCACAAGTGATATATCTAATTTGATACTCTGAGATGAGAAGTCCTGAAGATTTCAAAGACAGAGTGAGACTGGGGGGAGTTGCAAATTCCTACAAAAGTTCTTTTCTCCGCTTCAAATTATAAACAAGAGCAAAACCATTGCATAAAGACATGGTCTCAAGGCTGCATACACAGCCTCAGTGTCCTCCCCAGTTATCAGAACTGAGACCATTTCCTGAAGCAGCATCCCATCATAAAGTCTCCATTCCCAGGTGAACACGCAGGACAGTAAAACAGACTTTTCAGCTTTTCAACAGAGATCCTTCATGGAATCTAATAACTCTTCAAGATTACGAATTATCTAATATTTAACATTCTAAATGATTAGCTAATAGCTGATTATCAAATAATCAATATACTAATTAGTTTTATAATACTTATCTAATAATTAAATATATAATAATTAATTATCTAATATCCCTTCAAGAAGCATTAGAGAGCACGAACTGTGAGAGCTGGGCTAGGAAGTTCAGGACACGGCACACATGGACTAAGGCCACAGGCAGGCTGAATCATCAGATGCTTTAAGGAAAGAAGGACTGGAGAACCGCTCTGGCTGAATCACAACGCAAGAGTTTTTTGCCAGACTAGTAATTTGGCAAATGCAAAGAAACCGTCCTAAGCAAGACAAACCCAAGTGACTACCTGTCTGCCATGCTGTTCCTGGTCTCTCTGGTGATGTCAGGAGCTGCTGGCCACGGCTGACTCACGACGCTGTCAGAAGCTGCGTTTTCCTGAGTTAAAGCAGTCTCCAGTAACGATGGAGCATTCAGTCTGTCCACCTCCACTGGAGGCATGTCCAAAGAGTGATGGCTGTGCTCAGAATTGTGTCGGTTCCTCGGAGACAGCAAATGCAAGGCCGAGGCAGCGGATGCCATGCTGTCTGCATGATGACTGGGCTCCAGCACCTCTGCGGAGAGTCCCGACGGAACTGCCGCAAAGCTGCGTTGTAAGGTCTCGGAAGCGATCTCTGGGATATCTTGGGACATGGCTGTGGAAGCAGAGGAAATGACATCTGGCGAGCGCTCACGGGTGGGAGAAGCCTGAGGCACCACCAAGGGCTCCACCTCCTGTAGTTCCAGTGCTACAGAGGGGTTTCCTGCTGTGACGTAAACACACACACACACACACACACAAAAAAAAAAAAAAAAAAAAAATCAAATCAAAGAGCCTTCAGGGTCATATGAAGACATCCAAAGACAACTTGGTATCTTCCACCAATGATCTCTGGAAAGAGCCAGCTGTATCCTTTCCTAGTGTGATCCCTGTGCTCTCACTCTGCTCAGCAGATGGAGAAGCGCCCCAAGACTTAGAACGGACTCTCAGCGGGGCTAACACCACACTGAAGCCAACATCAGTTTGAACAGACTTCCAAAAGAAAATGTCACCAGTTCTACCTCCCTGCTCTGCTCCAGGTTTTCTTCACTTGGGGGGAAAATGTAGTTTAACATTGAATATTTCCTGGACTGAAAGCTTATTTCAATGTCAAGCTTTGGTCATAACCTGTTCTACACCACACACAGAAAGAAAAATTTAGGAATAGGACATGATTATTTCAGACCAACAAGGAGGAAGAAGTCTTTCTGTTTTTTTTAGGACTGTCTCCTAACACAAAGGCTGCTCAGGTCCACCCACTGCAATAGCGACAGCACAAGCTAGAGCTGTCTCTAGTTTTCAGAGACGTTCTTTTACATGAGGTCAAGCTCCATTAACACAGCTAAAGCTGGCTGCAGATCCCTGCCAGCAGCTGTGTTTTCCAAAGGACAGATTCTGGCCTTGCTAATATCCAAAGAAGTCTGATTTCAGCTTCTGTAGGCCCATAGAGAGAGGTCCCTTGGCCCACGAAGAGAAGGAAGGGAACAGCAATCGGAGCCTTACGGGAACAGGTGCCTTTGGTGTTAGCTTGTCAGGGAGGCCCGGGATAAGAACGGAATGGCTCCTAGGACTAGTCTGGAGGCTGCTGCTGCTACTCAGTGTGAGGCTGGCATCCAGCTGCATCTTTGGGCTCACAGTCAAGTCTTCTGCTGGCCTACAGAAAACAAGACACACAAACAAATCAAGCAGGCCAACCTAATGACACAGATCTGCATCAAACACTCAAGGAGAGGGGACAGAATCCAGGTCAATGGAGGAGCCCAACCCACACTGCACTAGTGTTCTCCAAGACCTTGCTCTTTCCACCACAGTCAGCCACTCCCTGTCAACTTGCACCTGCATCTCCACGGCCCCAAAAAAATATCAAGTGGAAATAAAAAACTGAGGGACGTAACAATCTTAGAATTTGAGGTGTCACTGAGAGAAGGGACCTGTAACCAGTTCACCCTATGGCATTAAGGGAGAAACCAGACACTACAGGATAGGTCTTTGTCCTCTTCCACCCCACAGAAATTAAGTTTTCGCCTGCTACACAGCCCAACTCACCATGACTCTAGTAAAATTTTCCTAACAGCCCCAATTATCTTCCTGTCCTTGGCGGCTGCGGTGTTCTCTTACCTGTAAACAACGGTAGCCCTTTGGGAGAAGCATGTAAAGCAACAAGACGAGGTGGCAGTAAGAGAATCCCTGTGAGGCACAGACTAAACTGCTGCTAGCCCCTTGGATGACAACTGGCAGGCTCCAAGCCACAGCAGAGATGCAAACAGTTCCCCAGAGAGGGATACTGAGACTCAGACCAGTTTCTAACTATGGTTACAATCTCCTCTCCTACAAGACACACTACAGCTCTGCACCACCCTGAAGGACCGTGTCTGCACGGCTGCAGATATATTATACGATGCACATGCTCTTTTACCTGGTCATAGAGGCATCCGTGACAGAAGTGCTACTCATGGCTGTGACTGCAGTCAGGGAACTGATGCTGCTGCCTGGAGAGACAGCAATCTGCAGGAAAACACACAGTAGTCAGAATGGGACAAAGAGGCCAACAGCAGAACTTAAGCTGAGAACACCAGCTCCAGAAGAACTAAAGAGTCTTTGATAAAGAGGAAACAGAGAAAAAAAAAATGCATAGGCAGAGTTGTACCGCTGGGGTGCTCAGGTGCTGGTCAAAGGCAAGCCCCGATACATGACAGAAGCCCAGCATGGTGGGGGTCGGAAAGGACCTCTGGAGATTATCTCATCCAACCTCGCTACTCCAACAGGGTCATCCAAAGCAAGGCGCCCACGATAACATTGTCCAGGCAGGTTTCGAATCTCTCCAGAGGAGACTCCACAACCTCTCTGGGCAGCTTGGGCCAGGTTCTGACACACTCACAGCAAACAAGTTTCTCCTCACATTCCAGTGGAACCTCATGGGTTTCTGTTTGTGCCCGCTGCCCCTTTTCCTCTGTGCACCACTGGGAAGAGTCTGGCCCCATCTTCTTGACCCCTATGGGCCCTTTAGCTATTCATCAGCATTGATCAGACCCCCTCTCAGGTCTCTCTTCTTCATCTGAACAGCCCCAGGGCTCTCAGCCTTTCCTCGGCACAGAGATGCTCCAGTCTCACAGCATCGTCATAGTCTCTGCTGGATTCTCTCCAGTAGCTCCTTGTCTCTCTTGATATCAGGAGCCCAGCACTAGACACAACACTCCACACGTGGCCTCCCTAGGGCAGAGTAGAGGGGGAGGATACATCCTTATCACCTTAGCCAGGACGGCTTTCATTGAATAACTGCTCTTGGAAAAGAAAATGGCGCTCTGCACAGCTCTACATCACATCCCCAGTTTGTTCTTTGAGTCTAGACTGTTCTTGTCAAGATCTGTTGTCACTAGTGAGGCCAGAGCATGTACAGGGTTGTCCTGGTTTGAGTTAGGACAGAACTAATTCTGTTCAGTGATTCTACTTTTCTGCTCAGTCTCTTCTAAGTAACTGCACTTTCTGAAGCTCACGGCCGCTTTTCGCAGACAGTCTCTGCTTCCAGCAGGGATAACGCTCCACGTTTACAGTTACTACCGAGGACTGGTGGGTGCAGAAAGGCTCTTGCTTATCCTCACTCCTGTGCAGACCAAGGCCACTGCTCAATCTTGTGCCCCGTGTTGGGGGTGCAGTGAGTAAGAGGTGGCACCTGTGGGGAGGAGCGGCCAGGACAGGGGACCCCAAACTGACCAACGAGGGATTCCATCCCATGTCAGGCATGGTCACTGTAAAG
>VWZK01003163.1:118702-143445 GCA_013396935.1 Baryphthengus martii | reverse complement strand
AGGTGGGGTCTCACAAGAGCAGAGTAGATAGGTTCAGATCTGAGTTTTCCATACTACCTGGAGAGTATGAGAGGCAGATTTCCTCTGCCCTGAACAACTATTTTTCAGAACGCAGCTACTGAATGAAAGGGAATGTTGTTCCTGTCTGCCAGAATAAGTAGTAGATGCTCCATTTATCGCAGAGACAAAATCCATTGGTGTTCCAAACACACTTTGATTCAACGAAGCAACTTAAATGAAATAGGTAGAGGGATGACTATTCTGGGATACGGTGCTGCAGGTTCATAAGATGGCAGACCACATAATGAGCTAGACTAAATCCTTTGCAGATCAGTATCTTAACTTCTGACAGTGGTATGTAGTATACGGCTGGAGACAGGAAATGAGCAAGGGGATAAAAGAACGATGCTCATCTCCAGGTGTCTGGCATTTTTTAATCGAGGGTGCTCTGGAGCTGGAGCAGATATTCATTGTTTTGTGCTGAATATCCCTTCATGGACTTCTCCTTCATGAAAGCGCATAATCATTTCTTGAATTTAATTATATTTTCGGCCTCTGCAGAGTCTTACAACGAGTTCCACAGTTTAATTATTTTCTTTTTGAAAAAGATTTCCTGTCATGTTCACAGTTCAGCTTGGTACTCTCATAGTCACACTATACTATGCTTTTCATAACATTGATGGTTTTCATTTGTCTCTTCCGAATAGAAGTCTATAAAATTCTTTGAATGATAGATATTCAGTATAACTGAGGGCATTTATTAATATTTATTTTTCTCCTTGTAACTTTGCTTTTGATATCATCCCTTTCAAGATATGGAGGTATCAGCATTAAAATATATGAATGCACTTAATTAAAAAAAAAAATAAAATATATATATCTCTCCTATACTCCTTTCCAAAAAGGTCCTACATCATATTTGTCATTTTTAAACAGCCATGGCTTAACTGGGAAGCTTAAAGGCCCTAAGTTGTATTCCATTTCTTGTATTTTTTAATTTAACAATTAATTCCCACTTGAATGATCCAAGTGCTGGAATCTTTTGCTTTCCTGTCTTCTCCACCAGCTGAAAAAGCAAAGGCACGTATTGTTAAAGAAAAATGTCCATGTCTTATGTTATATAAATTCAAACTCGCACTTTAAGGGTCATTTAAGCCTGAAAAGCCTATATTCAGTGCAGAAAACTTTTATATGAATAATAAAGGGTGTCCGAACTTATTCGAAATAGAATTTCACTCCCGTTAAAAGCCAATGAAGCCAAAGAAGTATCTCAGAAAACTGACTAAAACACTAACTGAAAATCCACATTTTAAAGCTTCACCGAGAACATTTCACCAGAAAGACAAAGCCAGTGTAAGTGCTACGCAAAGGAAAATTACAGTGCTAGAGCATTTGTCAGTGCAGATCACTCCCCAGGAACTAAAAGTATTAACAAGGCAACTTATGGCAGCGTTGAGCTAATGAAAGGTTGACAATGAGAGGATTATGAAATGGAGGAAGGATCTTGCTCTCTCTCCTCTTGCTCAGTATTCTGCAACTCCATAAAGTCATTTTCTAGACCAAGGCTGTTCAAGCAGGAGCAGTGTCCTAGTTCAGATGGAAATGTCATGATAACGTCAATAAATGTTTTTTAGATTTGGTCGTAAAGCTCTGACAAGGGATTTTGTTAACATTTTCTTGCAATGATTACACTGGAATGATGAAAAGCTATTGCAATTTCAAACATTAACATTTTTTCCTGGTAATCAGCAAATAGCTTACACACTGGGAGAAGAGATGCAAGCTAATATTGATCTACAAAGGAAAATAATGGTATTTAATTTTATATTTAAGATACTTTATGTTGATTAATTCGCTTGCTGTAAGATCATTCATCGATTTTTTCCTTTCTCTTCTGATATTTATATTGTGGGTTTTTTACAAAACTGTGTCAGGGTTATTCATATTTACTCATCTATAAAATTGTTAGTGCTATTCATGGAGCATCAGACTAGACTATCCTTGAAGAAGAGTAATTACTATCTACAATTTTTTTTCAATTATCTATGGCACACTAAATTACAAACTGTGACAAAATGGGGAAATAAGTTACATGTCGTACTCTAGCACATTTCACCTCTCAGGAGGAAAGTCTTTTCTCCTTAGATGCATGCAAAGAAGGTTTTAAAGTGATTGTCAAAGCTTATTTTTCTTTTTCTTTTTTTTTTCGATTTATCTTTAGTTAAAAGTTATTTAAATTAAAATCTCATTTCTTTCAGCTATATTTGTGTTCCCTTACACATGACAGGAAATCATTATCATTAAAATATTGATATCTGTAGCTTAAGCAGTATTAAGAAATGCAGTTGCTGTGACAGTTCTGTTGTGGTTTGCTGAGACCTGGACTGCTGCTGAACGGTGTATGGACAGTAGGGGGGATTCTGGAAGTTAAAACGTGTTTCACTTCTCTGAGATGATTTATGAGGAGAATATGGATGGCACAATGGAATTCTAGGCAAGAGTGGTTTTGAAGAGAACACTTAGATTGGATCTTAGGAAGAAGTTCTTCAAGATGAGAGTGGCGAGACTCTGGAATAGATTGCCCAGAGAGGTTGTGGATGCTCCCTCCCTGAAGGTGTTCAAGGCCAGGTTGGATGAGGCCTTGAGAAATCTGCTCTAGTTGAGAGGCGCCCCTGCCCGTGGCAGGGAGGTTAGATTAGATGACCTCTGAGGTCCCTTCCAATCTAAGCCATTCTAGGATTCCACGATTCCTCTTGTGCTGAGCCAGCAAATCTTAAAGGGAAACCCTTTTGTCTTACATACAGGATTGCTGCCCTTGAATGGATACAGAATGCTTTTGGTAAGTCAGAGTTACTTGAAAATCACATTTCGCAAGCAAACAACAGAGATTAATCTCATAATTGACTTTTATCTAAGCATAATTCAAACATAAGCTTCAAAAATTGCCTAAGAAAATTTCTCCATGATAATCAAGGAGATTTCCTGCTCTTTCTAAAGACGCTCACTCTGGCAAATCTTTGACAGACACAATTTCCTAACTCTCCAGCAATGGTACAGTAGATATATCCCTGTAGACTACCTAAGAGTTAGACAGAAGGTCAGTAGGATCACGGAAAGGGAGTAACTTGCCTTGTATTCATACGGCTGGCTCCCCACCAAACCCGTATTCCTACTGTAGGTGAAACAGGGCACTCAAAGCAATGAAGTTATTCAGAAAATCTTTCTTAGGCTGCTACTTTTTTTTTCAATTTTATTTTATTATTCCCTTGCATTCAATTCTTCTGGCAAATCCTCATTATGTATCCCATTCACATATGGAGAATCACCTTGAGTACGCTCTTAACACTCAGGGTTAAGTCTGCAGATTGTCAGCAAATTTGCAAACTTGTCAGTCCTTCGATTTCTAAGGACTGCGGAGCCCTGCCTCATTCTGATAATGATCCTTTAGAGTCGTCATAGTCTGTAGTTGAATTACTTCACTCAGAACAAATATCAGTCAGGGAAATCATGTGAAATAATTTTCCAGAAGAAAATGAATAAGATTCATATTTCCTGCATTTAGACATCTACCTGACTGTAGACATCTGTATCAGCAGTAGTTAGCTGGATCCTTTATTACAGTCAGTAGAAAAACAGGCATTTACAGGATGAGATCCCCATCTGTTAAGGCAGTTGTTTCTAATACGGGTTATGCGAATAGCTATCTGGAAACGCCTGCTTCTCTCCATTGACTACAAAACCCAACAAACAAGCAAAATATTTTGGCAGCTAGGTCATATATACAGGTCCAAAGTCAAACAAGGTGAATCTTATCAAGGAATCTACCTATGACATACTTAATGACAGAGATACGTTCCATGGCCGCTCTTGAGAAGACAGGCTTTGTCATAACACATTTAGTGCGTTAACGCGAACACGCACTGCTGAAAGCTGTGCAGTATTGCACAGACTCTTTCAACAGCAGAATTCAAACTGTTTACAAATGTTACTCGTGGATTGCATTTCTCTGAAGTAATAAGAATGTCAAAACGTTTCAAAACATAACAAAAACTATCAAATATTTTAATAAATGAAACCACTTCTTAATTTAGGTATTGTTACATTTGCCTGTTGTTGGTGATTAGCTTTTTGTGATTATCGAGGCAAGTGATTTATTGTGGTCAAGTTCACAGATTTCCAAAGCTTCATGCATTTTAGCACCTATTATTGCATTGTGCCAAAATGTGCATCCAATACACATTACCCATTATGGGCTTATTTTTCATTTTTCTCTTTTATAAATTTCAGCTATGTAGTCAAAGAGCAGAGAAAATTTCATGTAACTGACAACTAAGACCACAACACAAACAGCAAATACTTTGATGTGCAAATTAGGATGAAAACGATCTGTTTAAATTATTTGTGTATTCTAAACATTTACTAAAAGAAAATAAGACAGGTTCACGTACAATTTTCTGAAGAGAGAGGGAATTAATTATAGATAACATTAATAATGAGTAGTTCAATTAATTTTAGTCCTTCTAAATATTTCACAAATGGAGATTGCAAAAGGTTAAACTGAGCTGCGGAACATTATTATATCCATGCATTATTGATTAAATAGTAGCTGTGAACAAGACAAAAATCTTTGTGCACAAGGCTCTGCACAAAAACATCTCTATTGTGTGCCACATGCAAAACAGACACAACCTTCACAACAATAAATTCCGTGCTGTTTTTCTACTGCTGGTGTGCTTTCAGATAGTGTAATTAAGTATCAGTTACATTTTCACTCCAATGATCAGTACTTTTAGGCAAAGAAAAAAGAGCTTGAGAGTTTAGATTAAATATAGTAGTGTTTTCTTGTATCGATAATTAACGTCTTACCAGTTAAAATCACATTCTGCCAACGAGACAACATTCAAAATACGTATTTTAAGCTTATGGGATGAGACTTACAAGACAAATGTACGTTATTTTATTTGACTTCATTCAAATCTAGAGGAATTTTTTCTGGTCAAGATCAAAGATAATGTCAGGTGTTTCCCTGTCAGATGTACACGTAGATTGCTTGCTCCTTAAACAGGCAAAACCTGGAGCACATTTCTCTCCAGAATTTGCAAAATAGGGTGTCAAATAAAATCAACATCATTCACTTACTTGGTGGAGCCTTTATCTGCTTTCGAACCACATTTTGAGGAATTAGGACTCACTTCTGCAGTTCTTAACATGTTGTATATAAAGTTTTTATCCTACACAACCCTCTTTCATTTCTCACTCCCTCTTGTTCTCTTCTTTCACTCTTATGTTGTGCTTCCTAAGCTTTTGCAGCAGGAACGCCTCTGAAACTGCAGTTTCAGCAGATGTCCCAGGACAAAGATGGCACAATGAAATGATGAAGCAGGCACTTCAAAAGGATGAATGTTGCTAAACAATTTGTTCACATACATCTTTGTCTAGCTACTTAACTTGGTTTTAGGGTGGGAGATTGACCCAATTTTCTCTTCATTTGTATGCTTCTAGTGCACTGATTCATGCATCATTGAATTTAAATTATCTTCCCTCATACTGGGAGCTAAAATGTAGTCTTATCTGAAAATCTCTCTCTTCTTAACATGCTCGTTCGTCAGGTATACCAATGTATTTCTGAAGAGAAAGCTTGACAACTAAAATGGATATAATGGACTCATATCCTGATATTTTAGGGGAGCTAATTGAAGCACTGCTCTGACACCATAAGCCATGGCATAAAACCTGAAGTTGCACTTTGTCCCCACGTTCCAAAACCTAGTGAATGCTGTGAGAGTCTCCCTTAGGCAGATACCAATCTTTCATGAGATGCTGAAAGTCTCGCAGAGATGTGAAAGACATTTGGAGAGAGTGCTGATAGAAACAGAGCTCAGATCCATTACTGATAAGCTTCCTGACCAGAGCAGAACAATGTGCAGAAAGGAAGAAGAGATGGCATCTGTATTTAATCTGATAAGGATATCACTGTGTATTCAACGAGTTCCTGAGGTACAGACTTCAGGAAGCTGGAGGACAGCTTCACAGGATTGCAGTAACAGTAACTTTTTCTTTTCTTCACAAGGCATCCCCTTTTTGGTTAGTCTTGGACATGTGAAGAGCTCTAGATATAAGGTCCTTTTTTCTGTGCAAGTATGGCCACTCTATGTACCTTAGACAAGGAAACTGTAAGGTCCTGGTGTTTCCTACACATTACCTTGCATTGTATTGCTAAGGATGTATGTATAACAAACTCAAGAACCTGTAAGGTTAGAATCATGATTTAAACTAAAGTCTTGAGGGGTCAGCATAGGGCAAATGATGTCCCTACAAGCTTCAGACTGCAAGTTTCTTACATTTCTGGCTGCTCTAATTTGTCACAAATCAGTGTTTAATGTTGCAAAACCCAGAAGAATATCTACTTAATGAGGTATTTTCTAGTCTGAATTAAGCTTTCGCAAAGGAACCATTATCAGGGAAGGCAGGGTGAAAGCAACCTTCTTTCTTTTAGAGAGGAGATGTGGCTACTTGTTTTCTTGTTTATTTTTGGCGTATTGTTTTATTTCTTCCTTTTTGGATGGAAAGCGGAGTTATCCCTGGAAAAATCAAAGTTTCATACTTAAAGTGGCCCAAAGCAACAGTGTAACAGTTATGACATGATAAAGGTAGAGCCATTACACACTGCATTTTATTCAAGAGTCAGTATTTATCATTAACCTAGGAGTGAGGAATAGTAATAGTCTTTGTCATGCTTTCACAGTGAATCATGACTGCTGGAGACAGAAGCACAGATAGAAGTTGTTTTATCTCTTTAAAAGCAATCTGTATTTCGTTATTGAAAATATGAATTATTTATTCAACTCTATTTGTAAACTTTTATGGAAAAAGCTAAAAAGCAATATCATGGAAAGGAAACGCTCAAGAATGGAAACAGACTGTCCCTGCACTGCTGATATCATTTTATCATTGAACAACTACATCTATTTGGCAGTGTTTACCTATGGCAATCAGTCTTGTAAACATAAATTATGGTTTTCATGACAGTTCCATAGGCAACCTGGGCACCTGACACAGGAAGCAGCACTGCCTCGTGTTCGCAACTTGTTTTTAAATATTGACAAAGATTCAAGGTAAATTCACACAGACTTTGAGCGTTAGGGAAACAGAAAGTAATAGAAAGATATGGATTGAAAGAGTCTACAGAGATCCATTTTCTCCATATTACCTGCACCTTTTGCACTAGGGTTAAAAGCTGGTTAAAAAAAAAAAAAAAAAAAAAAAAAGGCAGCAAAAAAATTCCCCCCCAAAAAAAACCAAAAAACAAACCCCGACTATCCAGAAAAGGAAGGTCAAAGGAAGCGTACTCCCCTGGTGACTGTGAATGGCAAACTGGTAACAATGGATGAGGAGAAGCCTGAGGGACTCAACAACTTTTTTGCATCAGTCTTCATTGGCAGCCTCTCTTCTCACACCCCTCAAGCGGATGGACCACAAGACAAGGACTGGGGGGGACAAAGTCCCTCATCAGTTTCTTGTGTCTTCTTTTTTATTTTATTATCTTTGTCTTCAGGAAGAGGTATTTTATCATGTGACGAGTTGCATCTAGTTCAATGAGATAGAGTAGCCAGAGAAGAAATGGCTACTTCCCTGCTTGTTCTTCGAGTTACAAGCAGAGACGCACAGGACAAAAAAATAATAAAATATCAAATTATCCCAACTGGTATGAGAAGGCTTACTTTAGATTTGATTCAAGATTAATCTGGGAGCTGAAGCTATTTCTTACCTGAAATGAGGCGGTTCATCTACTCTCAGACACCATTACTAGAAAAGGGATGAAAAACAATTTCTTGCATCTTCAGCTGGGTGCCCAAGATACACAGGGTAAGAAGGTGGCAAAGAAAATAAGTAGCAAATCTATACAAAGTCAGACAAGTGGGTATAAACATATGAATAAATGCTGTTTTATCTGGGAACCATAAAGGTTTTTCCACTGCTGATTCAGTACAGAAGTTTCCAAATTCCATGATGTTCTTTGCACGAGTTTCACTCTGCACTACCCATATACTCTTTGTTGTAATCTGTTTTATCAGTAATACAAGACAAGTCTAAAGTTAAAAAAAAGAAAGAAAGAAAGAAAAAGCCAGACAGAACAGAAAAAAATATTTTGTTTGTGTTTGTTTTTAAGGTAAATTTGAAGTATGTAATGCATAGACAATGAAAACAGAGAAAAATACTTGTAAAAGTTTTGTCCTTGTCAATGTTATCTCCATTTTTACACCTCAGTTAGCTGCAGTAGAACATGTTGTGTCAAAGCTGCTGAAATGCTGTTCTGCTGGACGAAGGAATATTATTCTTAGAACTCTGTAAAGAAACTAGTAATTGATGACAACTGTGAGATAAGAATTTACCCTCATTTTCTCCAGCTAAGCAGAGGAATAAGGAAAAAATGACGACCCTAATCAGTTCCCAGTCAGAGCATTTGATCTGGTTTGGTTCAGAGCACATAGGGAGAAATAATTTTCAAAGAACAGATTTCTGCTTGCACACCCTGCAGCAGATTAGCTTCCTGCAGCTAAAAGGACACTCGGGTTCTTCAGTTACCTCTCCCAGTCCCAGAGCTGGCTGTGCTATTCCCTTACTATCAGTTTTGTCCTCTAAGAAGAGTTTTTGTCCAGTCCTTGAGAATGGTAAATGATGGAAGAACAAGAAGTTTTATCTTTATTCACTACTTAAACACCTAGCACAACTTTTTCTTCTGTATTCACTCTGTACCTGCCGGCATATGAAATTTGAGCAATGTATTTTTGTCATCTTTATTTTTAAAAGATGACATTATTGCTGAAGGCAATCAGCTTTAAGTAAAATGCTTTTAATGAGAAAAAAAGAATATATCAGAAGAAAAGGGGGAGAAAATCCATGTTGCAGGATAAGGATGTCTCAACTTTAAATGTCAGGAAAAAGTAAAATCTAACTGCACACATCTCTACAGAAAGCACTTGCTTAGGCAGTCATTAGGATTTACTCCAAAAGATCTTTAATTCATCTTTCAGAAAGCAGCAAGGCTAAGCCCAGAAAGAAATCATATAAAAGAAACATGATGTAATGCAAGGATAAGTGATCTTATTTGAAAATGGGGTAGGATCTTCCTACCCGCTGGGCTTAATTTAAAAATATAGTGATACATTAGGGAAGGGAAAAAGTAAAGAGAAGCAAGAAAGAAAAGAGCCCTTTGGCTATGTGTTTATGTTCTGCTTTATATTCACCTCATCAATAACTAAAAAAAAAAGCGGGAAAATATGTTATGAAAGGTCATACCTTCTTGACTCTCCTGAATAGTTCATTTAAAGTGATCTCTTAAACATTCTAACTGGACCATGTGGAGACATTTTTCCAGGTTAGCTTACCAGAGCAATGTTACGATGTCCATTCACTGGTTGCATTAGATTTAGAAATTCTCCTCCTATTGAGGATTATTATTCTTGCATCTATGACTAGTCACTGGGCGGCAAGGTGGAATATTTTAGGAGATACCAAATGGCACTAGATGTCTGTATTTAAGCAAATGAGTTGCAAGATAGGTACCTTATCTTAAACTCAAAGTATACTTTATAAGAATCTGCTTTCCTTCAAAACTGAACTTGCTTTTGAACTGTATTCAGAGACAATCAGCCGCAAAAAGAACCTAACACAATTCAGGAATTAATGCCTTATTGTAATAGGCATATATCGATGAGCCAAGACAGAGAGGTTTGCCTAATGCCTTCTCTTGAAGAGTTTTTCAGTTGTGTACCTTCAGAAGTTGCAATTTGCAAAGTGATAACAACTCTGAGACTTATTCCTGAACAGGCTTTACAAGCAAGCAGTGTCAACAGGAGCTGGTGGTAGAAAAAAACATGATGGGATGTGATTTATTAAACCATAGCAGACCAAGATGAGAAATCTGGAGTTGAGATTTCACTGAAAAATTCTGAGTTTTCCAAGTTGAAATTTTATGAAGAAGAGCCAACTCTAGAAAGCACTGGGAATTTTCTCAGCCTCATGATAGAAATGATCAAAGCAAAAAAGTACCATGATTAACTAACTGCCCGAGTGCCAGTGTATTCAGCCATGAGAGACCTCATTTTAAGTTTCTCCTTAATATGATTCAGATCAAAGTCTTCTGCATTCTAGCTGAATGCCCTAAATTCTGTATTATAGAATAATTCTCTCTTTACTTAAATGAATTTTTAATTATTCTATAAAGAGAAAATGAGAGAATTTCAATTGAAGATATAAAATGTCAAAGTGCTTAAAGCCTTCACCACAAACATTTCAAATTATAAAGCCTATTTTTTCACAAGAGACATCATCCTGGGTTTCCCAGCCTGCTTTAGCACTCTCACTATCCAAGTTCTTGTCCAAAGAAGAGGTATTTTCACAGAATAAGGGCTAATAAGTTTCATCCTGATGTAGAATGGACTTCTTTTTCCTTTGAAGGCTAGGAGGTGAGTTTACAAACCTGTTATACTTCTAGAATTTTTCATTTTATTTTACGATAATCCTGAAAATATTAAGTGTGCTCATTTTTTTAAACCAATGATTTGTAACCTCAGGCAACTTTCTAAATTACTTTTTTCTTCGGGCTCCTTAAGTTTCCTTCACTTCAACTGCTACATCGCTATAGTTCCCCCACTCCTGAATTATTCTCAGCCCCCTATATCTATGCAGTTTGGAAAAAGACCTGCAGTTTTCTGCAAAAGGAAAAAAAAAAGACTGGAAAGTGTCTGTCAAGCAAAAGAAGTAGCTAACTCAAAATGTTTTTTTTCCTGCTTTTTCCTTTTTTTTTCAGCTCATCCATAACCATTCCCTTTAATCAGATTTAGTAACCAGGACATGCAAGCAGCAGCCCCTCTACTTATCAATGTGCAGTTCTAACTATACATTTACTTAGACATTCAAGCTACATGGCAGCTCTCAGCTGCTTATTGATTTTACTCCATTAAAATAGATGGTTTTGTTTAGCATTGAAAAAGTGAACAATTTTCCTGACACCAACCACTTGTTTAATAGTCTTGGAATAATCTATATTTCATTAAAATGATGACTTATTACACCCAACAACTCTCCTGCCTTCTTAACTATTGATTTAAGGCAGTTTAACACTTGTATAGCATATAATAAATTGGTCTGGACTGGCAGCACTTTGTTATAAAGTCATTCTTAACTATATAAACACTGAATTGGCAGATATTAGAGATGTTCCTCAGATTAGTTTCTGGGAAGGATCTTTCCCACCAAAACACTGTCAATACTTTTATTTTTTAAATTTTTTTATTTTTTTTTAAATCTCATAAAACTTTTAGATAAGTAGAAGGTACCACAATCAATATTCATGGCGTGATTTATAGGAGAAAGAGGATTTCCACTAAATCCTCACCATAAACCCAGTACTGTAAAGTATTTAGTACAGTAATCCATCTCGTGGATATTTTAGACTGGGCATTAATGGTTCTGAAAAGTCGAGTGGCAGTGAATCGCCTGTATTAGGGAGAAGTAGTTAGGAATTTTATTAGTGGAAATGATTCAAACATACCTAAGCCCTTTAGCCCTTTATTCTCCCATCAGTGACTCCTTATTTTTTCATATTTTTTCCCAATCACTTTTTTAGCTGCCGATATTACTAAAGCCTTGCTTTGACATGGTGGAATAGATTCATCCTCCCTGTGCTTACAAGGAGGCAAACAGCAGACAGAAGCAGGTTTCAAAGGTAATCTGGTTTATAAACTGCCAGCAGATACTGCCCTGCTATTGTAATTCCACTTCAATTCACCTGAAGAAATCAAAACAGACTCCACTAACAGTTCACAAAATTACGTTCATAGAAGCCTTTTGAACACCTAAAAGAAGAATGCACAGGAAAGTCCACTGGAGGTATTAGCTGCTCCAGCATTTACAACAGGATGATAATACTTCAAATATGTTGCTTGCCTCCCTCAAAGTCTGGTTTCTGAAGTCAATAGCAGAATTTAGTCACAGTAAAAGGGCAGTTTCGAGTCTGTTGCTGCTTCATAGGGCAGCTAGTATAACAAAAGGGAAAAATATTCTCTTAACAAAAGCAACATTTTGTAGATAGACACTTTTGCTACTTCTCAAGTACCTTCAAATAGGCATTTCCTCCCTTTGCCCACCTAGAAGGCGAAACAAGGGGAAGAAAACAGCTCATTTTAAGAAGGAAAATATGATGGCTAAAGTAGAGAAATGCTCAGGAAGAGTCAGATGAGGTTTGGGGTCTTCTTCATTCTAAATTGGACTTCAAGATGATGATGGAAGCCCTGAGAGATAGCAGAGTGATATTATCATTTTATCCTTTCAGAGAAGAACATCAGAGTACAGAGACTAAAACCAAGCAATAGCCAATTACTATTTGATAAATCTAGAAACAGAAATGTCTACTGTGTTCTAATCACCCACATAGCATTTTCAACTTTTCTGGGCACCTTTCTCCAGTCCAAGGGGAAAGTAAAATATCAGCAATTCTTCTGCCACATGATCTTACTCTTAGACTTACTTATGTACATACAGTGGCTCTAATGCTACCTTACTGCACAAGATTTAACTGGATAAACAGTGCTGCCCATAGAATGTAGTTTGGACAGAGAATTAGTCCTGTTGAATGCAAAACAAGGAAATACAGAAAGATAACAGCCAAACCGGCCCAACTAGTGTGATACACGAAACTCACTTCTACTCGCCTTTTTTTGTATTGGTCAGCTGGCGAGAACAGAGCGGGTCACAACAGGTCTGAATTGCCTCAGTGGGTTTTATGCAAGTCATAGATATTACACTGCTGGCCCCTACCATAAACCAATGCGGTGAAACTATTCAGTATTCTCCAACCAGTCATGGTGACAGTTAACAAGTTTCATCCATATGTTTTCTACTTACTTTAAGAAAAGCACGTGAGATATATATTACTGAATTTAACTCACTTAATGAGGTGTATATTAACTACAAGAAAATATTTCTGTGTAGCGTATGCACAGCTGAAACAGATGTTAGGTAACATAAGCATGCGTTGGGTAAAATGTGTTGTAAAATCAGCAGTAAAGTACACAATAGCACTGTGTGCAAAGTATGCATCAAGACTCACAAAATGGTTATCAAGAAATACTAATGTAGACGTAAAAAGATACTCTCTGATCAGTTTATAGTTCACTTCTTTCTTTTAACCATTTGATGGTGACAACTTTGTCTCTGCACCCAATAGGCTCCTTCCTCACAATATTTGCTTGCTTATTCTCATCAACCCTGTACAACGTGCTACATGTACAGTGGCCAGTAGGTGTTTTGGCATCCACTCATCCTAGTCTCCACTGTCAGGCAAATCAGACACCTCTTGTCTCTCAGTAATACTCCTTTTTCATTCTGTGGGCACGTTTCATTTGGTGGAAACCTGAGGCATAAGGAAACCATGGGACAAAGGTGTGTCTGTGTCTTGGTACAAGAAGAGAAGAAATAAGGCTCATTTCTACCTCAAGGTCCTTACATGTAGATATCTGTGTGAGGATGCTGACACATGAGCAAGGAATTTCAGTGTCTATTACAGCCAGTGGGCAGGCCAGGTTGGATGGAGCTTTAAGCAGCTTGATCTAGCAGAAGATGTCCCTGCCCATGGCAAGAGGGTTGGAACTAGATGATATTTAAGGTCCCTTACAACCCAAATCGTTCTATGACTCTATGATTCTGTTGCTTAACTTCTTTCTGGGACTGGTAGGTTTGACTAAGTGTTTACAGGAGACCTGTATGACTCAGAAGCAGCAACTGCAGGTCAGATGGATTATATCAGAGCAGGTCAGATAGCATCACATGACTATAGGTAACTGAATAACACGCCCAATTAGTGGAGCCTAGAGCACAATTCAAGAGCCCTTAAAATCATAGAATAAACATCTACACTTGCATAAAGCATTATCCAGACACCAATGACTGATTTGAGCTCCTCTGCATATAGTGGGAACTTACACATCTAGTATGGAATTAGACACCTCACCTTAGATCTCTCACTGCACTTGTTTTTTACAGCAAACAGGGCCCGGGAGCATGACGATTTTGTAGATGAAGCACAGCCTAGACAAAAACCTATCTCCGTGACACGGTGCAGTGACCTGAAAGACAGCATATGTCAGCTCTTGAATAAACTCCTCTGGTAACCAGTAGCAGGATAACCGCAACACTATTGAACTCTTCCAGGGTTTGTATGTCAAGTTTCTCATTCAGAGCTTGTTCAGGTGCTTCTCAACGTCACACTATACCTTTCTGATACATCCTGAACGCCTTTCAGGAGTGTGTTAAGTGATGTAGCTAACATCTGTCACATGTAATTTGTCCTCTCTTTTCCACTCCCCAAGGGAGGAATTATGCATGCAGTGTAGCGTTTTGTTTTAGTTAAGAATTCGTGCTTGCTGTTTACACATAAAAGATACTGGGACAGAGTGACTGTAAGATGAAAGTCTCGTGCTGTGAATTCAGAGCTCTGAGGTTTTACCCTGTTTGGAACATTCACGAGAAGCTGGCCTTCTGCTTAGCTATTTGTAAATGACCTCTCATGTAGGGTTGTCAAAAGGGAAAAGTATTTCACTACTCACAAGGTTTTCTTCTGTTTGTCTGACTGAGAACACTAATATACTGTTAATTAACAGTTTGTTGAAAGATGGTAAAACCTTTTGACCTCTTGATCCTTCTGTGATGGTTGGTGTGCGTGCAGTGGGAAGGCGGGAGCAAAAGAATGTGCTTTGTGAAAGGAAGAGAGAACAGCAAACTTTGCATGACCAGCATTTTCTGTCACAACTTGTTCCACATTATCATACCGGTTTAGAAGACACCTCTGCAAAATGCACATTTTAAGTAACATGTCTGTTCCCACTTTTTTTCTACTATGAGTAGGTGAAATATTAAAAGGCATCATCAAGGCTAGAAGCAGAATTTAAAATAAAATAAAATAACCTAAGCTGTACTTGTGTGAAGATAAATATGGTAAGTACAACAGATCTACAGGGAGAAAGCTCACTCTTCTGAGCTCACCAAGTCAACTTAGAGACACTCATGCTTCATAGGAACATGTGAAATGGAGTTCTGATCTATTTCAAACTTATTCTGTTATCACTTTAAATTAATCTGAATTTAGCTAAATTCAGTGTAGCCCTCAGGAAGGCCAAACCATGTAACTTGGTGTTGGATCCTGCATTTCACCTGCCAGAGCCTTGTTTACAATTATATGTGGATTTGCAAAAGCAATGCCTTGAAGGGATAAGGTTCTGGTGTCCAGTTTAAACTTTCCCAGAAGATTCTCCTTTGTACCTATACAGTGGCTATTTCTTTTTCCCGATCACCTCAATGAAATAATTTCCCACTAGTCCACTGCTGTAACCTCCTCCTTCTGCAGGAAAAGAGAGATCAAAGTTTATGTCTTTTTGCATATAATTTGTGGGTATTTATAATACCGTTGGCTGAAATGACAATTCTATCCTTCAGAGTTGAGCTGACATTTAAAAAATAATTAAATTTTCCTACATCCACACCTATTTGGATTAGGGAAAATCACTCAATTTCTACAGTTCAGATTCATATCAAAATTCAACTCCATCAACCCAAAGGCAGTTGCTTTTGTTTTTTTAATTCATAATCAACTCTGCAAGTGAGTGTAGGGAGCAAAACAGTTACACAGGTTTATTCCAGCTCTCTGTACTGAAGTTCTCCCTAGTTTTTAAACTCCCTAAAATAGGAAGGGAGGAGGAAATACAGTCAAGGTCTTTCGCCTGCTCTTCTCAGCATAATGAATCCTCCCCCATGTTCATTTAGTTCATCCCCACTATAAAAATGACTTTTTCAATCAAAGCATTGTACTCCTTCCAAAGACATTAAGCCAAATGACAGAACATGAGCTGAAATGACAAGGACAAGCTAGCTCAGCGCAAGGCAAGGGGAGTTTCTAAAGTGAATGATTGAAAACGAATACATACTCGGACTTTGCCCAAGGACTCTCAGCAAATTATTCCTACAGAGAATCTGATTTTGGATCAGGATAGGAGAAAAAATAGATAGTAAGCAAGAAAACTTTTTACCACTTTATCTGTGGTTTTGTTTTTTCTTGCTTACTTGCTATGAATAGATCTGCTCATTATTTACGGGGTTAGAACTTTCACGCGCTCAAAGCCCAGAGAAACTTCAGAAGTCGGAGTTAAAAAGCTACGCTCAGTCTACACAAAAGAAGGGAACTGGGCATCTCAGAATGAGATTTATAGGAATAGTCATAAGGAATCAATGGATTAATAAACAGAAAAAGAAAACCACCTTTAGAAGAGCATATCTGACGCCTACACTCTGCCAGAATTAGGAACTTATCTGAAGATCTGAGGCAAGTGCCTACGCAAAAATTAGGACTCATATCAAAATTGCCTCTTAGAATCAGGTGTCTAACAAAGGTATTAGTAAGTGGATGACTGCTTCACTTTTGGCAATCAACAGGGCTCCTAATACAGCCACAAGTTTTTCATGATTTGTCATGAAAGCTAGAGATCTACATTACATTAGGTTACCTTGGTTCACCTAAACTCAGGGGAGCCAAACCCTCACATATCATATCGCGGAAGAGGGATATTTTGCAGACCTGTGGTTATGCTTCTCTGAACTTCTATTGAAGTCTTGCTACTACACACAATCAATGGCAAAGTTCCTAGGATAAGGGAGGCAGTAACCTGAAAGGACCCTGCTTCTGTAGCTTTTCAGTTCTAGGGTTTCTATTCTAAACTAGACAAGTTGGGACTCTACCTTTAAAACACAGTTTAATATGAAATTTAACTGCCGTGCAGAGCTGGTACAAGGTTTGTGAACCAGTTTGTGTCTAGGGTCTCTATTCCTGGCTATCAATCACTGCACATTTGAAGTGATCTTTCACACTATACACCCCAAAGGAAGAAACTAACAATTAGATTTCTGACGTGATAAACCACAGTTTTTCTGAGAGCTATTAGAGTCTATTGTGCAGGCGAGCTCTCAAGGAATTCTTTTTACATACCTAAACTGACATAACAAAACTCATCCCATGCATTGAAACTCCAAGGAATTGATTGTTTCTTTAGAAATAAGTGCACTGCATTTATACCGATAAAATGAATTTGCCTTTATTTAGGAAAAATGATTTAACCACCTGATGTGGCCTTTTTTTTTCTGTTTAAGAATAAGTATATATGTTTGCAATACTCCAAAGGATAGTTGTAGCACTGTGTTGTGGGGTTTTTTCTCATTATTAGTTTAAAAAAATCACACAATTTGGCACACAGATCAGAGCAATCATTGTCTGTGACTGATTCAGCTTTATATGGTGCAGCTCCCCACAGCTGCACATTCGGACTTTGAGACTAAGATCCATCCCAATACTCACCATGCACTATCCGGTAGTCAACAGAATCCCATCTTACAAGACAATCTCATCCTCCAGTTAAAAAGAAGGAGGCAGGATATTCTGCTAACTATAATTTTGAGATGACCTGGGACACAGATTTTCCTGCAGCTTCTCTCTCATCAGAAATTATTTTTAAAACTTGTGTTATTCTAACATTTTCAGAATGAAATTATCCATGTTTGGATTGTTTCATTATTTTTGTTGTATTGTGCACTAAGGTATTTCTAGATGGTCAGAAGTAAGGTTAAAGTAATATAAAATATTTTTTTTAATAATCAAATCAAATCAAATAGTTAAGCTCTACCTATTTCTTTCCATCATCATCCTTTCCTTTTATTATTATATTTTCAGAAGAATTTTCACATTCGAAGAACTTCTTTTTCTGCCTATAATTGAAGAATCATTAAAACCTTTTGAAAAAGAATTACATTTTTCTGCAATGTTTTTACTTCAGATATTATCTTTCACACAACAGGTGCAACCAAATCCTGTTGACTCACAATTTAGAAACTTTTAATTTCTGCTAACAGAACATTTTGTTTGTTCTCAGTCATTCAAGACAAGTATAAGAATTTCCAATACTTGGTTCTTTAAAGAGAAGTAAGAAATTTCTTGGTTTAAAAAAAAGGAAATTCTGAAAACACTGCAGCCTTTTACCATGAAATTTCCAGCAAAGTTCTTCCTAATCGGTGTCTTCACGTTAACCAGTTTTCTATTACATTTATTAGAGGTGTAGGTTTCAAACAAGTTGTCCCTCTCTTAGTGATTGGGTCATCTATAAGTAAGTTACAGTATCCTGACTTTAGTATTATCTTCTAATACATTGCTCTGTAAGTATTCAAGAACATTTGTTCCAGAATTGTTAATGCATTGGAGGGAGATAATGTTTTTTACCAGGTGACATTCTCCCACATCTTCTACTTAGTCAATCCTAAAGAGATGATAAACTGATCTTTTGATATCTCCATCACATCACCAAATACTGGCATATTTCTATAAACTCAATAAAGCTTAATTTTTGCTAAAACTGGCAAAATTCCTTAATTTTCTTCCATCATAAAACATTTTATTATCAAGTGTCATAAAATAAACTTTTTTTTTTCTTTTTTTTCAGTAATGTGATATCTTTTTTCAGATGTTTCCTTTCTTCTGGCCCATTTTCCACAGGAATCAGGCTTCTGGATCTTTGTATATTTCTCTTTCTACTTTAAAATATAACTTCAGAAAATGTTAGTTTATTTCAACCCGATTTAACATAGGGCTATAGTTTTCTAACAGTAATTAGCTTTCTAGAGATTACTTTTTTGACGAAGAAACCCCACAGGAGCAACAACATCAACAAAAACCCACTCTCAGTAGCAGCTCTTATCTTCTTAGGTAAGAGCCTCAATTGTTCAAAAACCAGAGGTCTATATAAAGTTCAGTACCATCATTGCGGTTGACGAAATCCTGCACAATCAATGAGTGCATTGATTAAAATATTGCTAAATACCGTTACAATGCATTGGAAGTCACTGAAATCAGGAAAGCATCTTTGTCTGCTCAGGGTTAGACTTTGGTCGTAGCCGTCACCTACGTGTTCAACCACCACGTGTTCAGTAACGATTCATTATAACTTGACCGTGATTTGTTGGGTTGAACTACCCAGAACTTCACTATCTGTCTGAATATCGCTGGCCACCTCTAGACATGTGGCAGGAGTCTAATAATTCCCTCATGACCCTATTCTGAGTTATAGTTCATTCACATTCACTCTGGACACTATCTATACATGTTCACCATTTTCTGTGTATGATAGAGAGCGCAAGAAACCGGATCACCCAGGACTCTTTCTATTCATGCACAGTGCCTGCTTCTCCACTGTTACAAATAGAAATTTTCTCATCTGCCTTTTGTTGTTCTGGTAATGTCTAGGTTTCAGTGTCAATAATGATCAGCTACACACTGTACTTGCTGCAATGGAGATCTAAATGAATCCAATCACCTCATAAAAATTACTGCTGGCAGTCATCTTTTCCTCCCATCTATTCCCCCAAGAGGTCTTAGGTGGTGCTTCCATTTCCTGCACAAATTTTAAATGAGAGAAGACATCACTGAACCCATTTTGCCATGACAACACAGGATTTGATGGTTTATGTTAACTCCTTTAATCTTTACCAGATCAAACTCTTCCTTTTATGAATCAATTACGGTAACACCAATTGTTTCACATTTCATCTCTTTAAGAAACACTTTTGTCCTTCCTCTCATAAAAAGAGAAAATAGGTGGTAGTCAGGATCCACAGACATTTTGTTGTACCCTCAGTCATCACACACCACAGCAGCTTGTAATGGCTAGTCAAGCGCACAGCTGAGTCAACAGCTAAGACTGGTTCATATCTCCACCGCCCAATGAACACCAAATTGTTTCTCTTTCTGTCTTTATTTTCTTGTAGACAGCAAGCTGCTTGAGCAGAGCTGTATACCTGTAAAGTTGGCAGTAGTGAGCATTTCCTACAATCTTAGTAGTGTGGGAACTCTACTTGGTCCTTATTCATCCATAGAAGAAATTTTCCCTTCCACAACTCCATGTTTGACAAAACCTAGTTCCACACGATTTTAATCTGTCTTGGGAAATGACAGCAAATTATAAACAGAGTGGTATCAAAAAACCCACAAATCAGTTCATTCATTTCCCTGACTGACTGTGAACAGCTGGAAATGAAGATCTACAAAGTATGTGCAATCACAGCGCAATGACAGTATTTTTTAATGTATGCAAACTAGATGATTGATTATATGTGGACAAATAAGCTTCCCTGTAAACAAACTAATCACAGAGTTCAACCATGTTGTGATCTTCAAAGGTACTTAATATGAATGACGTTGATCAAAACACCAAGTGTTGTCTCCTTATCTGATTTTTTTTTTTTTTTTTTTTTTTAATCTCCATTGCAGTCATCAGAGATCTGCATGGACATATATCACCGCACACAATTTGAGATCCCGATTCTGTCCCTGTGTTCTGGGACTGCCTCCTTTAAAGCAGACATTTTTTTTTCCTGAGCTACAGAAAAGCAATCAAAGTAGGCAATGCATGGGAAAAGGGTGACACTTTGTGGCAATACAAGAGAACTAAGGTCCCTTCATCATTTTATATTTCATTCTTTGTGTTGCTATCTTCCAGATATCATAAAAATGAAAAGGTGACAAAAGTAGGATGGACCTTGACTGTGATGATTCATAGTTACTCCTAAAAACAAAACCAAACCACTAAACCAACAACATGAGAATGATTGATTTGACGTGTTTGTGAAATCACAGCCCAACAAGCCCTCATAAAGGTTACCTCAAGTTTTCTTTAAAGTCCATCATATTCTATTCATTTAGCAAATAAGATTTTGTGGAAGATTTTGCATCTCCCAAAAACAAATTAACTGCTTTCTTTTCTAGAGAATGTTATTTCCTAAACAAATTCTTGCGAGCGCACATCTTCTTCTC
The DNA here is from genome assembly GCA_013396935.1 of Baryphthengus martii. Classification (NCBI taxonomy): domain Eukaryota; kingdom Metazoa; phylum Chordata; class Aves; order Coraciiformes; family Momotidae; genus Baryphthengus; species Baryphthengus martii. Next base: position 122,540 of record VWZK01003163.1, on the reverse strand, counting down.
ATCAGGTCAATGCACTAAATGTTGTCTCCACGCACCAGGATGTCTACAGATATTTTCACTTTAGTAGTAAACAAATCTACTGGTGAGTCCTATCCCACCTCACTCAACAAGATGATTTTCTTTATCCTGGTATATGCTAGATACTAACAGATGTGAATAACATTTCTCTCAGTTTCTTGGGCCACTGGTAGGATCACTTGACTTGTTTTGATCCAGCTTTACTTCACACCATAAATGTGTTACATGGAAATCCCATTTGGCTCAACTGATAGAATTGCCTCTTCTTATATAGAAAGAAAAAAAAAGGAAAAAAAAAAAAGAGGTGGTGTCAGTGGCACTGATAAAGAGAGAGCACTCATGCTAAATTGATTTTTATGGGTCTGTTCCTTCCAGGAATAATACTTCACGCTTCTTTGCTTCACAACACCCATGAAATTAGTGGCATAGTAAGTCCATTCTGCAGGAAGAAATACTTAGATGCAAAGTGGTTTTAAATGTATTTTACAATTAACATTGTTGAAAGAAGCAGTAGCTGGGAGTCCTACTTCAAGAGCTCTCTTTTAGCAGATTGTTAACTTTTGACTAGAAATAAACCGGCATTTGCATAGCTACCAGGAACCAGACCGGGTCATTGTAGCAGACAATCAGACACTGGGCAGTGAAGCAATGCAGAGCACTAAATCAGGGGGGAAGCAGTGATCCCCTTCAACACATACACTCCTGGAAGTGTTCATATTGCTGAAAAAAAAAAAAAAAAATCAAAGTGAGAATAGGTGTCGTTCCTCCCAGCTAACTTCAGGTGCTGGCTTTAGCTTGCTGGACCTACTGACTGGCTGATTTCCCAGTGCTCACTCTATTTATTCAATGGAGGAGAGAAGGTCCCAGGAGGGAGTCATTCAGAGATCCCCGGATTAGGTCTGATTTTAATTCGTTGACTGTCTGTATTGAAGTACAGAAGCATTTGATCTAGGTATCCAAGTGCATGAATGGCTTCAGGCTCCAAGTCCCAGTTTCCCAGAGGGATTTAAAAGACCATTTATCTCACCTCCTTGCCCTGAGGCATGAGTAGTTACACACCTACTTCATTCCTGACAGAGGCTTTTCCAATCTTGTTTAAGGACCTCCAGTGATGGAGGCCTCACACTTTCCAGACAATCAATCCCAGTGCTATATTGGGACGATTTTGTTGCAATATAGATCAAAATTTCACATGCCTATACGTAGGTGTCTGTAGTGCAGACAGGTCTTCTTATGAGCAAGGTGTCGAAGCTCCCACTGCAGTCACTGGGGGAATCAGTTGATTTTTATTTCAAAACTGAAGAAGCTGTTCAGTCTTTCTTCAACTGCTTTGCCCTCTAGGTTTCTGTTTATTCTTCTCACAGTCCTTTTGATTAATCTTTAATTACCACACACTAGTAAGTCTAATTCTTACACACTATTGGACCTGAAAGTGGATAGAATTAATTAACATATTTTAGAGTCTTTCAGGATTTCTGCTACCCAAAATAATTTTTTCTGTTTTCACCCTGCAATATTTTTGGCTCGTATTTGATCCACGTTGTTCTCCAACTCCCAGATACACTTTCTGTAGATCTATTGCAGTCATATCCCATCCTATAATTGTGCAGTTGACTACTTTTTTCCAAATGGAACATCTCACTATCATTCCTGTCACCGAATTTCATTCCTTTTTCTTGATTTATTTTTGCAGGAGTGTTTTGCCAATTTTCAAGATTACTTTCAGTTCTATTCCTGTCATCTAGTGTATTTTTTCCTTAAATTCTTATGATTGACAAACTGAAAAAAATGAACTTTCTTCATTGATTATACAGCTAATGAATGTATCGATCAGATATAATTTCTGCAAAATTCCACAAATATATTTTTTCTTTTTTGAAATTGCTAGGTATTTTCTGTGAATCGTTACCAAATTCATGTGGTAGTGATTCCATGTTTTCATGTATCCATGGAGGTTAAACTCTACTGAGAGCATGAACCAAAACCTCTCTAAAATTAAAGTTTCTTTTTCCCTATTTACTTATATCCTCTTTATCCAGAAGGCCGGTAACTCTGTCTTAGAAGAAAATCACACTGGTTTGATGTAATGATATAATCTGTTCTTCTTGGTTGCAACTGGTTTAGTTCTTCAGTTCTTAAGGTAGAGATAATTACTAAAAATGTGAGATTATTTTAACTGGAAATTTATCAGGTCTTTGTAACTCCTTCTTAATTTCTTCTCTCTGTATTCAAAGTAGAAAGATCAGAAAGCTTATCCTTTCTTCACTAGTAGTAGGATTTGCAGACATCTGCTAGTCATTGACCTTTTACAGGGAAACTTAAGAATGACATTAGCTTGAGTATCAGATTAAGATTTTTTCATGATGTTTCTTTTAATACTCAAAGAATAATTTTTCATGACACTTGATGAGTCTTGCACATCACACTCCACAGTACTCTTCAATCTTTCTAACTTTCTGTCTACATGTTCATTTGATTTTATTTCATTTTATATTTATGCTTATCTTTATTAATCTCACTTTCTATTTCTTCTTCCTTTTTGTATCTGAGCTCGAGTTTTAACCATCTTGCTGTTTCCTACGTGGAATGTGTCTTACGTGGAATGAAATTGTGTGTTTATGTACCCGGTTTACCTTTTTTTAAAGAAATCTCAAGCCTCCTTCGGTCCTCCTCCCTTCAACTCACTTGTTCTGGAATTTTATCTAGAAGTTATCTAACATTTCTAATGATAGACAATCTTGTTGCACAATACTATGTTTCTTACCTTTTTCCTTTTTTCTCTTCCTGTTTTTTTTCCTTTCAGAATGATCCTAATATTTTCTATTAATAGTGCAGTCATATTTAATTACCTCAAAACTCTGCTACAGCAATTAAATTGTAGCCCTGATTATGTATTAAAGCTTTCACATCTTTATGTTTATCTTCATACTTCCCACGTCACTACACCAATATCTGGGATGTTCAGCGCAACAATTATGGTGAATAAGTCTATCCACATTTTCCATGACGTAAGCTGCTCTTTACACCAAGTGCTGATGGAAAGTGACTACATAGAGGGAGAGGATGTGACTCGCCACCCAATAACACCATGGGTGCAACCTTATGCCATTTTAGGACTTCTGAGTCACAATCTCTCAGCTTTTTTACTCAGCATTCAGCAGTAGCTCTGTTCCATGCAGCAGTATTTCTCCAGAGTCATTTGTTTTCACGATTTCGATAATTCTAAGAGCACATTAAGCCTAAACAACCTTCCAGTAGTATCTCATATTCAGGATCTTGGGATATCAACTTGTGGAAGAAATGGGTCTTTCTGAAATGTAAAATGTTTGGGCTGCTTCTATGTGATTCTTCTCAAAGACGGTTGCTTTGTGTCTCAGGTTTCTGAAAGAATGATGCTTTTTTCTTTTGTGTCATAGAAACACAATTTTCACCTGTCAGAGTCAGCATACGCATTCTTGATCTCAAGGATGCTGGTGAGGATAAAGTGCATGCTATGTACCTAGGAAAGTGGCATTCGACTTTTTGGGGGGGGGTTGGCCAGTCATATATGATTAGAACTTAAGCTCTTTATAGTGTTTGATCAACTCAACTCCCAGAATCAGGCAGCTAGCTTTAACACTCACTGTTACTTACTGACTGACTAAAAGCAACATGTCCCCAGTATTTTAAAGCATCACTTCTCTTTTGGACAGAAGTTACAGACTGCATGATTGTACCCTTTGAAAGAAAAAAAAGTGAATACATCGACACAGTGTGTTTTTAAAATGAAATTAGTGGGATTATTTTCAAATGATGGTATTTAAAAAATATACAGTTTTGT
>VWZK01003163.1:13985-118688 GCA_013396935.1 Baryphthengus martii | reverse complement strand
AAAAAAGGGAAAAAGAGTCTTGAAGATACAATGTGGCTGCCCAAATAAGCCCCGATTTGGATAGTTCTGATTAGCACAACCTATCCTGAAGTGTCAGGATATTACATGCTTTGCTGACAAAATAAAGGGTATTTTTTGACTACCAAAAAAAAAAAAAGGCAGCTATAAATGTCTAGATTCCCCTCTGATTTATTTGTGCCCAAGTGGGTACCTGATGTTAATGAAGCAAGAATTCCCATGTCACATTATGACTGTAATTTGCCACACAGGAAATTTACATTGTATAAACTCAAATGCTTAAATTCGTGTGGCTATATCCCTAAATTTTTCCTTTAAACAGCCTCCTAAATTAAACACTGTAATCTGGATGAAGCTTAGATCAGTGGTATTTACCATGTTAAAAAGGCCAATATACTAACACTTGCACTAACAGAATGACCACCACTGTGAAGAAATATGTAACAGATTCTTAGCTGCAGTGTTGGTCAACCATTTTAATCACAGGTATGCCTGTCTTTTACCAAAATTTCATTAAATATCTACTTGTAGGAGTTGACTCTTGGTAGCGTTAGTCTTAGCTTATGTTTCCACGGCAGCCTCATTGCCGGTTATTACATTTCCACCTTCTTCCTTACAGACTTTCTGTAATGGTCCTGAAGTTTCATAATCCAGGAGAAAGAAAGAAATAAAAATTCTACCTTCCTTTAAAATTAATGTGCTGACATTGTTGCAAGGAGGGTTCAACTAGAACAAGAAATGAGAGGGAAATGAATGGGAGAATGAGCCCGGACCATGTTCTATAGGAGGAGAGCAATGACCATGCAGTCAGGACCTAGATCTTCCACAGAAATACAGATTCATTCAGTTCAGTTGTTGACATTTAATCATCTTGTGCCATTTAAGACTCTGGCACATCCTGCCTAACCTCCAGTTGCTGCTCCAGGAGATGATATATCCTCCGTGGGTCCTGCTGCTGACCCAGTGTGAAGGTCTCAGATACCCCAGGGTATCTCAGATAGCACTAGATGTCCATTTATCAGCAGCTGAGTCAGACCCAAAGCGTGCAGAGTCACTTGTCACTTCCTAAATCACTTTTGTCTTCTGCAAGTATCCTCCAGGCTGATATGCACATCTTTCAAATTGCTTCCCTCCTTCCCTTTCCCTTCTTGCACTGCTCTAGCAGCACGATCCAACTGACCACGTATTTAGTTTAAAAGTGTTTACAACACTGACAGCAGTATGCTACATTTTTAACTGCGTATACTCAATACTGCTCACCTATTGTGTAGACATCTTCATGCAGCCAGTACTAAACAGCAAGCTTCCACTGATAGTTTTGAAACAAAACCATCTCAGTTCCCTCCTTTAAGTTATCTTACAATAGGCAATATGACCACACTCAGGACATCTAATTTTATATTAAAGGTGGATGTAGCACAATGTAGTTGGTAGTCTAAGTAGCAGCATTTACAGAGATCAGACCCATGTTCATGTTGTCAGTGCACTTAAAAAGGAAATGAAAGTGTCTCAAAAACAAAAAAAAAAAAGGAACAAAAACAAACAAATGGAAAATAAACCACAAACAAAGAAAGATGGTTAATTGCTAAATGGAACATATTCAGAGTGAAAAATCAGCAAACGGCTTAATTACAGAGCAGTGACATATCCTGGCTCTAAAAATTTAGATCAGCTTGAATGTTAATGGAAAGAAATAAAGTGGATTTTGATGGATTTAGTCACCGCACCCAAATCATTATTAAATGCACATAAGATTTCATCATTCTAGTTCTCTACCCTTCGGAGTATCTTACACTATGATCATGTAATATTTTGACTCCTTGTGCAGTCTATGATAATCTATCTTACTTCCTAAAGTTATCTCCCCCTTTAATGTAACAGAAAGCACTTCAAGAGCAAAATACATGGTAATTTTTTTTTTCTCTGAAGTATTATCTTACTCTAAATGTCGGATTTGTTGTAATTCTGTGTCCTGTTGCTTTATTTCAACCATCAAGCTAACTATAGTTTGACTGTATATTACTGTATAAATCAGAGTCCTTCCCACTCTGCCTGGCCTATACCCTTACGACTTTTTGTGGCACTTTTAATCCTCTGTCTGTGAGATCTGAACCTTGATAGTAGTAGTTCACTCCCTAGACAGCAGAACTCTGAGGGGTGTTCAGGTGCCAGAAGAAACCTTTGCTGCCATTTGTGAGTAACCTTATACTTTTCTCCATCATTTAGAAAGAGGTTGATGTTGATTCTGCGGCACCAAAACCCTTCCTTCTGAGTTGTGCAGCTGGATGTATGAACTTCTTAGTGTCAGATTCCAAGTACATACCATTGACTCCCTCTTCACAATCCCTCACTGCTCTACCTGTACCTCATATATCAATGATTGCAGCAATGTGGCCTCTTTCCTGTCCTATATGCCCATATCTTTGCAGCTGAGTCACACAGCCAGAAAAAAGACATTAGTCCTGCAATACCGCTGGGGAGAAAAGGTGCCATCTCATAAGGCAGGTAGAAGATAAGTGGCATTGCTCAAGAAAGTATTTTTATGGCTTTTGGAGAAAAAAAATTTTAAAAGGTGTTGTTTTATGGAACACTGATGTACACCTAAAAAAATTAGTAAAAAAAAAAAAAGTTGTTGAGATACTAGTCCCTGGACCAATGGTGCAGGTGAAGTCAATAGGTTCTCCAGGCCTGTCAGACTTTCACCTTGCAAAGAGAAGGAGGTAAAACAGTGCTCTTTAAAAGGTCAAATATGGAAACCTATTTTCAATTATCTCCTATATGGCAAGTCATACAGTAATCCTAATCACTAGAAAAGAGAAAAAAAAAAGGGGGGCTTTTAAAATTGATGTTACCCTAATACTAATAACACTGAGATAGCTATTCCTGTGTGAGAACAGTTACATGGTTGTTGATACACACATTTGGCGGGGTATGTTTTGTTAACTAGAAGGTTACGAACTAACTTTATAACTAACTTACCAGGCTCCAGACGGGATTTTGTTAATTCATCCTTTCTCACATTACTCGGGATATTATGAACATGAGAGAGAGATTTATGGACAGCAATAAAAGTGTTAAGTACTTGTGACGATCAGTATTCACATATTTTATACAGAATAAGTGGGAGACGCTCTTGAGAAATGTTTTCGTATGTATATTATGCTGAAGTATTTTGGCTACAGCAAATCAAAGCTTTCTGAAGTGGAGCTGATCATTTAAACAATTCTTGATTAGCCTTATTCACTACAGTCTAGCACATGGTTCACAACTAGGCCATCTTTAAAGTCAGGTAACCACAGTTGTCTTAGCCTTTGCATTTTCATCTTAACATTATCTCATACAGCTTTCCTGTTTCCCGCTAGCAGTGTTTCTCCTGAGAAGAAGGCTGCATTTTCATAGTAATTATAAAATGATAGAGCATTTCAAGAGGAGAGTAATTTGTTAGAGGAAGCGTAAGGACTTGTTTACATACCTGCTTTACACATACTGGCTTTCTGTACAGTGGGTGCACAATCAAGTCTTTAGTTCACTGCTAGCTTCCACAAAGAAAATGGCAAGACAATAAAATCCTGCCCCAGCAATCCCACCAAACACCTCGTTGTGCAGGCCTTCTGATACTTCATTTTCTTCCTGCTATGTTGAAGCACCGTTCAGTTATGAGTCTTGTATCTGGTTCTGCTGGTGCTAGGGTTTGGGCAGCTTTCTCTCCCACTCATGTCCCTACCTTAGCTGTGTGTATGACAAATGGTATATTTCTTATGTGATGTAAAATTGGATTTAAATGCATACAATTCTAAGCCACCACATTTCAAGGACACTTGTTCTCAACAGTTCAGACATATGCCAGCCAGCTTGCTCCTCTTCTGATTCCTATTAAAATGTGCAGCACAGAGTGTATTTAATTAGCTACATGATATCATAGGAGAGTGTTAGAATATGTCTGGACCCTCAAAAAATTTTTCCAAATGAGCCTCCGCTGACGACTGTGTGTCCCCACATATTCTGATCCTACCAGATGGGAAAACAGCAAAGAAGTAATTGTTATCATCACTTATACCACACAACACATAAAACAGCCTCAGTGTGAATCTTATGCTTCTTGATATTGAAGGTGAAGAGTAAGCTATGGAAGAGAAAAAAAAACCTGAAGAAATTAGCAGAAAAATCAAACACTGAATGGTTGTGCAAGAGGCAGTTGAAATGCAACATGAACAATCCAGGATCATCAGAAAGCACTGGAGTAATTTGACCAGAAATGTGGCCAGTACTAAAGTGGTATCTCCATAGGTAGAACCCTCTGTGCACGGCTTCTTCTTAGAAACTAGACAAAGTTGCCATATAATTTATGTCCAACAGGAAAAATATTTGCAGAAAACCTACATTTTGAAAACTATGTGATGTATTTTAGAAGAAAAAGTCAACAGGTTCTCTTTAGCTTTCATTAGATCAAGGCTTTATTTTTTTTCTAGAAAACTTTTTTTTTTTACTAACTGTTTATGTAACTTTTAATATAAATTTCCTTATAAAAATACTTAAGGTATGATAATGGTTTAATCTCCATTTTAAATCTCTCCTGGGTACCTAAATAACTTTAAATAACCAAAATCATCCCAATGTGACTTACCTACAATTATATGGAAAACAAACAAAACAGCAAGAGAGATTAGAAACAAAAAACTGTTTCCCTGATCCCTTGACTAGTAGGTTAGCTACTGGTTTCATCTTTTCACTTTAAAAATACGATGTAGAAGAGAAAGAATATTTCACTTGCTTGCTAAAAGGCGAAATCTGATTTCCCAATGTTACAGGCATTTCATATGGATTTTCTAACCAATGCCCCATACACACATACATAAACACAGCCTCACGAATTATGCAGAAGTAGAATATGATTTTAAAACTTAAACAAATACTATCCTGTAAATGAGTTGCTCACTGTCAAGGGAAAATTAATGTCTAGGGAATAAACATTTATGATAAAAAGTTCTGTGACAAGTGAAAGATTAGAGAAGTGGCTCTGTCTTTAGTCCAAATCTCCTAATAATTGTCTCCATCTCTAGCCCTGAGTTCCCAAGCTGGCTTTTAAAATCTCAGGCAGAGCACCCACAGTGCAGTGGTAAACCAAACTATCCAGTCACTTTCACCCAATTAGATATGATTCATTCCTTCATAAAAGGTGAACTACAACATTCTCAGTTTTGGATACCGATGTATATTGACTACAGTGCAGTAGTTGACCTATTTATATTGTCTTAGAGTGTCTCACAAAAATAGCACAGTCCTATCAGAGTTTGCTTACAGAGATGGAAATCATCCAGTCTCTCTCTGATAGTATTGCTTTACATTGTTCAATATATATATGTAGAAAGAAGTAATTTTTATTAAGTCTCGATTAAGTGTGCCTTGTGTATTGTGCCTTTTGTTCCATTTTCTTCACACCTGATGGCCATTTAAGATGTTTTAACATTCTCAACTCTTATGTCTAATTTCCTAGACTGGACTCTAGATGCCACCAAATGTGTGCTTTTTCTTTCAGCTTTCAACAGTATCTTCACAACATCTAACAAATTACACTCCTTAAGCTGTTTACTAGCAACAAAGCTGTTTCCGTGCCACCTTACACTTGGTATATGTTAGAGGATCCTGTTCTCTGAAGGATACACGTAAAAAAAAAAAAAAGGTTTGGACTGGGTCTAAGAAAAAAGCTTTTTCATCCTAAGATCCATCAGATACCAGAAATCGTTGCCCAAACAAGTTGTGCTGTTCCCCACCCTTGGTGATTTTCAGTATCAGATTTTCAAAATTCTCAAAAATTGGTCTATCCTCATAGCCAACCATGCTTCAAGCAGGAGGAGGGCCATGTGTTTTCCTGAGGTATCTTCAAAGTTGAATTTTCCTGTAATCCTACAAATAAGAGCCACTAAAACCAGGGAGTAACCTCAGAGTTCTTTTTATTGCTTCTGACTACGTTCCATGAGGATAAAGCATTCCCTTAATCTAAACGTATTGATTATTTTGAGGTAAGCTCAGCAGGAAATGTCTACATTTTTCTGCTGGAGGTTAATGCACACAATAACTTGCTAGAACCTGTAGGAGTGCATATTTTCCTATTGTCCACCGAAAGATAAAAGTCATACTGGAAAAATCTAGGATGAAGCAAGATATCAAGGCAGTCAGTGATGAAAGAGGTGAAGCATAATTGAAGGGCTGACTGGAACAAAGAGGTCTAAGATGAATTCTTATCTCTACCATAGCCCTCAAGCACGATGCCAGTAGAGGCATTTCAAAGCTTCTGTACATTTCATATACTCACATGTAAAGCAGAAACAAAACATCCTTTCTTTCAGTTTTACTGACGGTCTGCATTAAGAGTCTCAGTGTGTACATAGCACATTAAAGTCTTCCTCTGTCTTGTCCGAGTACTCTAGGTTCTGCTATAATAGCCAAAGCCAGGAGCCAAGCGTAGAAAGAGGTGTTTGGCTCACATCAACAGAAAAAAATGAAGTGTTAATGTGACTCCGTCTTTTCTCATTATAATACTACATTGCTTGTGGAGTAGAGTTTGGAAAATTCAAAATAGCAGTACCAGTTTGCTAGCTGTCGCTTGTGTTTAGATGCTACAGTTGTGAATGCTACAAAAAAGGATAGAGGGATAAAGGGGCAGGTAGAGGACAAGATGGCCTACATCAGCCTACTCCTATCATCTATGAATAACTTGAATGATTACTACTCTCAGTATATTCTTTAAAATTCAACTGAGCCTTTGTTTTTCTATTTGATCAAGCAAGTACATATCCCAGCATCAACATAAATGCATATTAATCCCATATTAGATAACACTGTCACTTAGTGGTGATACACCATTATTATACAAAAAAAAAAAATCTGTATTTCAGTTTTTTTTCTATTACTATCTCTTTGTAGTTTTTCCAAATGAATGCAATAGCAGCACTGATCTTCCCTACTGAGGCTCAGAAAAGGAAATGGGTCATAGAGCTTTGTGACCTGGAGGTGACATTAATTATCGTCAGTATCAGAGAAGTGCACTGACAGGAAAAGGGATGCTGTAATGTAATTCCAAAACCAACACCTTTCTTAGATCATTTTAGACGCTTTCAACAATTTTTCTCCTGGCTCTGAATCTCTCACTGCATCCTTTTTGCACTTCACTTTGTATTATCCATCAGAACATAGATGATCCTTCTTTCTTCTTTCTTGCTTCCCTCTGGATGAACCTGCTTTTCTATTACTCCGTGGACTAAGATTCCTAGGAAATCCTACTGGTTTTTTCACTGTGAAAGAATAATCTTTTACAGGCATTTGGGCATAAGTGGAAACCCCTTGATTATGTTTAATTGCTACACTACAGAATATTATAGAATTATNCTGTATTGATAGTGAGGATTGTTCCAACCCAGGTGCAGGACCCTGCACTTGGTTTTGTTGAACCTCATGAGCCTATAGACAATTTTGATATTATTATCACCATTGGATCTGGTTTTTTCCCCTTTCCCCTTTATATCTAGTTTAAAGCTCGCTCTACAAGCCCTTCAAGCTCATGACCCAGGATCCTTTTTCCCCTTACAGTCATATGAACCCTATCTGATCTCAGTAGGCCAGGTGCTGTGTAGACCTCTCCATGGTTGAAAAAAAAACAAAACTGGACTGCTGACATCATCCTTTAAGCCAAGTATTTATCTGATGTGTTTTTCTGAACCTCTCAGTATTGTTTTTGCAAATGAAGGGATTGACGCAAACACAACCTGTGCACCTGATCCTTGCAGCATCTGACCCAGTGCCCCGAAGTCCCTTTTGATTGCCTCTGGTTGTCTCTCCTCAACCTCATCATTGCCAATCTGCATTACCAGAAGTGGGTAGTAATGAGAGGGCTTTACCAGACCTGGGAGTTTCCTAATAACATCTTTAACCTGGGCCCCAGGAAGGCAGCAGACCTCCCTCCAGGATGGGCCAAGTCAGCATATCGGACCCTCTGTCCCTCTCAGAGTGGAATCATCTACAATGATAACTCTTCTTCTTGGTAGATACAGTCATGACACGTGGGTTTGAGCACCTTACCTTTGGCAGCTCCTCGGGTGCACTTTCAACTTCATTCTCATTTGGCTGTCCCTCAGATTCTAGAGCCCCGTATCTGTTGTGCAAGAGCAAATGGGAAGGTGAGGGAGGCAGGGGGGGATTCGCTCGCCTCCCCGAGCAGGGACCTGCTTCCATTCCCACCCTGTTCTTGGGTCCCTTACTTCTGCCTGGTGACAGGAGGGGAGGGGATCCTCCGCTTCTTGTGGAGCCTCCACCTGCTGCCTTTGCCTCAGGGTATGGCTCCACCAATCTATTTCATTCTCACATTTTCTGATTCTTCTTAGCCTTTCCACCTCCTCTTCCAGCGCCTCCACTTGGCTGAGCAAATCATTCGCCTGCTCGCTCCGCACACAGGCGGTGTCGCTGCCTCCCAGCGGTGGCGGCGCCAGGGTCAGGCGCTCCCTGCAGCCGGACACCTGCCCTGCCGCCTATTTGCGCGGGAGCTCGGGCTGAGGTGCCACATTCCTTCTGGCGGTGGCTTTTGGCCGCGTATAACCATGGCTGGGTCCCCTCTTTCTGGGAAGGCGAGATCGTCGCTCGAGCTGGGAAGAGAACTAGTTCCCGCCCTTATACACGCAGCGCTCGCTGCGCTGCCGAGCGCTCTGCTCACACAGACTAGTTGGGTTCTGCCCTCAGGGCAGGAAGAGAGTCCACCGACAGCAACTGAACGCACCTTGCGCGCCGGCAGAACCCCGATGCCTTGCCCCGGGAGCTGTAGGCGGCTGAGAACCCACCGAGGGGCCCACACGTGCTGTTCTCCCACCCCGAGCTCAGCGCCCTCCCTGAGGCTTCTTCTAGCGTGTGGGTGCGGCGTCCGTTTACACCTCGTTTGGATCAGCCGCTGCTGCTGCCGGCTCTGCCCACGCCACCTCAGCAGCCCGCCCACAAGCTGCCGGCCTCCAACACAGGCGAGGAGCTTTCTCAGCTTCGAAAAGGCCGCAAAAAGCCCCCCAAAAATCTTTTTGCCAGCCCTTTTTGCCACGATCCCCTTCCCCACTGCAGACTTAGCTGCGCTGAAGCTGGTCTCTTCGACGCGTGACTATTCCTTTTCTGAAGTCCACAGTGAAGAAGGTTCTTCAGCACCCATTTGTATCCTCCTTAAAAGAAGTTTTCTTCCCGTCTTTTCTAATTACTGTGTTGATACCTGAGAATATCTAATATTGTATAATAGTACTGCATAACAGTGACACAGGCCTTAACCTGACAACAGCTAATGTTTCAGACCTCTCTCAAGCTTTTCCTGCTTGAGGTCCTTCAAGACCTCTCAGTCAGTGGTGTTATAGTAGATACAATTTTGTAACATTAACCTCATGAAGTTTAACAAGGCCAAGTGCAAGGTCCTGCACTTCATCCTAGGTCGGAGCAGTCCCTAATATCAATACAGACTTGGGGATGAAAGGATTGAGAGCAGCCCTGAAGTGAAGACCTTGGGGATACTGGTGGATGAAAAATCGGACGTGAGCTGGCAATGTGCACTTGCAGCCCTGAAAGCCAATTGTATCCTGGCCTACATCAAAAGAAGTATGGCCAGAAGGTTGAAGGAAGTGATTCTGACCCTCTACTCTACGCTGGTGAGACTCCACCTGGAATACTGCATCCAGCTCTTGAGTCCCAGGTATGAGAAAGACATGGACCTGCTAGAGTGGGACCAGAGAATGGCCACAAAAATGATCAGAAGTCTAGAATACCTCTTCTATGAAGAAAGGCTGAGAGAGTTGGGGTTGTTTAGCCTGAAGAAGAGTAGTCTTTGGGGAGACCTTTAGGTAGTCTTTCAGTACATAAAAAGAGTTTATATGAAAGAAAGAGAAACACTTATTACCAAAACCTATAGTGACAGAACAAGAGGCAATGGTTATAAACTGATAGATAGGTTTAGATTGGATATAAGAAAGAAATTTTTTACTGGGACATGTTGCCCAGAGAACTTGTGGGTGTCCCACCATTGGAAGTGTTCATAATCTGGTTGGATGGGTCTTTGAGTAACCTGACCTAGGGAAGGTGTCCCTGTCCATGTCAGGGGAGTTGGAATAGATGATCTTACATGGTTTCTTCCAACCCAAATCATTCTATGAGTCTATGATTTTCTGCATTTGCAAATTCAACCACAAAATCCTTCCCTGTTCACTGAGTTATATTGATTCTTTGCCTATAACCATACTAAAATGGCATTGAGCAGGTTACTAAGACATTTATTTCCTATTTGTGGGTTTTCTACAGTGTTTAATGAACCACATTAAACCTTCCAGTAATTCAGCTTATTAGACAGATGAGCGTGAGTTGAAAAGGTAAACTCCACATCTAGCTGGGGACTGCATATCAGCACTGTTTATTTCAAACCCTCTAAGCACATAGTTTTTAGTCTGTGCATAAATTATTAGGATACTGTTTACTGCTGCATCAAGTAGGCAAATCCAAAATGTTTCACATGGAAAATAGTCTGTAGCTTTTTCTCTACATGCACATTCCTCGGAGTAACAAGTACTGCTGATCTATTACCTGTAAGGAAACAAAATTCCTCGGAGTGTAGTTTAATGAGTTTCATGCGTAATAAGCTACTAAAATCAAATACATTATTTTTGCACTCAGAAGTAATCTAATATCTTGCTTCTTTGACCTGTATTCCATGTGTGTTGTTTAGTGCATCCTGCAGCACAGCCAAAGTCTGTGGTTAGTACTTAATTAATATGCTTCTGTTATACTCTCATTTGCACTTCAGTTAAAATCTCCAGATGCTGGAGATAAGTAGATCCATGAAACCAATTGCAGTGCCTGTTCCAACCAGCAAAACAGTGGCATATTTCTCTATACAGGATAATATCCAGCTAAAAGCTCTCATCCCTCAGCACTTGAAAAATAAGGTATGCTGTTTTAAAGTGGTGGTGTGGATAATGACAGATGCAAAGAGGGAGAGAGAAGAGGAGGGAGGGAGAAAAGAAATGAGGAGGGTAGGACTTTGTTTTGTCAAAAGTCTGTGGGCTTTCTTTTTCTTAATACATTTTTACTATGAACTAATTAACATCCTAGACCTCTATGTTCCAACTAAATATTTTTCATTAATGTTACAGTTATTCAGCACAACAGAACTAACTTTTGAGTTATGGAAGAGAACACTGGAGGCTTTTGCCTTTTTAAAAAATGTTTATTTTTAAAATTTTTTAGAAGGCTTCAATGAATTTTTCAATGGGAGAAGGTTTAATGGGTGTGGGACCTTTTGTGTGCCTAAGAGACTATTTCATTAATATAGCTGATTTATGTTGTTATTACTGGAAAAGTGTCCAGCAGCTTCAGAAATACGCCAAGATTTCATTGTTCTAGGATTTGCACAAGTATAGGCAAGAAGATGTCCTTTCCTAGAAGATTTTACAAACATAAGAGGTACAGGCAAAGGTATAGAGAGACTCTTACACAAAAATATGACGGCGTTTGCCAAGTGTCCATCTGCTCTCTGAGCTTCACGGCAAAGTAGTTATTAAAAAAATAAATCTCATGTTAACCAATAAGTCTCACTTAGCCATTTCCCAGGCTTCAAGTTTAATTGAAATCTAAGACACTGTAGAAATAACTTATCTGAAATTGAGGAATTAGTCTCCATCTACCTTACAGTTTTAATTAGGATCAGTAGTAGGCTTTTGAAGCAAATCTCCAATTCCTATTCAGTTCACACTAGTTGGATTATTTTTGAAGAAAATAAAACCAGAAGTTCTGCTCCACTTTTGAACATAGTGCACATCCACACCTGATGGACTCATAGGAGAAAAGTTTCCATTGTTTAATTGGAAATTTCCACAGATACTCCTGATATGGAGGAATGTGCAGTCTTCATACGAATCACAGCATCATTCAGGTGGGAAAGGACTTCCACAGGTCTCTAGTCCAACCTCCTGCTCAAAACAGAATAATTCAGTGCTGAATTCAGACCATGTTGTTCAGGACCTTATCCATGGCTCCATTTTATTGATGATCTCCCTTTGTGTATTCAAAGGCTGCAACTAAGTCCCCTCTGAAGCTGTCATTCTCCAGGCTGAAAAAAGCCATGCCTGTCAACCTCTGCACATAGGGCAATTGTTTCAGCCTCCAACTACCTTGGTGCCCTCTGATGAACTTGTTTTTCTACTTTCCTATTCTGAAGGTACCCTGCCTCCAAAGTTCATTGCCAAATTGGACCAAGTTCTTCTAATGCACCCAGCACAAGTCCTTTTCTATCTCACAGGTTCTTTTTCCTCCTTTCGCTTTCTCTGATCAGATATTTAGTATGTAATATTATTTCGGCTCAGCCCTCATAAGGAGACAGAGAAGACTCATGCTGGTTGCCTAAGTGGTGACATTTTGAATGTAGAAGGTACCTTTGCTTCATCTCTAGCTGCTCTTCCAGAAGGGTTCTTGTGACCTTTATGTCATTTGTCATATCACTCAGACAACACGGATGTCACAGATACCCTTAAGTGTCTAGGCAGAACTAGAAGCTTTTATTTGGACAACTAAATTGAGCCCCTAGAGATCCAATCAGTCTTTAAACTTTTTGCTCTTTATCCTATGAGACCACGGAACTAACGGACACTGCTGAAATAAACTGAGCTGAATCTCCCTTGAGGTGGGATTAAGGAAAGCTGGCTTCTTCCCAGTGAATTATGGCACTTGTTTTTTCACAGCTTTCCAGGCCATCTGCAAGTAGGTATGACTCTTTTATAAAAACCTTTTACAGGTAGAAACTCCTCAGTTTGACTCATGCAATAATTTTTTAAAAGTTAATGCTCTCCACGACTTTATCACTAACTCTTTCGAGGAAGAGACGGATGACTTTTCAAACCAAAGGACATTCTGTGAGTGTTTCTGTCTGGATGCTTGGGTTTAGATGTGTTGTGGTTTAAACCCAAGTGGCAACTAAGCCCCACGTGGCTGCTCACTCCTTCCCTCTGTGTTGGGAGGGGGGAGAGAATCAAAAGAGTAAGAGAGAAAACTCATGGATTGAGATAAAGACAGTTTAATAGATAAAACAAAAGCTGTGCACACAAGCAAAGCAGAAAAAAAATGAATTCATTCACCACTTCCCATTGGCAGACAGGTGTTCAGCTATCCGGGAAAACCAGGCTCCATCACATGAAACGGTTACTTGGGAAGACAAATGTCGTAACTCCAAATGTTCCCCCCTTTTTTCATCTTCCCCCAGCTTTATATGCTGAGTGTGACATCACATGGTATGAAATATCCCTTTGGTCATCTGGGGCCAGCTATCCCAAATTTTTGTGCACTCACAGGCTACTTGCTGTGGTGCGAGAAGCAGAAAAGGCCATGACTCTGTAAGCCACTGCTCAGCAATAACTGAAAGATCCCTGTGCTATCAATGCTATTTTCAGCACAAATCCTAAGCATAGCCCATACAAGCTACTATGAAGAAAATTAACCCTATCTCAGTCAAAACCAGCACAATCTTCATAAGGCAAGAGTTAGTAGAAAATATGCTAGGCCTTGAGTCTTTCAGAATGAATAATGGTCCTAGTGCCCTTAAACTAAGCCAGAAGAAATGGATCTGCCTATTTGATGCAGAGAAGAAAAACAAACCAGAAAGTGGCATGCTAATTTGTTGTACAAAAGGGAGAAAGTAGTTGTCTGGATTTTCTGGATTGTAGTTCATAAGCAAGTTTCGGTAACATCTAGCGTGTGCAGACAACTCAAGGGGGGTTGTGCAGGTGACTCAGCGTTGGATTGCCTATCAGTGGCTTTATCTATGTGGAAATGACTCATGGGGAGTTGTGTAGATACCTCAGCCCTGGGTTGTCCATACGCCCCAGGCCAACCAGGACAATGCTGCACCACACAAAGAACTGAAACCTGAGCTAAGCTTTGAAATTCCTCAACAGATAGTATGCCCTGAGTCTCAATTCAAACCACTATTCAGCTTCCTGAGAAAGTAAGGAAAAAGAGAGCTAGGAGGGCTTCAGTGGTGGTTTCAGCCAGTATAATCCAGTCAGGTTTCACCACAACCACCTGAAGGGTTTCAGCCAACAACCTTATGATCAATCACATACACCAGGGGATAAAAGTCCTAAGTTTTAGCTTAGGAATGGGGAGCTCCAATGATCAGCTGTATGGAGACCCTCCCCCCTTGGTCAGAACATCGGCCAAGGTGACTTTTTCAAGCATTGAGAGCCCTTAACTGGAGGGGTAAGTGAATATTTAGCATGTTGTCAGTTTGTAAACGTGGCTGATTAACACACATGCAATATCTAGCATGCTGTCTAGTTTGTTATAATATTTTTACTTTTTGCTTGTAATAGTGCATTCTTCCATTGCACCATTAAAACCTGCATTAGTGGCATATTATATTTCCAGTAAGTTGTTTGCTTGAGCCTCACAGACAAACCTGTGAGTGAGGTTCAAATAAAGCACTTGCTTAAACCTTGCAGTCTAGTCCCTTTTCACCACAGTAGTCTTCAGAGGAAGTCCTTTGCAAAGCTACATAGAGCCAGCCAGGTATCTGTCCAGCCCTGCAAAGCACCATAACACCAACACTGACTGCACTCTGCAGATCATTGCAAGATACAGCAGGTCATTTTGAATACGCTGTTTAAAAGCAATGGAGACAGAAAAGAAGTAAGCAGTATCTTGACTGAGAGTTTCAAGGGCAGCTGAAGGAGAGGGATATGTGATATGAAAGATTCTTTCCATGTACACTAAAAGTGAAATGTGTCAGAGAAATACCAGGATTCCTGGTAACTTCTCCAAATGAAGCTACAGCTTTGATCTGTGCAAGGCTGATCTCTCTCTCATGCTTTTAACAGTCTTTCTCCATTTCAGCAAGCTAGCTATCGGACATTTCTTCCTAGGGAAGTTATTTTTGTATTCAATTCATGATGTCAGGTGACTAAGTAAAAGAGAATTGATTACTACTTGTTAACTCCATGGTTTGCTTTTCCCTCTGTCATTTATTCCTGGAACAGATAGACGGAGACACTATTTTTTAATCCATATATGTATTCTAGCAATGTCTCATACACTCTCATTGTCTCTACAAGTTACACTTACTAGGCAGATCAGGTATCATACAGGCAGGTGACTATATATTTAATATCCTTCGGCTTTCTTTACTATCCATGCATAATTTGCAGTGGAAAAATATAGAGGCTTAAAGGAACTTAAAACAGGGAAAAAAATAATTCCTAGGTTTAGTCAAACAGCACCTTTAAAAATTCAATTTCTAGTGCAATTTTATGTTTCAAAAAAAAAAGGTTACAGTCCCTGTGAGGCTCCAGTAATTCCCAAATAACACTAGCTAAACTCTAGTTCAAGGCTCCTTTTCAAGCTTGTCCTCTTTCAGACCTCTTTTCTCTGATGGAAGTTCTCAAACACTATTTTCTATCCTAAAGGCTGAATTATGTTTTGGGCTGAGTCCAGTGAGCCAAAGCTCCTCCAGAAGGTTATCGATAATTGACCTGTGGGTCCTACTCCTTGTCTGATAACACAAACCCACTAGCAATGACTGCAGCAAGGTGCAGTCTAGAAATAGAAGAGTCAGCTGAGGGCTGCAGAAATGCCTAAATTTCTGTGTGATAATGACATGATAAAAAAGTAGTAAAAGTGCTGAAGTCTCCTAGCACAGATAAGGACATATATATATAGATGTGTATATGTGTATTTTTATGTGTACATATATATGTGTGTGTGTATATACATATATATGTATGTATGTGATATTTATGCAACAATAATAAAGAGACGTCCTCCTTACTTTCCTCTCTATAAATCAATTTGGCACGGAGGGGAAATCAGTGCTGGGAATGTGTCGTGAATTCAGACATTCAAAATATGTTTGTTCTCTTGGGATGAGAATTGACACCTCCATGGTTAGGATACTTTGGGAAAGCTCTAATCTCTACAGTAAGACAGAAGCTCTGGGTATCTGGGACTGCTCATTAAAACAAAATAGCTTTTTAAAAACCTGTTTTTCAAAATAAATTTCTCTTTAACTTCCCGATGCTAGCAGATTTCTCCCTTGCGATAAGTCCACTAGCAGCTCAAAAAAAAATAAATAGATAAGCACGAAAATGTCTGTCTGCTAACGAGAGCCCTAGAAGCAGGACTTGAGCTTGATGCACCACCTCCGCTGCTTGATTTCTGTGGGAAAATACTAGCTCCTGCGTGATGTTAACCTGAGCGCCTGGCTTCAATACCTGAATTTTCTTGATGTTCATAATCAGTGCTTGAGTCCTAAAGGAGCTGTAAGGACTTAAAATCAAGGATTCAGGGGAGCTGCAGTTGTGTAGTGTGTGGAGTAGCCTCCTGTTTACCTTGCCTCATCATTGCATGCCCGAGCATTAAGCTGCCGCTGCTCTCTCCAGATTGATGGCAGAGCCACGTGACACTTCTCCAGAGTCCACTTGTGCTAATCGAGATAAATATTCTTCTGCAAGATGCAGCTGGTGCTCAAGGAGGCCTGGAAGAGACATTATCTGATTTAAGGATGCTGATTTCTGATGATTTTTTTTTCATGTTACAGGGGACTGGGGGTGAAGCTGTTGGTTCTGCATCAGTATCTACAATTATGGCAGCGATCTGGGGCTCCTCACAGCACTCTTGTTGTATAACCTGTGTGTTTGTGTAGTGGTGCTCACGACTGCAGCGCTGTGCAGTAACCTCATTGTGCACTCTCAGCTTTTGGCATGGAGGAGAAAGTTTAGCTGGAGAGTTGAAATCAGAGAAAGCTTCATCAAATCAATTGTTTCTTTCTTTAAAAAATAATAACTTAAAGCAGGACCTGGTCCTTATTCAAGTCAAAAGATGTAACAGCAAAAGGGTCCTGTTAATGCTGTGCTCTTACTTCTCAAATTGGCAATACTTCAGCTCATGGCAATTAACTGAAGTTTGAGTCTCCTACCCAATTCCTGCCTGTCTCTTGCCTTCTGGTCCCTCAAATCCTCTTTTTCTAAGCTTCCTGAACAGACATGACTGTGGTTCATATTCCTTTGGAAAGAGGAATCTGTTTCAGACCTCATTCAGCTATCTATCCCTGTTTCTTCTTCTAATTAGTACCAAATCTTTATATTGTAACTATCACTGTGCTTTCTTTCATGAATCATCATTCAACTCACACTGTTGAAAATCTAGGTCATGAGAATTACCATCATCTGAAATTCATAAATAATTGGGAGAAAAAAATCTGGTCAGACTAAGCAGAAGAAGGAAGCAGATTTTTTTTTTTTTTCTCTGCTATTTTTGGACAAATAAAACACAAGAAGTAAGGAGATAAAGGAATTCCCAAATACTATGAAACATAGTCTGTTATGCCTTGAAATGACACGTAACTTCCCATTGTTTTTCTCCAATCCCTGACAAACAAAACCTCTCAACAAGCATAAAAAAAAATCAGTACCTAACGAAGCAGCAGCTGAATAGAAGGTGATTGAAAAACTATTTTCCTCCAGTGTTAAAGTCTGTGTAAACAGTGGCTATATCAAAGGATAAGTAACTATCTTCCCATATGTGAAATCAGCTGTGCAATTGTCCGTAGGATGAGTAAGAGCCCACCTGATCCTTTTCTTGTTTGCAATTGAGAAGTTGTTTTCTCATTTGATTGTTTTATTTTTAATTACGTAAAGTTGCCACTTACTTTTTACTAGTACATGAGCAAGGGAAATTCAACAGATGGTGTCACACCAAGCAGGACCATCTTGGTTGAAACTGCTTTAGCAAAAATTGCGTTTGGCAGGCACAGATACATTTTGGGGCATTGATGTTTTAGTAGTCGTTGTTGTTATTGTTTTCTTAAGATTCATTGTAGATTGAATTACTACCTTGGTACTCACACAGCTTCCACAGAAATCTACCAGTGCTGCTGTAGAGCAGTTTTTCTTGTTCAGAGCCTGTATATAGCCCATTCTAAAAATACAGAGATCTAGATGATCAAGTTTTTTATTTTAAGGGGGCGAATCTATTTCACCGTATTTTAGAATGTTTAACTTTGCGTGTCCCAGTTTTAAATATAAGAGTTTAGTCAGATGATGCCTCAGCTATCCATGTGTCCTTGTACTGGGTCTGGCTGGGACAGCAGCTGGTACAGAGCTGTGTTTCACATTTGTGGCCAAAACAATGCTGATAACACTAATGTTTTAACTATCGCTGAGCACTATTTGCATAGCATTGAGGCTTTCTCTGTTTCTCTCTTTGACCCCTAGTGAATGGACTGGGGGTGCACAAAATGTTAGGAGGGGACACAACCAGGCAGCTGACCCAAACTAAAGGGATATTATCACGTGGCATCCTGCTCAGTAGTAAAAAGATTGAGAAGGGGAGTTGGGGTGGTTAGCTGTACTTTTTTCAGGAACTGACTAGGATATGTCTACCCTTGGGAGGTTGTGAGTAATTGTCTTTGAATCTCACATCCTTGGGGAATCCAGGCTTGGCTTGATATTGCAAATGGAACATTGTTCAAAACCTGTGTTTTGTCTTCATTTGAGGTCTATTTGATTTGTCAGTGCTCAGTTTGCTTATGAGATAGATTTTTACTGGTAGAGTCATTAATATTGGGGACAATTCTCCATGCACAGCATTCCACAGAGAAAGAGAAAAACAATGAAAAGTGAATGTCTGGAAGCATGGGACCTAGTGTACCAGGAGCAGTGGAAGGAAAGGACAAGAACTAAAATATTTTAAATCTTCTTATGTATTAAATGAAAGAAAAGTTTTTGAAATTATCATCATCCATTAGTGCTGTCAGAAGGAAGAAAGATATCTTCTCTTAACTTCAAATGAGTCTGTTGTTCTCCAGACTCTGTCAAAGGAGTAATAAATAGTACTGACTCACTCTCTGAATTCTTGAAATTCTAGCCAAAATGAGTATCACAAGAGTGAACAAAGCTGTTCTTATTCTTCTGGGTAACTTTGAGGGACACAATGGTGGTGAATGAACCACTCGCCATGCCCATCTGTCATATATTCAGGAACAGCTGAAGCTCAGTAACAAGCAGGATTCAAATTCAAATGATATTGTTCAGTGTCCTTACTCTACTGACATTGATGCAGACTGACAGAGTAAATAAGATATGCTATCAACGCATTAGTAAATCTCTGCTTTGATTTCTTTTTTTTTCTGAAACTGCAGTCACGCTCATCTCGTAAATGTGTATGTGTTATGTAAAACTGTTCACGGCAGGAAGTCTCTTCATTAGAATAATCTCTCATTTGGGGTACATCTACCAGCCCACTCCCAAAGGTCAAAGCTGCTTCGTACATAGGAGACAAGGCTACAGCGATGCTTATGGAGAACACAAGAACTATTCCTCAGCGGTTAAACATAGTCATGGGTACTGGTAGAGCAGCTCTTCACAGAGTTTGACTTGCTACAACTGGTAGTGCCCCAATCAGTTCTTAGCCAGCACTCAGGACCTAGCACAGTCCAGAGACTGCTCCCAATAAACACTTTGGTTCTAGACAACGGCAGCATTTAACGAGAGACACAGATTCTTCCGTGACAGTTGGCATTGCTGCCAGAGAAGAGTATCAGTCAAGACTGTTTAATTTACTGAAGTCCTTTAAAGTCATTCCACTGTTTTCAGAAGATGTGGAGACAAGCTGTGAAGGAAGCAAAACACTGCTGGAACATGCACCTATGTAGTCCAAGTCAAAGGCTTTCCTGGTACTCTGTAGTGATTTAAACAACTTCTCTAAGTGACTTGTGTTCAGATAAGTGAAATCATTATATTATCTTTTTTTCTGTGGATTTGTTTTTGAGTTTGTGGGTGTTTGGTTTGGTTAGTTTTGTGCGTTTTTTATAAACACCTAAGAAAAACAGTCTCTGACATATTCCACATTATTCCACTGAAACACCTTGATTTCACTAGGAGCAGAGTTAGACCATAGTGCTGAACACTTGCCAACTTCTCATTTTGGATACCTTAGAGTATCTCGTTTGGAACAATGTCTGCTGTTCTCTATTAGTTCCTTCTGCTGCTTTTCCAGTCAAAGGAGGTAACTTTGAATCACATGAACCTTGCAAAAGAAGAGATAAACAAGTTAACATACTTTTTCTGTCAATATGAATGGACATGAACTGCAGTTGCCCCTACCTTTATTAGTTTTGATATCTAAACGATGCTATACAGCATATTCTGTCTTTCCCTTTTTACTGCATATTCTGTTTCACAAAGTTTCATGAAAACCAAATATACTTCAGCAGAGGAGAAAAAAAACCAAACCGTAGTGCTATGTTTAATAAGCCTTGCATGTACCTTTTTCTATTCTGTTATATAAGTGATAGTGTTTTTCTCTAGGCTAGTGAATAAATTTCGTATTTATTTTAGTTGAATTTGTGTTAGCATAGAAGGAAAAGTAACCACGTATTTGAGCAAGGTTATGACAGCGGTTACTGTGAAAGCAGGTTTTGTTATCTAAAGTAATCTAAATTGGAGCAGGGCTGTAAGTCAAATAACAAAGGATCCTGACATAGCTGTGATATACTTAATTTCTTTTCTCATTAAAGAATGATACAGTGTCCTTAAGAGACAGTCATTTTCTGAGTATCTCAGGGGATCAGATTAATACGGAACTGGTAGTAAAGTGCTTAAATGGACTCAATCAAGACCAAGTGAGATCCATCCTTGGACCGTTAGAAAGATAGAAGGAGAAATTACAAAACTCTATTAGTGTAGAGATCTGTCTTCTTATATGCTACCAAAAAAAAAAAGCAAAAAAAAAAGTGAGGAGAGAGAAACGGAGCTTTTCTTTCTCCTTGTCAATTCTTTATCAGTTTCGTGAAAGACCTTGAAATGAGAAATATTTTCCTTTTTTTCATTTAGTTTTAAAAATAACCTCTGGATAATGTATATTTCTCTGTTTATTCTCCTGACTGAAATACAAGCAAGACCTCTGTACAGAAAGTCCTCTCCTTGTTAGACAGCACTAATGAAGTTTACCCATCACTCAGGAAGAGTGCCATGAAGACATAAGCAGGACGTCAATTGTATATAGGCCTCACACTAGCTGTCAGACCACACATAAATGTTGCCTTGATGTTTGTAAAGCAGTGTGAGTCTGGATGGAGGGCAGCATGCCAGGTACAGTTATGTTTAACCCTTCAGTCAGAGGGTAGGATTTTGGCTTCACAAAGGAAGAAGTCTGCTATTGTAAGAAGGCCACATGTTCTTGCACTTACTTCTCAGAGCAGATCTGTACATTTTTATAGCAACATTATCGACTATGGTTATGTTAGAAGAAACATAAATACTAACAGTTTTATGGTCATAACTGCAGCAGGGAGCAACTAGTTTACAGAATTATTTTTTTTCCATCCACATTCTTGTCACTCTGTAATGAACTTTAAGCCATTTTCTTTCCATCTCAAATTGTTTTTGTGTCTCTTTTTGTCCTTGGTTCCAGTATAAACCAGGGACAACATCACTGTAATGTAAAATCATAATCAAATCCATAAAAAGACTTGAAAGCAATTCCAGAAAGCAAGACTGGGATGAAAAAGTTCTCATCAACCACGTACTTGTGAGTTGAGAGGCAGACCATGGCTGTGCTACAAAATGCCACCCTCCCCTGTTTCACAAACATATAAACCCTCTCACTAAACAAATTCTATTTGTTCTCCTCTGTGCCCTTTAATTACCCAGTACTTTCCCATTAACTTAATTATTTAAGTGCTTTTCACTCCCATGCTGTTGCATGTACAGATGCTATGTGTATAATACATTAAACCTGCATAATTGACTTACATTTAAGTGTCACCAGTTGTGTAATGTTCTGTGTTTGTTTTGTATTCATGACACCGTGAAGAAATGAAATGCTTTGTGTTAGTAAACAGAGCTCTGTTTATTGCTGCTCAGAGCTGGAGCAAATTGGGGAAAAGACACTACTGCTATTAAAAAACATGGACTTGAGGAAACTGAAGCAGTGATAACCACTCAGTCATCTGCATCAGCATCGTCTTAAACTGTAAATATATTTCTGCTAAAACCATGGGAAAACAGGAAGGACACATATTGAGACTGACATTTTCCTGTATTTGAGAGTGTAGACACTTACTTAGCCAGGAAACCACATCTCTGAGGAAGCTCAATAGAATTGAAACATTAGTGGCTGCATATTTCTTAATTACCTGAGGTCCTGAGTGGCCTGCTGAAAATCAAATCAACCAGAAATTCTTAACAGGCAAAAACCCCAAACCAGCAACATCTGAATCTCTTTCCTGAGCTTTGTCATTACTTTCCATTTACCTTACCCAAGTGTTGGGATTAAGCACAAAGTCTGCAAACAAAGCCAGAATAAATTGCAAGGCTTTGTAGTAACTTAGATCCCCTGTATCAAACACTCATGGAAATACCTTCACAATATTTCTCAGTGAAAGAAAGCAGTGGGTTTATCACCTTAAGTTTGAAGTTGTCAGTCAAGTACATCTGGCAAGGCCCAAATGAGTCAGGGAAAATTTCCTTCTGAGACAGATCATCTCTGTACATTTCTCCTGGGTAAACTTGCTTTAAAGGCACATCGATAGCACTGACCTTCCTCCTCCACAGCATAATCTGTCACCATACGCCTTCCACAGCAAGGTAGTTATGGTCATAAACACTGTCTAGCCTAACCCAGTAGGAACTCAAGAAAATCACCAGCATTCTCAGAAATAAAAGGAACATTGATCTAAATACTGTGTTTATTACATTTTTTTGTTTTCACCTTATATCTGCAACTTGAATGCTCAGTGAGGTTAGATCTATATGGCAAAATGTACCTCTGCAGCTTAAATGTCTGTAGCTGAGCTAGTTGCCTGGGATACCACCAAACTCATTGGAGAGATAGTTCAATATAACTAGGAAAGCTTAGGGTATGTGCCATCTACAACAGATCCTACATTTGGTCAGACAATCTGTATAGAAAATATGTGGTCTGTAGTTCATCATGACATATACTGCCAATCTGGGTCAACAGCAAAACTACAGACATCTGTACTGTAGACATCACATACTCAATTCTGTTGCCTACACGAAGGCATTTAGTGTTATACGAGGTGCTGTGGTTATCCCACTTGTCTTCTAAAATACCCGAGCTTTCCTGTAAGTCTTGTATCTTCTATATGAACTCTGTGCAGATACCTCTGATACTTTAAAATGTTGAAACAGTACAAGTGACATATGCTTAGGAAATGGAATCAAACTTTTAATCTCTAATTTAAACTCACTCGTAAAAATTAGAATTTGACTTTGAATAATTTTGTCTTTGAATAGTTTTGTCCGAAGAAAGAAAAGAGAAATAGCAAAAAAAATATTGTTTCATTTAACAACAGTTAAAAGATCTTTTAGAGAAATAACCAGTCTTAGAACTAAAAATTGTAAATTAAAGTTGAAAATCAAATTAAACCTTTTAAGTTTTACATTTATGTGAATGAGCTTTTGTGTAGTTTCGTTCTGCATTTCTCCAGGAATAAACACAAGGGAAGGAGTGTGAGTGTTTACTTTTCATTTTTGGGTATGGCTGGTGAGCAATTACACTCTTGGCTGTTGTTGTTATGAGTCTGAATTGCTCATCTCACTTAAATTCAGCCATCTGGGGCTGCATATATACTGGTAAATAAAACAGGACTAGGGTGTGGGCTGAGGCTCTGGACTGTGCTTATCCTGAAATGATCATTATGTGCCAACTAACGCTTTCTCGAACAATGCCCAGTTGGTTCAGAGGCTGGTATGTACCCGAGACAAGTCCCAACAGGCCACTCGGACAATAGGGCACCAGGATTGGCTCTTTGCACCCTACAAAGCCATCTAACACCATTCCATCGGGATGTGCACTCTCAAACTCTGCCATCTGCCATGCCCAAGAGTCTGACACACACATTTTCGTATTTATGGTGTGAAAACACCACTGTGAGAGGTTGCTGTACAGCCATCACATTATTTATGATACTTTCAACTGGGGAAACAAACAAACAAACAAACAACAAAAAAAAAAAACCCCACACTCATGCACACATGACAATTTTTTATGACTCCAAAGAGGCGATCAGGAGGTCCAGAGGAGATACGGTGCCCAGCAGTATAGACATGACTTATCAGTGCAAATTTGCCTCAGAGCCAGAGAACAATCCCTATTTAGCAACATAAATAGAACAAAGAAGTTATTTATCTTATCACTTTAGTAGTCTGGTAGTGAATGAGAAAAGAGGAACTTCTAAGGGGTCATGTATATCTCCCACCAGAAGTATATCTCACCGTGGGACCTATCCTCCTCCAGAGCTGCCTCTTAATTGGCTGCAGTTCTCACCAGCCACTGACCTTTTAGATGGATAAAGTTAGCAGAGATAAGTTCAATAGGTATGAGCAGACTCATAAAGTTATTGGATGGTTTCTAGTTCTCATTCTTGCAATGAAGTCTTTCCCCCTCGCCCATCTGTGAGTTCCTATTTTTCTTTGCATGAGTTACCTTTCTTTTGGCATCATTAGATCACATTATCTGCTGAACAGAAAGCCATCAGAAGTCACATTTGTCATATAACCCCCAAGCATACACCATTCCTGTATTAAGTGGAATAGGATGTTAACATACCTGTTCCCTGTGTGCTGAACCACCCTCAAGGCAGATTTTTCTATCAATCACCTGCATTTAAGGAATTTAGACGTTTTAAGGAATTAGCAATGCAAAATTAATCATGCAAATCAGTGCTTTGCACAGGATTTGTAGTAAATTAGATGGATTTTGTTTCCCCAGATGAAATGCACCCACTCATTAATACAAAACCTCTTTGAAGAGTTGCAGGGCAATGCAACTCCTTCATAAGGCTGGTTTACACATCGCTTACTTTCATTCCAAACCGTGCCACCTATACCCCGTGAGGGCACAATTTCTTCCTTCTTGGGTGATTTCATTGTCCGTGATATAATTATTCCATGAGATAATCTGGACCTTTCTTTATCATTATTTGTCTCATGTGCCCTCACTTCTGAGCCTTAACAGGAGAAATACAGCACTTGGGTGAAACTGAGGTGGGAGAAAAGGAGATTCTAGTCACGTGAAAATAATGGAACGAGAGTCTGCATGGTGTAAATGAAATATCTTGTAAAATGTCTTTTTTCTTTACTTTGAGCCTATGTGTGAGGATTGAAAGTGTATCCGTATTATTGAAATCAGAGGAAGTAATCTTGTGTCTAAGGTTTGACTTATGATAACAGCTGAAAATATGACATTGTTCTTGCTGTGTGTATCAACTTCTGATTCAGTGTCTCAGGCAGATAAACCTGCTACTACCCATACACACATATACATCTATCAAATGCAGATGAGATAGAAGGAATGCTGAGTGCATAATATCTCATGGTAGACACTGTTTTTCATCAGCTATGGAATAAACAAGAGGCATAAATGAATCGTGAAGACTGAAAGACAAAGTATTTCAAAAATCAGAAAAAAAATCAAGTTAAGAACCATGTTGTGCGTCTGATTGACACCAGAATAAATTGTGGGATGTGAAAGGAGCTATCCTGATGTAGTAGAAGCTGACCTGTGAGGCTGCTTAACAGATTAAGAGCTCATCTGTATTACACATCTTGCATATCGTTTTGGTGCAAACAGTGCTACCAAAAGTAGAAAATGTCAATTTATTATGCTGAAGGCAAGTAAACAAAACCACTTTGTTAAAAAAAAACAGCAGAGTCAATATGGAGCTTTTCATGTTTGTTTTTGGCATTTCCTAGCATTTTTCCCGTTTGCCTTTTCCAGATGTTTTTGAAGACAGAAACCTGGAGTAAGAGGATCCCTTGCTATAGAGACTTACTGGGAGGGGAGAGGAATGGGGAAGATTTCAGCGCATCCTTCTTATAACAGTAAAGGCTGACTAAAACGGTCATCTCCGTGGGACTGAGGACAGATCACTGCACATGGAAGACTGTTCTGAAGGATAGAAAAAAGTGTGTTTGCTTCCCACTTGCTTTCTGTGATCTAAGAGTATCTCAGCAGGACCTTCTGCACAACCCAATATGCAAAGAGATACTCAAAATATTCCTATAGCATAGTCACATTACTAGGGAGTTCTGTCCCAGTTTCTCATCCACAGCTAGTTTCTATGCAGCTATTTGTGATTTTGGCATCCATTTTTACTAAATAATGCATTGTACTATGTAGGTATGTTCTGCATGATTACGCTTTTCAAACTTTGATAGCTACCTAGGGCCTCTACCACGGATTTTTCCAGTGGACTGGAGCACATTGCAGAGTTATTCACTGACTTGAGATTGTAGGACCTTATGTTACAATTTGGGGGCCATTATGTTAGATACAGGGTCACTTATAACATGGCTCTTGAACTTGTTTGGCAATGTTTGTTTCTTGTATCATTTGGCGTGGTGTATTGGAATCATATGGAATGGTTTTGGTAGTGAGGGGGCTGCAGACGTGGCTTCTATGAGAAGAGACCGGGAGCCGCCCACATGTCTGACAAACCCAGGTCCATATGGCTTGAAGATGGACCCATTGCTAGTCAAAGCTGAGCCCATCAGTAATGCTGGTAGTGCTTCTCTGGCAACATATTTAATAAATACTAAAATGCACTGTGTAGTATCAGAGTGAGAAAGTGGCTTAGTGGGAACCTGGTGGTCAGCCAGGGTTAACCTACCAGACATGGTCACCATCAGGTCAAGTGTTTTCACACCTATGGAGGGAGTGTGATCATAGTCCTGACTTCATAAACTTCTTCAACAAGATCTACCCAGTTCATAATATTGTTTTTCACGGTGGAACTTGTGATATTCTTTATGTAAAAACATTTAGAAGCAGTGATCAATGAGATGGTTTTACTGTCTTATTCACCCTGTAAAAGATTTTACACTAGTTAGTTCAACTAAACCAGCTATAGTGATGGGTGCTGGACTCTTCTCCATCTCTGAAATCATTACCAGCAGTGTTAGCTAAATTGAAAATTCTTAATTTCTACTGTCTGGGTCAAGGTTTCAATTTTGAGAGGTGAGGCATTGCAGGAATGGAAGGATTCAAGTTTTGACATTTTGTTGTGGAACATAAAAAATGTTTTGGAACATAAATTATGTTCCATTATTTACATAGGTTATACAAACACATTGTTCACCCCACAGCTTACTGCCACAAAGATTTTTAGTGTGAATTCCTTCATGAGATCAGTGACACATGCAACAGAGAAAGAAGAATAGTAATATTTAAACATACCATATATATCCATGAACAGATATATGTGCATTTACACACACAAAGAGGTAGGAGTGTAAATCAAGAGCTTCTCTTTAAAGGTTTTGATTCCCTTTCATCACATGCTGAAATATTTGACCTATTTCTGGGGAAAAACATTGGCCAGTAAATGAGATCTTAACATTGTTGCTTAATGATGATGTCCACCAAAAGAGTTAAAATTTGTATCTGAATGCATCATCTTAAGCAACTAATCAGAGTCTGAAGAAAAAGACTCTTATATTGTTTTAAATGAAAATATTTTAATAGAATTTAATATAAATATTCTGATATACGTATCAGATTAGTTATAAAAAGTTGTACCATCTGTCATATGTGAAATTTGGAATTATTTTTCTTTCAGTTATAAGTATTTTTGTTTCCTGTCAACAATTTCCCAAGTTTGAGCTAAGCTATGCTGCCTTGTCCTGCATTCATGCAGCAGTTGCCCTGGGGAGAAGAAAAAAAAAAAAAAAAAAGACAATTTAATAGAAAAACACAGCCAAGGATATGTGGGTGGCAATGACAATTGCAGAACCATGTCTTAAAACAGGAGTCAGACTTTGAATACCAAATTGCTGATCATGCTGTAAAAATATCCCTAAAATATTCAGCTGAATATATGACTGTATTCATTATTATTTTACAATAAGCTTGTTGCATGTGTTTTTATATCCCTTGGTCATTTTAATGCCTTTGCAGTTGTTTGTGACTGCATGCAGTAAGTATGTGGAATGCACTTGCTTTCTAGTTTCCGAGATGTTGAGATATCTCTTTAAACTCATCAGAGTATCGAATTCTCTTCTGAATGGCATATCCGAACTTACATGTGATTGTAAAAATTTCTCTCATCAAAACTGGGACTGAGAAACACGTTGGAATTCAATTTTCCCCAAGAAGGTTTGTTTTAATAAGGATATGTGGTGATAATGCAAGGTGTAGTGGCTTTCAACTGGAAGAGGGTAGATTTAGATTAGATGAAAGGAGGAAGTTCCTCAGTATGAAGGTGGTGAGGCACTAGAACAGGTTGCCCAGAAAGGCTGTGGATGCCCCATCGCTAGAATTGTGCAAAGTGAGGTTGGATGAGGCTTTGAGCAACCTGGTCTAGTCGAATGTGTCCCTGAAAAATAATTTCTACGACTTCTAGATAACTTTTACGCATATAAAATTAAAATGTTTTAGATAATTCTAACAGAAAAGATCTAAGGGAAACTTCTTGGATCACCAAAACCAGTCTCACTGCTGTCTTAGACAATTGCAATATCTAATCTGAAAGGACTGATAAATGTCCATTTTAAGATTCAAGAGAGTTTTTTTCTCACCTATCCTGCTGGAAAGCTCTTTAGGGCCTCACAGCAGTGGTAGTTGGGAAATTTCTATTTTCCATTCCAAATTTATTCATGACCAATAATAAAGATTCATGTCACATTTTATTGTTGAGATAATAAATGTCATTTCTCTGTAACAGGATGAAGCCCAGCCCAACAGATTGTGAATCCCGTAAGAGAGAGAAAAAGAGCTCAAACCAGATACAAATGAAATTTACCATCAAGATACAAAAAAATGTTTGTTTTACATATTTTTTCTTAAAGCCTAATTTTGAACAGCTTAGTTTCTACAAGATGAATTGTTTAAACTGTAGAAGGGACAGGTTTTTTAACTCTAGTAAGTCAACATACATTCTTTACTGGAAGTAATTAAAATATCTGTAACCTTCTCCCAGTGAGTAACTTATCTGGTTATTTACTGCAAATATTTGCATCAGGTCTTGTCCTAATATATTACACTTCATATTGCTCATGAGATGCATGCAGCTATGGAACTAAAATGCATGTAAGAAGAAAATTAAAGTCAAAATGAAAATATAGCTATAGGAAGAGATAGTCAGTTTTAAACCTCTGGTTCCAAAAGGTTTGCATTGGTTTATACCAGTTAAAAAAAAAAAAGAAAAAAAAAAAAAAGTGGCTCTTCATTTTTCTCTATGCCTTTTTCTCTTTCTTCATAATGTATCCATCATCCTAATCTTCAGGCAGCATATGGAAAATGAAGAGTGGAGGTTCTATATATCCCTGGATGCATCTTGTTGTCCACCTAGTAATGAACTGTCTTTTCAGAAGCAATTCATATCACTGAGCATTTTCTATAAAGAAATGTGCAGGACCATTGGCATTGTTTTGTTATTTGGGCACTTCTATGAACATCATGCAATAGTATTCATCATGGCTTTAGAATTTCATCTCGGGGCTATTTGCTTATGTGGTCAAAGCATGGGGCCAAGACTCAGGAAACAGATTTATTCCTTGCCATGTATCAGCTTTTATAGCTTTAAATGGTGTGCGGGACATTTTTCTTTTATTACTTACAAATTTCTCATTGCTTTGAAAAGGGTGAATTTTGCCATATTTAATAAATGTCTTTCCACACTGTGTTTCTCTTGAAAAAAAACACTACAGCAATGACAGTAATGGAAAAGCAAAATATTTAAGCCCTTAATTAGGAGAGATTTGAGTCTTTAGTTTTAGATTCTCCATTGATGCTGCATAAGGCAGGTAACAGGTAACAGGTGCTTTCCGTATTAATTCCTACTTCTGTTGAGAGCAGCAGCTGCCACATGAAACCTTATTCAGGTGGCTGAATTCGTAAAACAGTCAGGTAATGAACTACATCTTCTCTTCATGGTGATTTTAAAACTTTGTGACCTCGAATATTCCCAGCGTACCTGGTCTCTGTGCCAAAATCTTACACTTTTTTTTTGTGTTGTTCAGCTTCTGATCCCTTGCATCACTTTATTGATTTCAGGGGGGTTCCTAGCAGCAATTTTTAATTCTTAATTAAAAATATATGACTATATTACATATTAGGGTTTTTTTGGGTTTTTGTGGTTTTTTTGTTATTTGACTTTTTTTTTTTCGCTTTTTTTTCCTTCCCGTCAGCGTATAGATGGTCCTTTTTTTGATGGGAGGGGTTGTTTTAAGACAACTTTGTTATACAAATAATTGAGCAGAACAAACTTTTCTTGGTTTCACAGAATCACAGGATCACGGAATGTTAGGGGCTGGAAGGGACCTCGAAAGATCATCGAGTCCAACCACCCTGCCAGAGCAGGAGCCTAGAGTAGGTCACGCAGGAATGCCTCCAGGCAGGTTTTGAATGTCTCCAGAGAAGGAGACTCCACAACCTCCCCGGGCAGCCTGTTCCAGTGCTCTGTCACCCTCACTGTGAAAAAGTGTTTTCTTGTGTTTAAACGAAACCTCCTATGCTCCAGCTTGCACCCATTGCCCCTTGTCCTGTCATTGGGCGCCACTGAGGATTCTCAGGATTTGTTTGTTTTTAATGTCTCTTTTTAAGAATTCAATAAAATACTTAAGATGTAGATATTTTCTCACAAAATTAGTTACAAATTCTATAGCAGCTGCAAGAACAAGCTCCATTTCAGTAACCTGAAAGAAACACTGACTCCCAAATTCACCTCAAAACTCATCACCAAAGAGATGCTGATGCAGGCACGCTGTGTTTTAAGAGCGGACTCTGATTTAAAGCTGTGTCATTAGTGTTGAATGCCTGTCTGAGTGAACAGCAGCAGCAGCTTGAATGAGAGACTGAGGGTAGCCAAACTGGATATTGTACAATATATATTATTCAAATAGATGGAGGTGTGAGGCTAACATCTGCCTTACTCTTCTTGTGTGTGCCAAAATACTCATGCACTCAGCTTCCTGCTATTCCAGGAATCACTCAGATGCTTATTATAAGTAGTTTCAATACACTGGAACTTCCTTTCTCGGGTACTCATATAGCAGCCTGCTGCTGGCCTTTCACAGAAAGAAAAAAATTCCCAGGTTTGATAGGAAGAGTCCACTTTTCCCAAATGTTTGGAGTCACAGAAGAATATGGTGCTGATTAAGCAGAAGCAGTATAGCTGCTTCTGAGATTTGTTATCATAGAATGTTTTACTTGCATTTTCAGATACTATTTCCTTAGTGGTTTTTTTCTTTCCCTCCTATTTTCACTTTTTTTTAACCAAACAGGAGAAGTAGAAAGAATTTTTTTTCCTATTTTTCCACTCAGGAGAACTCAAGAGCTGTGTCCAGTCAGGGCTGCATGATCAAATGAAAACGGATCCCCTCTCCTATTCATGGTCTCAGAGATCCCAGGCTTTCTCTTTTGAATCCAGGATGACCTGTTTCTACCTTTTTTCTGGACTCCTATTCCTCATTTATTGTACATACATAAGGCAAAAAAAGGAGGAATAGAAAGGAAAAGGTCTGTGCACACCACTGGTGTGTGCCAGTCCCCTCTATGAGACATGTAATGTGGGTTTCCTTCCCAACTGGAACCAAGGCACAGAGGATTTCTGTGAATGTTTAGAAGAAAAAAGTTGACTGGAGCATGCACTCAAATCTGTGATTAGAGTGCTCCCCTGGCCATGGGGACTAGAGAGAGTCTAAGGATGGCAATTAACAATTACTACAAGTTAATTTATCACTGCTATAAAATGACTGCGCAAAACAGTTGTGCCATGATGGCAACGTGGGAAGTTCTGCAGTCTCCTCCCACAGCATTCAAAAAAATATGAAAAAGCTTTCCTTGCATCTGTTCTTCTGTCTCAAGTATAGTTTTCACTCAGGTGATAGAAATGAGGAACTGCTGGGAGCAGCAGTTTCAAAAGGGTGTTATTGTGATGAGCTCAGCAGTGAGCAGCCGGAGCCTGGGTCACTGATGCTGAACAGAATTCCATCAACTGGCCAAAGTCCAGCTACTGACCGGCCACAGATTTCCTACAGGTCTATATAAAAAGTCAGGAATGAACTGCTGTGACCCTCCATTTTCATCTGTGTATAACATACATGATACGAAATAGTCATTTCACCACTGAGTATTTAAAATAAATGCATATTTTAAGTAGGAGAAAAAAAATCTAGCCTTGATTTCAAGGCTTCAAGTCAGGATTTCTCCTTGCCCTAACATAATCTTTTCCCTTGTAAAATAAAAGTGTCTTGCTTCTAGCCTATGTTATTTCATCTTCCAACTCATCCACCCACCCATTTATTTCACTTTGCAAATGTTCACTTC
The DNA here is from genome assembly GCA_013396935.1 of Baryphthengus martii. NCBI lineage: Eukaryota > Metazoa > Chordata > Aves > Coraciiformes > Momotidae > Baryphthengus > Baryphthengus martii. The sequence continues at coordinate 86,327 of VWZK01003163.1, read as the reverse complement.
ATTGTAGTCTGTTCATGGGTGAAGTGTGGAGATCAGGATTTGGAAGTATTTGCCTATAATTCAAGTTTCCTAAACATCAGTGAAATTTCACAGGTATTTTTAAGCCTTTTGTGAATGGCCCTTTTTTTTTTCAGATGTAGACATTAAATCAATTCCAGAATGATCTCACCACTATTTCTCTACTCCTACTCGAGGTTTTTCAGCTAATGTATTCCAAGTTCAAGTCCCCTTTGCTACAACAACAATTTGAAATGTTTATTCAGCTCTCTACTTCCATAATTTATAAGTTATTTCTAATACTTCATTTCAAGACCTTGTTCATCAGCTTGCAAATTTGCAAGTATTCTGCAACACGGTGTATGGCTTCACTCTTATTCCAAGTGATCCATCTCGGTCTTACACATTTGTCAAACATTGCATCATTGGCAATTTTTACCAGAAACAATAGGATGTCAGCATTTGGTCCCCCTAGAACTTCATCACTAATAATTGCTCCCTGAAACTTCGATACCTTTTAAACAGGTCCACCTCCCTTATTACATTTCAGTCATAAGTGCAACAGCTCCTTTAAGTGGCATTAACAGGGACCAGTGCTGTATAGTATCTTGGGACCAGCACTGGTTTAGCATCTTTGTTGGTAACAGGGACAGTGGGATCAAGTGCACCCTCAGCAAGTCTGCTGATGACACTAAGATGCATGGTGTTGTGATGCAGGTGACACGCTGGAGAGAAGAGATGCCATCCAGAGGGACCTGGACAGGCTGGAGAGGTGGGCCCACGCAAACCTCATGAAGTTCAACAAGGCCAAGTGCAAGGTCCCGCAGCTGGATCAGGGCAAACTCAAGCACAAATCCAGGCTGGTTGATGAATAGATGAGAGAAGCCCTGTGGAGAAGGACTTGGGGGTGTTGTTGTATGAAAAACTAAGTATGAGCCAGCAACGTGCACTCACAGTCCAGAAACACAGTTGTATTCTAGACTGCGTCAAAAGAAGTGTGGGCAGCAGCTTGAGGAAGGTGATTCTCCTACTTTACTCCTCTCACATGAGACCCCACCTAGAGTACTGTATTGAGCCCTGGGACTTAGCTCAGCATAAGAAAGACATGTACCTGTTGGAGCTAGAGGAGGGCAATGAAGATGATCAGGGGTCTAGAGCACCTCCCCTGTGAGGAGAGGCTGCAGAAGTTGGGGTTGTTCAGCTTGCAAAAGAGAAGGGTTCAGGGAGACCTTATAGCAGTCTTCCAGTAGTTGAGGGAACTTTCTTACAGGAAAGATGGGGAGGGGCTCTTTATCAGGAGTGTAGTGATAAGATGAGGGGTAAGGGTTTCAAACTGAAAGAGAGTATATTTAGATTAGCTATAATGAAGAAATTCTTTACTGTGAGGGAGGTGAGGCACTGGAACAGGTTGCTCAGTGCAGTTGTGGATGCTCTATCCCTGGAAGCATTCAAGGCCAGATTGGATGGGGCTTTGAGCAACCTGGTCTAGTGAAAGCTGTCCCTGCCCATGGCTGGAGGCTTGGAACTCAAAGATCTTTAAGGTCCCTTCCAACCCAACCCATTCTATGATTCTGGGATTCTATGACCATGGTGAAGGAGCGTGCAACACCAGAGACAACTGGAGAGAAAATACCACCTGGTTTTGACTGAGTGCAGCAATTTTGCTACTGTCAAGCCTATCAGCAATTACCCGGCAGCACATGGAACACAGCTGTAAGTATATTCTGGAAAAGCAGTTATTGTATTAACTTTCAACTGTACTGAGTAGAATCAAAGAGTAGGTGTTTCTAAAATGCATTCATTTACGAGAATATGTGTAGAGTCCTTCTGAGTTTCTTTCACTCTTAATTCCTTTTTTTCTTCTCTATGAGGCATAATGCAGGCAGAAGAAGTGAAGAACATACAATTCTTTCTCAGGAAATTTGAAACTTGGGTGTTTCTTTACAATGAATGTTGGCTGTGCATTCAGTTTGGCTTCTCAGGAGTCAGTTTGTGTGAAGCAGGAAAATGAATGATCAGATTCTCCATCCTGATATTTGTTTTATCTGCAGAACGTGTTCTCTATACATCAGGTTTATTACAGGTGATGAGAGCAAATTTTGTGAGAATTTCATGTTCATAAAATGATGGCAAATCACTGAAACGTGAAATCCTCTCTTCTCTTTCCCAACTGCCATTCGTCAGCTAAGCCATCTCAGCATTTTCTGACATTTTCTGCTTTCTGCTTTAATGTGATTAAGCATGTGATACATTTTCAGAGGGTTTAGCCAATGGCAGGATTACAAAATGCCAGACACATCACTGCTAGTTCCGCTCAGGCTCTCCTTAAATATGTCCTTTTTATTTGATACAAATTACTCATGATCTGTGGGTGGCAAACTGGATCCCACGGATTCTAGCAGCTCCTGAGAAAGCCGAGAGGTTAATAGTTCATTTAGGATTTGACACAACAATCCAGCCATCAATCAAACAAACTTTTTGTTCAAAGTTTGTAGAGGTGAAAATAAAGAACAAGCATTATCATGATTAATCTTTGGGAAACACTTATGAAGCCAAGAAATTAATTTCATGGAACATACACGTAAAGCCATTAAACATTTCCTGGGAAAATCATTCCTGCCTTCTCCAACTACAGTTTAAATAAAACATAAATATATGTGTGTATATATATATAAATATATACATACACATACAAACACTCTCCATTCAGATGGATTAGCTGGTCGCTTAGGACTGGAAGGTATCATTATCTTAATCACCGAAAAATGGAGAGAGACCCTTGGTGAAGTTAAGTCTTTCCCAGAAGCCTTCATGCTCTTAGCATCAAGACAGTTATTAACTGGCTACATCAGAGCTAATGATTATGATCTCCCTTTCTCCTATTCCTTCTTAAGCTGAGGTGGGCAGCTGAGTGAAGTCCCACCTGGCCATTTCCTTTAGGTCTACCAGGGACCATGGTGCCTGCTATGTTAGCTTTTCAATGCCAAATAAAACCTTACATCACCAATTGCTTTCTGGTTTTTTTTTTCCTGAAGAACCACCTGACAGTAACAATGCGTATTTATTGATAACTTAATAGCATCTGGCCTTGAAATGGCTGGAAATGGGCACATGTACATCATTCTGATAGGTATCCTGAGTGGCAACCCAACCACATGTCCCTTTTTTTCTTTTATTCACTTGCCTTGCCCTGTTATGACTCCTTTATGTCTGTGCTGTGTCATCTTGTCCTATCCTTTCTCCCTCTATGCCAGGTCACTGCCCTGGTGAAACGTGTGGACCCAAATATCATGAAGTGGGACCTACTCAGGAAGGGAACAATGCCATAACCAGTGAGGAGTGAAACAGTGAGATCCTGTATCCCTTCACCTGGCACCATGTAGCATGCCCAGCAAAGAGGTGGGTTGTGAGATGGTGAGGGAGGCAGGATATGAAAGGTATTTGACCAAAAGATTGGAAGGATTATAAATCTCCTGTTGGATGACAGGGCCATATGGGTACCTGAGATTTGTGTCTCTGAACGACACTGAGGCACCAGTGCCAGGCCGGCAGCTGTGAGGACTGAAGGCTGAGAGGCTGCGCTTGGAGGTCAGAGCCCTGTGGAGACTGCAAAGGACCTCAAGTTTTGAAGCTAAGCATCCTTGCAGCGGTGAAACCAACTGATAAACCTGAATCCTGCACCTGATGGGCAAAGGAGGGGAATCCTTCACACTGCCATGGGAGAAAAAATAATTCAAATCCACATGTTTTACTGATGTAGATTCATCAGTTCTCATTGCTTTTAATGAAGAGGAAATGCAAGCTTCTCTGCTACATGTTTTATTTCTGTGGTCCTGCTCTATTTGCCAGCAATTTCCACCAGTTCTTGTAACATATATCGGAATGAATTTTCTCTCTCTCATCCTGGGGTCTCATAAGGGACAAATAAGACAGTGTGTCAAAGAGTTCTTAAATAATGGGTAGTGACTGGTATGAAATGATCTCATCCCACACACTCTTTGGCCATTACATATGATTAGTGAAGAGTGTATAACTGCTAGAAGAAGCTCCTGCCAAAATATTCTTTAATTTATCTGGAATACAAGAAAACATAAAACAACAACAAGGACCCACAGTGTTTATTTCTTATTTGCATAATGAAGTGTTTGGTGGAGATCAAAAATGCATGTATTTAAAAAAAAAAACAAACAAAATGATTGTGTTTCTCATACTTAATCACACTCTAGCCTTAGATAATTAAGAAGTAATACAAGGTTAAGTATAGAACAGCATTTATTTTCCTTTTATTGCCTTCTTTTTATATATATTCCATCAAGAATGTAGAGCATACTTAGACAATACGAATCATCCAGCTGGCTTGGAGAATATTTATTGGATAAGAATATAATTTTTTACTTTAATTTGTTTGTATATACATAGCCAGCTGGCTTTTAGGGAGTGAAATAATGAAAAAAATCCAAAACGAAACCAGAACTTCAGAAAGGTTACACACCTACTTACAGTGCTGATTTTTTCTTAAGTAAGTGCCAGATGTGGAAAAGGGTAACATCTGAAACTGGTGCTAGGAGAATAGAATATGCTGAAAGAGAGTGACACAAGAAGTGGGGATGCAAATACAGCAACTGGAGGGGTTCTTTTTCTTAAGGAGAATTGAACCATCACTGTTTCTTACCAAGCAACCCAATCTGTCCCAAAAGGCAGCAAGCTGAATGAGTGCACCTCCAGCGTCTGCCAAGTCCTAGATTTTGTTTACAGTCATCTTGTGTGCTCTTAATTTCTTCAGATAAACACATTATTTTTACAGCTCCTCTGCCCAGCTCTCACTCCTCACATCCAGTTCCTCCTGCAGGCAGATGTGTGACTCTCAAAACATGCTGGAAGGAAAGTGTAAACTGAAAAAGAGGTGAGTAATAACAGGAAGGCAGGAGACTGTATGGAATCTGAAGACAAGACAACAGCACTCTGATTGTGCGATTCATGACAGGGTGTTAATGATTAATAGGAGAGAAGATGAGCCAGCATTGAGCTCTAAGACTGTCCTGCTCTTCCCTTCCACTAATGTTTCTAAGGCCATCGCCCCCAGACTGCATTCTGGCCCTCTCTCCTCACTCCAGCTTTGCACACTTGCTTTTTTTTGCCTAGTCTAGCTTGTCTAATATATTCAAATTTCCAAAATGATGCTTTTTCTAATAGTGATGCCTGCCTCTGGCATATCTTAGGCTGTCAAATTTCCTTAAGTAAAGCCTGTCTAAGTCTGTTTGCAAAGGAAAAACATGCTACAAATAGCAGAGGGGAAAAATGGCCCATATAAAAAAAAATAAAAATGTTAAATTACAGCTATAGAAGAAAACATTCTATGACTTCTCTAATACTAGGATGTCACTGCTTGTTATAAACAACTCTTCCCACCCCTGCTATAAAAATTATATGTCTGTATGGCAGTCTTATAGATATGGTATAGCTAATGTGATCACCTCAGCCATGATGAGATCCAAAATACAAAGAACAGAGACTGTAGACCTGTACATATTATTAATATCAAAACTTCTGAAATGATTGTAGGTGTTGGACAAGAAGGATTATCTTTATCAGATTTTAAATACATCTCACCTAAAAAAAACACCAAAAAACAAGAAAAAAAACCAACACCACCTGTCTTTAGTTGAATACAATGACAATTTAGAGATTATCAACTTGTCCAGAAGAAAAGAGGGGGAGGAATGATAAAAAAAGGGGAGAGAGACTAGATAAAAATATTTGAAGATTTTGTACTAACCTGAAGATGCCTTCTTCATGTAAAAGTCATTACACACCTTTTAATTACACGACCTCTCGCTATTTTGCAAATGATTTCAAACAACAAAGCAGATCTTTGACACAGTCATGGTTTCAGTGAATATGAATCAACTGACAAATCTTTGTTGATGCCGTTATCCCCAAGTGTCACATCAGCTCAGGATTGTGTTTGGATACTGTAGCTGCCTCGCTTGTCTGTCTACATGTCAGAATGTCAAAATTTTATCAATTTTTTTGTCAAAAAGTACTGGCAGCTGCCATGATGAAGCTCTCTGATCTAAAAATGCTTCCACATTTTGTGAAACATATCAAACATCTCCCTTCAGACTAATTGGAAACTAGTCAAAACCTTTATGTCATAGCATTTCCACTGAGAAAGGGAAGCTGTGGCCCAAGGAACCTGTGGCTGATCAAGATTTAAAGCCTTAGCTTTCTAGGAATTTCTGTTATGTGTATCTCACAAGCATCCTTATATGTCCACTCTTCCTGTAGTTACTCAGAAACTGGTGCTGCCAGCCCTGTTTCACTTACTCACTCTGAACATATTTTTCAATAAGTTCCAGCCACCAAATCAGAAGATTTCACAGAATCGCTGAGGTTGGAAAAGACCTCTGGAGGTCATCTCGTCTGATCACACAGCTTAAGCAGGGCCACCTAGAGCCACTTCCCTAGAATTGTGTCTACAATATCTCAAACAAGAGAGACTCCTTAGTCAATCTGAGGACCCTGTGCCAGTGCTCAATCACTCTCACAGTAATACAGTGTTTCCGGATGTTCAGAGGGAACTTCCAGTGTTTCAGTTTGTGCCCACTGCCCCTGGCCCTATCACTGGGCAACGCTGAAAAAGAGTCTGGCTCTTTCCTTTTTGCTCCCTCCCTTGAGGCATTTATACATGTTGATAAGATCCCGCTGAGCATTCTCTTCTCTAAGATGAATAGTCCCACCTTTTTCAGCTGTTCTCCATATGGGAAGTGCTGCAGACACCTAGTCCTCTTTGTACCCTTGTCTGGACCCCCTCCTCTATGTCCATGTCTCTCTTATACTGAGGAGCCCAGCACTAGACCCAGTACTCCAAGTGTGGCCTCATCAGTGCTGAATAAAGGGGAAGGATCACCTCCCTCAACCTGCTGACAATACTTGTCTAACGCAGCAGAGGATTCGATTCACTTTCTTTGCAGCAAGGACATATTGCTGGCTGATGTTCAACCTGGTGTCCATCAGGGCCTCCAGGTCCTTTTCTGCTAAGCTGCTTTCCAGCTGGGTGTCTTCCAGCATATACTGATGCATATGCATGTTTGTGTGCAGACCTGAGATTAACTTGGGTGTTTACCTAGTAAGAAAAGACTTAAGCTCCATGAAATTGAGTGGTTAAATTTCCATCACCTTTTTTTTTTTTCACTATCATCCCTTTCACTATCCCAAGATTACTCCCTTGTGACTGTCCCATATAAGTTTTAATCAAAATACCCTGTAGTCAGCACGAGACATGTGGTCTGGGACTCCGCATGACTGCACCAGCATGTAAATAGCAGGATTAGTGTACTAATATTTAAAGACAAAATATGGCCCAGTGGGAGATGACAACAAGAGAAAATGTAGAGGCTGAAAGAGAGCAGCACACAGTGTGATGGTAGAGCAGACCACTTTCGTGTCCCTCTTACCACCAAGACATCTGTTTGTTTAGAACCCTGCATGTTATTTGGTCAAAAAGGAGTATTAGGGATATGGTAGGTGCTGGGGAATGCTTTGAAATTGTTATTCTTGATTTAAGGAAGCAATTTGGGATTAAGTACTTCTAGGGGGATCACATTCTGATACCGTCGCACACAATTTTCTCTCCAAGAGTGAAATCAGTCTCACTGATTTCCTTGGGTAGAGGAAATAACTATTTAACATGAATAGAACTAAACTGACTCCCCGGGTATTAGTGAATTAAAGAAATGGAGTTCATAGCTGATTCTTTACAGATGCTCTAAATTCAGGAGAAGGATGCAAAGGCTGGTAGAAGACAGTGGGGAGTTTCAGATAAAGACTTCAGTGATTTAAAAAAAATAAATTCCTTCTTCACAGTATTAATTTTGCATCAATTCTGTTTAACAGCTTTGATTGCCCTCAAGAGGTCTAGTCTGAAATAAAGGAAACTAATTCTAATCACAGGAAATTTATGTTGCTTAATTTTTACCTCACTCAGATAGCAGAGGATTATGTGTCTGAGTTTGTGACCCATATAGGCAAGGCTCTGAAATTGGAAATCGAGAGAGGACAGACAATATTATTCTGGAAAACAGGAAAAAAAGCACCAAAAAGTAGAACAGAGAAAAAAAATATGGAAAAAATTTAGCAAAGACAGGGTCCTGAAAAGAAGGTAATATTTTGAGTACATGTAATCTAGCAAATATATTTGCAGGATACAAACTATAATCAATACTGTTTTCGCAAAAATTCAGAAGATAGCCTCATAGTAGCTACTATGGAGAAAATTAATTCTATGCCAGCCAAAATCAGCACAGACCTACAGGATGGTAGCAAATTAGAAAGGGTATCACCACACCATATCCAGAAAACCCTGGCAAACAGGTGGAAATGTGTAAGCTGGGAATCCTACTAGATTTCTCTTGACAGCTTTGGTGCCATACAGACTTCAGGAGTTAAATATCAGTCAATTCAGGAGCAAAGTCACTACACTGAGAGAGTGGATCCAAAGAGGAGCAAAACTTTAGTCTCCAGAGACAGGAAGTTTAAGAAAAGAAAGGGCACCTTCTGGGACACAAACCCACATTTATTTCAGTAACAGCAATCTTATCACTAAGAAGGCAGATACTCAAACAACAAATGAATGGAGATTTATGGAACCTTAAATTTGTCCGTTTGGTCCTTGAGCTATAGTTAGATGCCACTTTTGAGCATTTTATGTATAAAATATATTTCTTTGAATCAAGAGCCTGATATCAGAAAATCAGATAACCCCAATAATGTTTACTTGACTTGACTTGGTAGTGGGGGTGCTACAAAGATGTCTTGTGTGAGAAGATGCCAGAAGCTTCCCCCATACCGGACAGAGCCAGCTCCTTCCGGCTCCAAGATGGGCCCACCACTGGCCAAAGATGATCCCACCAGTGATGTTGGTAGCTCCTCTGCAATAAAACACATAAGAAGCGGTAAAAACTGCTGCACAATAGCAGCTGGGCGATAAGAGTGGAAATGTGTGAGAGAAGTAACTCTGCAGATACCAGAGTCAATGAAAAAGGAGAGGGAGAAGGCTCTCCAGATGTTGGAGCAAAGATTCCCCTGCAGCCTGTGGTGAAGGCCATAGTGAGGCAGATTGTCCCCTGCAGCCCATAGAGATTAATGGTGGAGGAGATTTTCACCTGCAGCCCATGGAGGACTCCATGTTGGAGCAGACAGATGGACCTGAAGAAGGTTGTGACTCCATCAGGGACCCAATGCTGGAAAACTGCTGAAGAACCCATTCCTGAAGAACTGCACCCTGTGGAAAGGACCCATGCTGGAGATGTTTGTGGAAGACTATCTCCTACGGGCTGGACCCCGTGCTGGATAAGAGGAAGAGTGTGAGGAGAAGGGAGTGGCAAAGACAATGTGCAATGAACTGATCACAACCCTCATTCCTCATCCCCCTGTGCTCCTTGGTGGTAGGAGGCAGAAAATTTGGGAGTAAAGTTGAGCCTGGGGAGAAAGGGAGAGGTGAGGGGAAGGTAGTTTTAGATTTTATTTTATTTCTTATTATCTTATGTTGATTTTGATTGGAAATAATTAATTTTCTGAAGTTGAGCCTGTCTTGCCTGTGACAGTAATTGGTGAGTGATCTCTCCCTGTCCTTATCTCGATCTATGAGCTATTCATCATATTTTCTTCCCCAGTCCAGTTGAGGAAGGGGATTGATAAAGTGGCTTGCTGGGTACCTAGTGCCTAGCTAGGTGCTGTAATGGCAATTTGCTATCTGAAAACACGAAATTTTCAAGATCCCAGGTCCAGGATCTAGGCATTCTATTCAACATACACCTGACTCACAAATGATGGTCACAGCCAAGCGTCGTGGGTCGCCTAACTATGCACCCAAACCTCTTCTCACATGATGTGGCTTCAACATGGGGACTTCTAAGTTGTAAAGGAGTACTTCCATTTCCATACTGTACAAACTGGCAAAAGCCAACACAGTATTTAGTTTCCTTACTGCAGCAACTGTAACGTGCAGTGATTCAGGGTCCGCAACATGAGCAACGGAGGCGTTCCTGCTGTGGAACAGGCGTCTGGGGATGGAAACCATGCAGTGAGCCCTCTGTAAGTCATCCTGCCTGTAAATCATAGCCAGTCCTCAAATACATGGAGACAACATAAAAATCTGGATAAAACGTGTAGTCCACAGTTTGGGAAGCTTCTGATCAGTGGGTATTTCAAATTACAGGAAATTTGCATGCTTTTGAAAAAAAATGATGGTTTGGTGAATTGAGCTATTAATTTTGACATGGTCTTCTAACCTTGTAAAAATGATTGGCCAAATTTTATGTACTGAAATATTCCTATATGCTCAGTGAGTACTCAGCATACGCACATAGATTTATATCCACAGATAAATGAGCCAGGTAGACACTGATAATCAGGATAATGATGCCAATAATGCACACACCAGAGAACTCTAAATGCTCAGCTGGTGCTGGAACGATCCCGATTCATAATAGCATGCTTTTAGAAGTTTCATTCTTTTAGCAGCTGAGGCATTTTCCTGCTAGTTAAATGCAAGATCATGCTAATAGATGCTGAAGTTCTTCCAGTGAGCAGCAAACAGCCTCAGGGCAAACACCAATGATGCTACCAAGTGACTGTATCAGTCCAGACCACAGTGTTGCTGAGATCAGCTTGTGCCTTTGAACTGTGCTGCTTGGATCGTATCAGCACAGGCACCAGGGCATTTAATTTTGCAGCAAGCTTCAGCAAGTTCTGTTACACTGAATTCCTCTTGCCACCTTCCAAACTCTGCCAGCCTCCATTACTGCCTGAATTTGTGTCATTGTTGGGTCGTGTAAGCATCAAACTGTGCACAGCAGCTTCTCCAGTTACCAATTGTATCTTATGTTTGTATTGAGCAATGTCAAAAGCTCTGGCTTATCATTTAATCCTACGCTTGGACACGCTTTCCATCAGACAATTGCTACCAGGTCAGCTTGTCACTATAACAGAAAACAAAACAATGCGGTCTTTTAACAACTATTATTTTCTAAGATAAATAATAGCTATTAAATAACAGTAATTGTCAACAAAAGAACTTTCAAACTGGCAAAGCTTATTTTATTGCTGGTATTCCGTTATTTAGAGGTCCCAAAGCCTTAGGATAGCATTCATCAGTAATATATTACAGTCAAGATTCACATTCAATTCTCACTTCATTATTGGGAGCTTTGAACTTTTGAGGAGGGGGGGCCTGGGTTATTTTATTATTAATCTAAATCTGCAATTTATCTTACAGGCTGCAATACCATTCATAAAATGGATGATGTCCAATCATGCAGGGAAGAAAGTTCTTGAATAAACACTGTCATCAAGGAACACATGTACACATATAACTTCATATTCAGGGAACATTTTTGGTGCTGCAGATGATGTCTGGATTCACAAACCTAAATACTCTTCTGGATCTGGGCAAATAAATAAACCCTTTTTTGTGCCTGCTGCTCTCAGCTTGTCCGTGTCCAAGAGAAAAGCAGACCAGAAGCTTGGCTGTGCTTTCTTTTTTAGGGTTTTTAACCCAGATCATCCCCAAAAGTGACACGCATTAAGCTATAAATATTCTGATACGAAGTTTTCTATTTACTACTTACATACATGGCTAGGACAGAGCGTGCACAGCGAACCCAGTTTCCTGTTATCCTGCCCAGTACCTTATCTACTTGATCTACTACCACTTTCCTGTCTTTAGTATGAAGAAGATTACTGTAAGTGCCCTTCCTCTCTGGGAATCTAGCCCTTTTTTTCACTAAGCTACTATTAGTAGAGCTAAACGGTTATTAATAGCAGACAACTCGTCACACAGTACAGCCACTTAGGTGTTTGTGGTGCTCATTTACACACCCACCCCCCCATTTACTTACCTTTACTTGCATGTGATTGCAGGGCAGCCCAACTGCAGTCTCAGCAATCTCAACTGCCACTTGGCAACAGCAACTGCCTCCTCAGAAGTGGAGGCTTGTGCTGACTTGCCAGTGTCTACTACTTCATCTTTTAGAAAGTGTCCTACAGAGGTCCTTATTTCAGCATTTGTATGTGCAGCCCTGTAGTCTTTGTCCATGGCTGACTTCCCTTTCAGTATAGTCTGAGTTCCATAACCCAGCTGTGACACTACTGCCTGCCTGTGGCCTTGTGCAGATTGAGCAGATTTTTGGTGTCGGAGCCCCTCTACTATGGCTGAAGGAGCTGGGATTGTTCAGCCTAGAGAAGGGATGACTCCAGGGGGACCTTATAACTGCCTTCCAGTACCTGAAGGGAACCTACAGGAAGGCAGGAGAGCACAGGACTGTCCAGCAATAGGGCAAGGGAAGTGGTTTTAAGCTGAAGAAGAATAGGTTTGGACTGGATCTTAGGAAGTTCTTCAATACAAGGGTGATGAGACTCAGGAATAGATTGCCCACAGAAGTTGTGGATGTGTGAACTACCTGGAGGTGTTCAAGGCCAGGTTGGACAAGGCCTTGAGCAACCTGGTCTAGTTGAGAGGTGTCCCTGCCCATGGCAGGGAGGCTGGATTAGATGATCTCTGAGGTCCCTTCCAACCTAAAGCATTCTATGTTTCTATGATTTCGTCAGTTCTTGCAGATTAAACCGTTAATCGCAATGACTGCCAGTCCTTGGGAAACTTCCAGACACCAGATTCTTGGCATGTACCTTGCCTCTCTTCTGCTAGGTGTTTGCTACTAGCTATTTCTACATCCTAAACCATATATATCCACAGAGCCCACCTGCAAAACTTCACAGAAACAGGGCCCTTCTGATATTACCACTTGGGAGATGGAGGCATGTTTTACAGCATAAAACATTAAAAAAAAAGTTGAACAACTCCAGCATCAGTATTGCTGTGTTCTAATATGATATTTTGTTTGCTTTCGCCTCAGACTTGTTCCCATCTCAAAAATACATCTCAAAGAAAGTAGAACCACAAGAGTTAAGAAAATTTATGATAATTTTAAATTCTCTGTTGGTGCTTAATCCCTTACAACATGTACAGAAAATAACCTGCTGTGATGCAATAACCAAAGGACGTTCTCTGTTACATAAAGGACACACAGCTGTTCTCTTTTAGTTGCTTCATCCTTGTAAGATGATGTGATACAGTTCTATGCAGGTATTTTGGGGGAAAAAAAAAATTGTAAAGGAGATCCTGACCCTGGCTTAAAATAAGGCTGGAATTTTTAGGTACTATTATACTCATTCTGAAACTTACGGCATTTCAGCCCAGACATTTGCTAAAAGGCCTATCATTAATTGTAGCTGTAGAGTATACTGTGTGTTTTTCCCTCCTGAATATAGTCTGCATAGACATTATCATGCCAGCATTAAATCATATGCATTTTCATACCTGTAAGTGAAAAATGATACTGTTCTCTGATTCTCATGCTTCTCTATTTTAGAAATATTTCCTAGTTCTTTTATATTAGCTAAATGAAACAAAGACAGCAACCAACTCACTTGTTTAATAGAAAGACTTAAATATGGTAGTTCCTTCTGTGTTTAGTATCAAGAATCATTCAATCTAGGAGAAAAAGAAGAACATCTGTTGAATTACTGTGCAGGGAGAAATACAGAGTTACTGAACATACCTTCATTTCCTTGAGCTCAGCTGTCAACATTTTCAAGTTGAAAAGCCTTAGTTTTCTAAACAGTGGATATTGAAAAGCTGAAACTGCAGGAAAATTAATGTCTACAAAAAAAATCCCAAACCCAACCCTTCAATGTAATTCAGCACTGTTGGTACATACAGAATTCTCCCACTGGCTTCAAAGAGATCATCTAGGATTTATGGCAATTTTATAGATCTTGCAAATAAAGTAACATTTAAATAGATTTTCCATCCCTATTTGAATCTTTGTAATACATTCACTGTCCTGTAAATACATAAAAATACTGAAAAATTACGCAACGATTACAATTTGGTTTTAGAATTACAACCTGGAACCTGGTTTTAGAATTCAAATGGTAAGTAAAACATTCAGGTGGAGAGTCTTGTTACTTTAGGGAATTAATTTGGAACAAATTCTACCAAATGAATTAGAAAAACCGAAGCAGTTACATTCAAAGGTATGAAATTCATCTTTTCCTATTCCTATGTGACATAATTTCATTATAAATTTCTACTACATGACTTTCTGAATTCACATTAGAAAGAACTAGCCAACATTGATCCGTTAGCATCTGTAGATAAACAACCGGTTTCTGGGCCTCATACCTTTCCCCAGAGCAAGTAACTTCCATCAACCTTTATTTATCTTATTCATCAGTAAATATTTAATGCAGAGATAACCATCTCCTGAAATTCGTTTCTCTACTCTGATCATAAGGAACTGAAGATGAACTATAATGCTGGTATGGGCTGGGGTAGATAATTTTCTTCATAGTAGCTGGTACAGGGCTATGTTTTGGGTTTGTACTGAAAAGTGTTGATAATACAAGGATGTTTTTGTTGTTGCTAAGTAATGCTTATCCTAAGGTAAGGGTTTCTCAGTTTCCCAGACTCTGACAGTAAGCGGGTGCATACGAAGCCAGGAGGGAGCAGGGCCAGGACAGCTGACCCGAACTACCCAAAGGAATATTCCGTACCATAGAACGTCATATTCAGTATATAAACTGGAGGCAGCTGGACAGGAGGTTTAGTTTCGGTTTTAAACTGTTCTTATGTCAACCCATGAGTTTTCCGTGGTTTTTTTCCAGTTCTCCTCCCCATCCCACTGGCAGGGGGGAATGAGTGAGTGACTGACTGTGTCCTGCTTGGTTGCCAGCTGGGGTTAAACCACACCACCTACTCACACTTATGAATAGATATTGTAGACATTAGAGCAAGGTGAGATAAACCCCATTGTAACCTCCTAAAATTTTGGCCCAAGTTGTGTTGGATGAATGGGTTGTGCTGAGTTTCCAGTTCTTGATTCAGTGAGGTGTCCTTACACCACTATTGTTTCTGTAAAAGGCATGGTGTATCCAACACAAGTGACTGTTGTGTGACTACAGAGGTAACCATTTAAATTAAATTGCACAGATAAGCAACTGACATGTTAAAGGGCAACAATTACTGGTTAATTGCTTGGCAGTAATTGTCAATAGCTCATTAGAATTTAATGTGGCAGGCACAAAACAATTTCTGTAAGAATAACGAAAAAATAATTAAATCCTTAGCACCGGTTGTTGTGTGTGGTTTTCCTACCCCACCTCCAGTTGATAAAAACACTGTGCTTTTTTTTTTTTGATAGTACAAAAAAATTATTTATACTGAATGTAGAGTACTCTCAGTAAATATTCTAGTGATATGCCCTTAATATAGCAAGCTGCAAATTTATTTCCTTATGCTAATGTGCGCAACACAGATAACAAATTTAGAGACAAAATGCATTTGTTAAATAACTCCTCAGAGAGACCTGTTTCGAGTTTTAAAAAAGGGCTGAGAACACAGCACAACTGGGCTATCCACTGAATATGTGTTTTGATGAACTGGTATTGTGCAGGAGATCTAGGTACAGTGGGCTGGGAATATTTGGAAAATAAAACAGAGGCTTTCTTGCTATTAGAGTAAGTTTAACAAACTAGATCAGGCAAAGATTCAGAAACGATCTTAGAGACTAAAACTACCTTTGTTAACTACAGGCTTATATCTTTAAAAGGCAACAGAAAAGTTGCCCATCTGATATCATCTTGTCCTAATATTTTATGTTCATTTTACATGGAGAAGCCTACATTGTGGTAGATGATCCTTCCTACATTCATTTGAGATTCTACGGTTCGACACAGGCTTGTCTCATTATCTGAAAGAACTTGCTCTTACAAGTGTCTGCAGAGTTATAATCTTTAAATAATGAAATGAGATAGATGCCTCAAGGATGAATCAAAAGCATCTGAGTAATATGGCCTACCCATTTTCAGATATTCAGGCACATTTGGAACTTATTCCCATGAACTGATTATAAATAAAACAAGTAGCAGTTATGAATAATACCTCCCATCCCCAACATAAAATATAACTCTTTTTTACTATGCAACTGTAAGTGCCTCATTTAGGGAGGGTCTCAATCCCCCTCTGTTTGGCTGTTATGAACATCAGCAACTCTTCTTTCTCTCTTTGCATTTTCAGTTTACTTGGTTCATTTCTCCCAGGGAACACTGGGAGATGTCTACTTTGAAGACTGAATTCAAAGGTTTGAACAGAGCTATCTCTCTTGAAGTCAAAACCCCCTAAAGGGTTAGGATTTCAGACAAATCATGCGCTTCCTATTTCAGTTCTTGCTCACAGTCTAGGATTTATTCCTCATTCTAAAGCTCCTAAATCTCTTTTAATAAATATAGGGGGCCTCTTTCTGGGTTTTATTTGGAATTCACATAAATCTTTAAATTAAATACAGGAGATGCAAATCTCATTAGTAGCTTTATTAATTTCTAACTGGAGAGACAATCATATTAATCAGGCAATATATGCATAAACATGACACTGATTATTCCAAAATCATACCATGAATATCAAAATATCTCAAGCTTGATTCGATCCCACAGCAAGGAAAATGAAATAAATTCTAATCACTTCCAGCAGTTGAATTTGGAAACTGTTTGCCAGTTTCTAATTTAATCTTAATATTCCATACCTTGCTTACATTAGTTAGTCTCAAATTCATTTTTTTTTTATTTATGTCTTCGTATTGTACTTATTCTTATTCTCTTAAGACTCTCTTGTAGAGTTGATCTCCCAGGGAAGGCTAATAGTATTTAGGCCGCTAAATGCTGATGTTGTCATGGTGTTTTACTGATAGTAATAAACAGAATGGCCCATCATTATTAAGGGTATTTGGGAAATAATTATTCATCTAGATTTTATTTTCAGAAAGAAATTATTTACATGCAATATCATTATTATTATTCTGTTATCCAGGAAGTCAAAACTTTTATTTTATCTTGTTTCTTTTTCACTTTTTCCAGTGAAGGTGTGTTTCAGTATGACGAAACTTGCAGGGGAAAGGACAGGAGGGACCAAAGAATAAAAAGTCAGAACTGGGTTTCACCAAAAAAAAACCAAACCTTTCTGGTGGAGAAGAAAACAAATAGATAATTTAAAATCTCAGTTTCATAGATGATTCCATAAGGACACCAGCAAGCAACAAAGTCTCTCTATAGCAACAATTAATTGAGTTGCTATTCGAATGGACTCAGGGAATCCCCACTACTGATACCACTCTGTCTTGAATAAAAAAGCAATCTCTTCAATTCAGAATCTTTAAGAAGTTTGTATCTTGTAGGGTCCAGAAACATCAGCTCATACTGAATAAGAAGCTACATTTACTGGAATGGTATTATAGACAGAGGATACATTTGAAATGCTCCTTTTACCATCAGTAGATTGCCGTACATTTTTCAGCCCAGAATCATTCTCTTTTTTTTTTCAAGTATAGAAAACTAGGTAGCTGAGGGATTTATTCAATTTATGATAATTTCATTCATGATGTTTCCTATTAAACTAATCAGTAATACTACTTCAGTATAATTAATAAGCAATAAGCATATTGTTCAAGGATGCTAAATGTTTACATTTTCCATGTCTCACTTCTTTTTCAGTGACTTAATGTTTCTGCCTAGGTATTAACTAGGCAAAAGGCTTTGGCTATATAGTTATTACCAAATGTGTTCTATTTTGACTAATCCATTAATATACTTCAGATAACTATTGCAGTTACTTGCAGCTGTGGAAGAGGGCAATATAATCCCCAATTTAATCTGACCCAGTAAAGTTATTGCTTGTTTTTCTACACCTTCTTAAGGAGAGATAAAATTTTGCATCACTTCCAGAAGCTTCTTATTATATATTTTGATTATTTTTTTTCCTTATTTTTCTCTTCCCATACCTACATCTGAATTCTGCCTTTGTGTAAGCAAGAGAAATCCTGTGGGCAAGTGGTTTTACACTTACAGCATCTGAGGGACTATAAGATCATGATTCTGTTATCTGCCATGACTTTGTGATTATGAGAAAATAACTTAGAACAAAATTCATTAGAAGCACTGAAGGCTTCAAATTCCAGAGCAGATGATCAGAACCTCTGAAAATCAAACCCCTACTCAGATTCTACAGCAACTTCTGTAGTTTCTCAGATGTTTGGGAAGTATCTAAAATTAATACTCTTCTTCCATTTAAAAACATTCTGATCGCCTTGCTAGATACTGGAGAAACAGGCAATGTTGCTTCAAAGATACTGTGGAAATGAATGATGCTGCTGGATTCACCGCTTCATGTAGAGCTTTCAAAGTTTCAGTATAAGCCTTTAGGAGAAACTGGTAATGAAAAACTAATGTGGAGAAACCGGAGGCAGCACTTCCTCTTCCAAGATCTAAGGATGTTATTCTTCAGTGGGAAAAATTAAGAAAAGTTTCAAGCCCTCTTTGTACAATACAGTAGTTGCTTCTTGCATGGAAGAGCAAGGTAAAGATAATAAGATTGCAGAGCCTTCTGCCACCCTCCTTACAATGTTCTCAGGACCCCTAGGACTAGATGCTCTAGAGGATTTAGAGACATAAACCCAAATCTTACTTCCTCTCTGACTTTCCTCAGATTCAGGCAGGAGAGGCTGCCGTGCAGCCTACATACCATGTTACTAAGGGACTTTCCTGTTGAACAACTGTGTTGTGTAATTCTCATTGTGCTTCTGGGCTTGCCCAGAGCATCCTGTTTCTGAAGGGCTTCCTGCAAACACCCCCTGCCCATCCTCTACAAAGGAAACAACCAAATACATGTCCCAGCTGTTCCTCGTGTGCACTGAGAGGATCTGACTCCTCCCATCTAGCCAGTTAGAGCAACTTTTCCTTGGAGAGGGAAAAATGCAATGGGTCATTGCCCTTATCGAGGGAATTTCTCAGTAAAAAGTGAGTTCTGTTAAATGCTTTGGTCGTAGGTTTCACTGTTCAAGATTCCCATCATTTATTCTTAGGCACTTAATACTGCACTTGAGAGTTAGATGCCTGAGCCTAAAGGAGGTTTGGGGATATTGCCATCTTCAGTGCTCCTTACACGTACATAAGTGCATTCCAAAATGAAGGGCTTAAAATGGGATATTGAGGGATACACATTTAAAGGACAACAGTTTTGCCATGCTCAAGTATCGGGCCCAGCTCATATAGCACCCATGACCTGTTGATATTATTACTCCAAATTCATTTTCCCTTTGTGTCTCACCTTCATTTCCAAGGGGCAAGAAGAGAAAGACAAGCCATGCCAATGATTATTCCTCTTTGATCATCAACAAAGGAATTGTCTTGATCTGCAGTAGTTTTATGCTGACTTTATGAGGTTTTGCACCTTAATCTCATTCAGATTTTTCATCTAATTTACCTTAGCACAATCCTGTTGAAAGAAGCCAGTCTAGCAGATACGACTCCTTGACTTAAGTAATTCAGAAAGTTGCAGTTTCCATTGGAAACTGTCTTATAGTTTCAGTACTAGCTTTTGTTTGGTGGAAATAAACCTACTTAGCTACTGTAAATTACTACAGCTGCAACATTAAGTAGACCTATGAAGATTTAGACCATCCAAGCACCTGACCATTATATTTTGTGTTGGTATTCTCTACAGATATCCCTTGGAAGGTGAATCTGCTTGAAACTCTGAGTTGTTTGTTTAATATTCTGATGAATTTTGCTCTGGGGTTGAGAGAGAGAACTGATGTAGAAGTCCTATAATGTCCCAAGAAGGAATACACGCAGGGGTTATGTAGCATATAAATGTGATGAAGTAGAAATGCAAGAAGAAATTGTGCAACAAATCAATAGTCATTTCCCACTGCTGTTTTCAACTGTAAAAACATAACACAGGCAATAAAGGAGGTATATGATTTCTCATTGAATAACAATTTG
Organism: Baryphthengus martii; assembly: GCA_013396935.1. Lineage (NCBI taxonomy): Eukaryota > Metazoa > Chordata > Aves > Coraciiformes > Momotidae > Baryphthengus > Baryphthengus martii. The sequence continues at coordinate 66,434 of VWZK01003163.1, read as the reverse complement.
AGGCAGACACAAATACTTGCTTTTAACAGAAGCAATATTTCTACCACACATTCACATAGCATGCAAAAAAATTCACTCACAAGATCTGTAGAAAATGCTCTAAAGTGATCTTATCCTTTCATCACACTAGGTAGTTCTTTTTGACTTACGTATCTTCATTCTCTCTCATTTTTTCCTAAAGGAAAAACTATGTAAATACAATAGAGGGGCCTCTTTCCCCCCGCCCCCCCCAAGGAATTTGAGTACTTGAGACTTATTTTATTGCAGAAGTAATAGCAGATGAGGAAGAATATTTTGATAGCATGAATTAACCAAATGTTTGGAGGTTCAGATATCTGAAAGCATTTATGCTGCCCTCCATTCGGTCACCCTTCTGAGGATCCCTGTCTAGCAATGGCAAAATAGTCTTTCTTAAAAAAAGGAAGAGAACATAAGTACACGGAAATTTGAAATACATATTCTATACATTGATTTATTTTCTACTTTCCCCTTTCTAATTATTTTACTCTGCCAGTAGGGTGGAGAAATTGGAATTGTTTTAAGTACGAAATTTAATCCCTTTCCCTTTGCAATAAATCAGAAAATTGTGCTTACACAAAGGAAAAAAAAAAGAAAAAAAAAAAGAGTGGAGGATAGAAAGCAACAAAAAGGGTTTTGTTTGGGTTTTGGTGTCTTTATTTTTCATTCTAATAAAGAAACATGCAAGACTTCACAGAATGGAAAAAAAGGAACCTAATTGTCATAAAGCGCTGCTCCCCCACCTGCAAGAAAAGCAATTTCCACTGCTCTTGCTTTACTTGTAAAATAGTTTGCATAACATTAATCATCACCATCTGATTCTCACTCCTCAGTTTCTTGGGGTCAGGGATATTCGTCTCATATCACAAACAAATAGCTTTCTCATATGTATGTTTTGGTCAAACAGATTCAGGTTATTTGTATCTATGAACTGTCAGCCTTTGTATCACTCACCATATTAGGTTTCTTCACTGCAGAGATGTTGTTCGGAACACAAAAACATCCTGAATTGGATTCTGTTCAGTTTCAGTTTTGGAATAATTCAGGCAGTGCTGATATGAGTTGAAAATAAACACGTCACTATTCAAATTCTTCTTTTTTAAGCCTAAAATTAGTTAAAGAATAAAAATCTGTACATTAAACACAAGAAAAAGAAAATAAATAAAGCTATCTTGATATTGTTACATTGTGGAGTAGTACTCGACTAAAAAATTAGGAATGAGAAAACAACCCACCAAACTTGAACCTTCTCCAAGGTTCAACTCATGTTAAAATTAGGATACACAAGACGAGTGCATTTCCAACCATTTTGTTGTCACGAAATGTGAATTAAACATTATTAAATACTAAATGTAGTTTATATCACACATGTGATATGGTTAATGAGGACTTCCATGTAAAATCCAACTGTGAGCCTTTATGGTCAATTAAAATAGGTTTGGGTCGTGACAAACAGCTATTAAAATAAGAAATATACCTCAACCTTTGCCCCAGCTCCACCTTCACTCCTTCACCCCCGACTCCCCTCCCTCGAGGTCCCAGGGATGGGGATGGGGGTTGCAGTCGGTCCCTCCCAGCCCCTCTGGGCCGCTCCTCCCCCGGTGTTTCCCGGCTCCAGCGCCGGCCCTTTCCCGGGCTCGGGCCCTACAGGGCCAACCTGCTCGGGCCCGGGCTGTCCACGGCCGCAGTTCCTGCAGGGAATATCCCCCCTCTGGCCGTGGGGCCCTCCCCGGGCTGCAGGGGGGTCTCTGCTCCAGCGGGGTCTCTGCAGGGCTGCGGGGGATCCCTGCTCCGGGCCTGCAGCACCTCCTGCCCCGCTCCTCCTGCTCCTGCGGCCTCGGGCTGCCTCTGCCGCTGCTCCCGCCTTGGCTTCTCCTCCTCTGCCTGGGCCGCCTTTGGCCCTTTCTGGAGCCCGTTTTCCCGCCGGCTCACCCTGCAACACCTCGCAGGGCAAAGGTAAGTCCTCACTTTTATTGTGCTAACGATTGTATTGTTGTGAAATTCCCCTTGGCTTTGGTGGGGCTAAAGCACTAGCCCTCGTTTAAGTTTGGAATATGTCCATATCTTCTTTTTCTGGAAGTCTTGTCCATCCTTGTCCATGTAGACTTCACTGAATAGGGCAGCATTTAGTAGGGATATGGCATTCACCTAAAAATGACTTCAGATGAAGAGGCCTGAAAAAAACAAGTTGGTTTCACGTTGTTATCCTACTGTTGCTATGTTCATGACCTTGCACCTGCAAGCCCAGATACCATGATGATAGCGGGTTCTTGTGGGACATGACTGCCAATAGCATGAGGCACCTGCGCCTGTTACACATACTCCATTTGGTACCAAGGTCATAAACCAGAACAGGCAATATCATCAAAGGCATCTTATTTGCAAGCAGTTGATGCACTGGAGACAACACTGAGAGGAGAACGCTCCTTTGAGGACACCACGGCTACTCTTGGCAGCTGGCTGCTGGGAATAGATTTCCTTTCTCCCTTCCCTCCCCCCCCTCACAGTTTTAAAGTACGTGTGTGTCATCGGCCATGAACTCTGTGGGTAGAGTTTTTGCATGCAAATCTTTTTTGTGCAACACTCTCAGTGCTTTTTAAAAATTAATTCTTGACAGTGTTGGGTTTAGGTTCTTTTGTGATTAAATCATTAGTGAAGGATAATAAACAAGGCAAGTTAACACAGTAATTGCTTAACTCCACTGATAATTCCTTTCATTGGGATGCTTTCTCTGTCAATTTGTCCTGTTCTGCTTTAACAGTACCTATACATTGAATGCTTATTTCTGTGAAGATGTTTTCGTATACATTGAACAATCGTTCAGTATGTGTATTACAATTTATAATGAAAGAGTTTCATCATGAATTTATCACTAATTTATCACAAAACTGTCTACAAAACAATTATTGCATAGATCAGTAGTTCTGTGATCTGCTATTGAAATCTGTTCCTCAAAGTCATAGATTCTGCAGGAAAACAAAAAATTAAAAAATGAAAATAAGCTAAAATCCTTATTTTAAAGGTTTATAGAGTAACTGAATAAACTGGGAGACAATGATGAGAGAAATAGTATTGTGGGAAAGTAACATAGTTTTCCAAGGATAACAAAGCACCTGAAGAAGAGATTTCTCATGTCCTTCATCATATCATAGTGTCTTCTCTCTTGTTAGAAAAGAAAGTAAGCAAACAAACACATTTTTCTGAAGATACAAGTTGTACAGAATTATATGTCACATCTTATTCATTATTACTGGTTCAAGAATTTCTCTATTTCTAAGCCTTACTCTATTTTAGCACATTAAGAAGTAGCTGACCGTTCTTTTTTAGCGGGAATGTATTTTAGTCCTCAATTATTACTTCTAATATGGCCAGAGATACTTCTGTCTAGCTAAATAAATTAGAATCTAAGATGAGAAAGTCTTCTGTATAATGAGATTTAATTAGTCAAGTCTGAAAAATGTGCACTCTTTCCTTTATATTTTATAACATGCCTCTGCTTCTAAGCTGGCTACAATTTTTGGTCCTTCCCTGGGAAAAATGACCAAACTTTCTTGATACTTAGTACTTGAAACCTGAGTCTAGAATTCAGTGAAATCAGTGGAAGCTTTGAATGAAATCCAGGAGGAGTCGATTCATTATTGGTTTATATTTTAGAAATCTTGTTAATACATCTGAGTTATCTTTGGTTTTCTTTTTTTTTCTTCTGTACTTAGAACATACTGCACATTTCTTCAGATCCCTACCTGATACTTCAGTGAGTTGTTAACCTTAATAGCAACACCAGGCTGTATTTGAAAATTCTTGTTTTTTCAATCTAAACCTGTGCCTGTAAGGATACACATGATTAGTATTAATAGTATATTTACAGAAAATCTTTACATTTGGGGTTTTTCTTTTCCCTTTCTCTTATGCATATCAAAGTGAAAACTGTGTGTTTACCATCTTCATTGTAAAAGAAGCCCAGCTCATGTAGGAGCTATAGCAAGTCCTGTTAGACTCCCAGGCTGGACAACTGGATGCACAAATGTAGTAGAGCATATGGGGAATTTGAACAAACCCAAAGTACCATGAGTAACCCCTTAGTATTTCCAGAACTTCTGTTTATCACCTGTGCAAAAGTCAGTATTAGCATCTAATCCTCCCGTCCTCAGGGATTTGAGAGATGAATCCAGACAACACAGTATTGTGGCTGCATATATTTTTGTATCTATGAGTTTATCAGTTTGGAAAGTAGAGATTGCCATGGGAGTTTTTAGAAGACTGATAGATCAGCTTGAAATTTTAAAGAAAATGTCACTAGATTCTTTCATTAGCAACACATTTGGTGCTAATGGTTCATCACAATCCGTACTTATCGCTAAAACTGTTAGTCGTTAGCACTGGTTCTACTAATTAGCTGTGACTGCATTACTATGCAAATGATGCTGTGTAGTGTTGATGACCACAGCCCTTGGTGGTTCTTGGTCTCCCAGGTCAAGGTGATCAGACTTGAGGGCTCTTTGATGAAGTATGTCAAAACAAAAGCAGACATCTTCCCAAAGTTTCTTTGCTCATTTGTGTGGTTTTGTTAAAAAATACTGTTACAAAATACTTACATACTACTGCTCTTTACAGTATTTTGTCCCAAAATCACTGAATGCCAGGTTGAAAGGGACCTCAAGGATAATCTAGTCCAACCTTTCAAGTAAAAAAAAAAAATAATAAAAAAAATTGGTTTAAGGTGGCCCAACGCCCTGGCAAGTTGAATCTTAAAACTACCCAGTGTCCACCACTTCCCTTGGGAGACTATTCCAATCATACCTGTATCTCGATTCAAGATAAGCTAAGAGTAGCCACATCCTAATTAACACAATTACAATTCATAGGTTTCACAGGCCTCAGCTTTGGCTACAACAGCTCCTATCCAAGCTCCCTTTATTTTTATACTTTCAGGCTGCAATATTTTTTCTTCTGCCTCAACAAAGACCAAAATGTTCCTACAAGCCTCTTTTTCACCATCTTTTCACTCCATTTCCCTTTTATGTGCTCCTAACTCCTGCCTTTTCCTGCTCTTTTGCATGAAGTTGAAGCTAGGTGCTGGGTTCAATTTTCCAGGCTCTTCATATGTCCCCTTCACCCATACTTGCTCAGGGAATACAGGCCAACTTCCTGCTCTGCTATGGTCCTGTAAACAAAATCTGCCATTCACTGGATAGTTTTCAAACAACTATTTTGGTTTTTTTTTATCCTTACAGTTTCCTCTTTGCTAAGAGCAGCTCCTGCAAGAGTAGGGATTTAGGGATACTTTTGTCCTCAAAGCCAGTTATTCTGTCTTGTCTCCAAAAGGTATGCAAATAGAGTAGCTGCAGGACAATTAGTTCTAACTATTGTTTTTTGTTTTTTGTTTGTTTGTTTTTTTTTTTAACTGATACACTCTTTCCTTCATTTTCTTTTTATATCTCCATCTACGGTCTCTGCGATTCCAATGGAAAAGCCCTTATCCTTGAGAATGCTGCCTTGCCCTTCTAATTTGTACAAAGAAGTGTTAGTCTAAGAATTTTGACACTATCACAGTAAAAATAATAGCTAAAAATAACAAATTATATATGGAAAACTAGTTATACTGTTGTAATGACATAGAAATAGAAAGAGATCAGATATTCTTACAAATGTTTCTGTTTCCTGAGAAAACGAAATTACAGAGTTTTAGGTAGTCATTGGTTTTCATCTGTCACTTAAGAATGAGTTAATGTGCCAGGGATGTGCTGCTGCAGTCCTTCCAGAGCAGGCTGGTGACTTTTGTGAATAAATGGTTCCCAAGTGCCACCATGCTCAGACCCAGAAGTGGAAGTTCTTTTTGCCAGGTAAACTGGGAAGGTACAGAGATACACCTTCTTCTGAGAGGACAGATCCAGCATTATTTACTATTTGATAAACAACTTCTTGTTGAAAGTCTATTTTCGAGTGTGTATAGAAAAAGATAATGACAAAAGAAGAAAAAAATCCAGGAAATGAATAGAGAGAGTGATGAAAGCTTCCTTTCAGTGTAGCCAAGCTTATTGAATTTTATGAATGAAGCCTCCACAGTTTTTCTTTTCTTTCAGTTTCTGTGCTTACAGCAGGGTTAGCAGGTGGGGTGTCCCCGATGGATAAATTCGTGTCCTGAAAGGATACTGAGAAACAAGGGATTCAATTCAATTCGGTTCTGAATTTCTGTTTTTCTTTACCTCTTTGTTTACCAAACTTCGTCTTTCTCCTTCTCTCTTACTTCCTACATGCATAGTATGCATACAAGAAGTTAATGGGATTACTATTCTTCTTAATTTGAAATCCAAGGTAAGTGTTTGCAAGAAGAATGAACATTACCAATCTCAACCTTTCTCTGTCCTGGATTAACTTTAATCTAAAATGTAGTCTATGCTTTATGTGGTGATTTCTTTTATTTAAAACTTGTGTCTAGGAGAGTTCTTTGGGGTTTTAGTATAAGAGCTACACTGGAACACATGGAGACAGATATCATTTGAAAATCAGTTTAAATGTAACACTTTTTATTTCTTAATATTACCCCCAAATTCCTGGTGGAAAGCCTTACATTCTGGAAGATGGGTAGTGTGAAAACAGCAGAAGTGCATCAGTCCTCAGCACTGTAAACTGCATTGCATGTAATTACCTTAAAAGGTTTTGAAAGTTGTAACTCAACAATGTGTTGTGTTGTTACTGGATTAATAGTAATACAAATAATAATAGCAGTGCTCCCTCCGTTGTTTCTGGATCGAACAAGAGTGCAGAGATCACTGTAGAGAGGTAGCTCATTAAAGTCCTTTCAGAATGGGGCAGGGTTATATTCTTGGCCTCACTGACAGAGGCACCCAGAAATACAGAGCTTTATCTTCTTGTTGCTGTTTTGTCTGTAACAGCTCTTCCTGCCTAATCAGTTTCTTTTTTTATTACTGTTATTTTTAGCTGATTTCCACCTCTTCCATATCAAAACTTCAACTCTGAGCAATTGTGACTGTGCTTCTTGTGTCACCACAAGGCTGGTGTTATCCTCAGGGTTACGCACTTGGCAGAGCGCTTCCACAAAGCCGCCCGCGTGGTGCGTAACCCTGCAGCCCAGCTACAGCCACTATTTTTCCTTCTCACTGATTCTCCTTTCATTGTATGAGGTTACTTGACATATCAGATGCTCAGCTTCTCCTGGGTTGTGATAGAGCATAAGAAATCATTGTGCAAATAGTTGTTCTGATTTTAAGGAAAACAATGACAGACATGAAAAATGCAACCTTTGTACATCGAATGGTGCATGAAGGAAAGGAAGCGCTGATAAAGCAGCTGGACATGGGGGAAAACTCAGATAAATGAGCAGCTGTAGCATTTTGAGATCTACCACTTACACAAGCCATATTTTTTTCCTAAATTACCTTTCTCTGAAGTCTCTTTTTTTTCAGACTCTGTTCAGTACAGCTTTTCTTCAGAGGAAAACTCTCAGCAATTCACACTGCTAGGTCAGACTTCCAAAGACAGCTCCACAGTGGTCTCCATTAGGAATTCAGGATCACAGATCAGAGGTTCAGAGAAGAGAAGGAACTAATCTAATCTGACCTCTACTGCAGTGCAGAGCACCAAAAAGAATGTAGTGACGACATTCGTAGTCGTAAATTAGACAGTGCCTGGGAGTGTTCCCAGACAGTGGAACTTAACTCTCAATATTGATAAACTAGAACTGTTCCTCAGGTGATTTTGTCCTGCCTAACTGGCATGTTCCCAAAATATTTCTGGGCCTCCCTCAAGAGTCAGTAAAAAATCCATCCTGGTTTTCAGTCTCCTAGTTTTGATCTGATTAAGTAACTCTTTTACACAGATTGCCTTCCATCCTATTTAGATACAGACTTCAGTATTTCATTACTTCTATTTATATTGCTTTTTTTTTTTTCTTTTTCTAGTCTGAATCTGGCTGACATTAAAGTCTTTCTCTTTGTATGAAGAAGTGTAAGATTTAACAGTCAATGAAACACAGAAATGGAAAAAAAAATAGCTCAAATATCAATATTCTGACATTTACAACTCTTCAGCTTGAGAAGGGGAGTCACTGAGGGGATCTTGGAAACTCAACCATTTGAAACTTTCAAAATAAGTTTAGATGAAACACTAGAACTTGCACTGCTGGGAAAAGCCCTCTATTTTCAGGGTGAGCACAATGAACAATCTCTCTGATCTGTATTACAAGAATATTACTCTCCCACAAGAAATGATTTGTTCCAGTGCAGTATTTCAAAAGCAGTGTTGCTACTGAACTTAGTATAATGTTTGCAAGCAGAATTATAATAATATTAACTCCATTTTTTTGTCTTTTTTTTTTTTCCCCATCAACTATTTTCAAGGGTTTGTTTTGTCACCTGTTAGCTTTTGGAAGGAAATCTTGAACAGTAGAAAGCTGTACGAAGTCTAGAAATAACGTGAAATGAATTATTAGCAAACAGAGCCAAGGAGCTTTGACCTCTCAAATCACTTAGCTGAGGGATTAGCTATGACTCTTTCTGTCATTTAACTTCTCTACTAAATCTGTATCACTTCTTGCTGTTTCTTTGAGCAAGCTGATCAGTCAGGTGGGTGACTGCAGGTTGTATAGAATTCTTCATTCAAGTGTGAATGTCGTGCCTGGGAAAAAACACAAAGGGCACTGGAAAATTTGAAAGAACTCCTTTGCAAAATATGTTTATTATGCAAGAAAATTTTCTATGGGTAATATTCAACAAATTCTTACGCTCATCTTAATAACATCCCCTGAACATACATAGAGAGGTGAAATAGAGGGAGGGAGGTAAAGAGAGCCGTGTGCATGTTTGGATCTCATTGCAGTGTAAATGGTGGTTTCATCATACAGTATCTAATACAACAGAATTTAATCATAGAGTAATTAAGGTTGGAAAAGACCTCTAGGATCATCAAATCCAACCTACCACTCAGTGGCTCCATGATCACTAGACCATGCCCTGAAGTGCCATATCCAATCGCCCTTTGAACACCTCCAGGGATGGTGACTCCACCACTTCCCTGGACAGCCTGTTCCAGTGCCTAACCACTCTCTCAGTAAAGAAATTCTTTCTAATGTCCGCTCTAAACCTTCCCTGGCACAGTTTGAGGCCATTACCTCTTATCCTATTGTTAGTTACTAGGGAGAGGAGGCCAACCCCCGCCTCACTACAACCTCCTTTCAGGTAGCTGTAGAAAGCAATAAGGTCTCTTCTCAGCCTCCTCTTCAGACTAAACAATCCCAGCTCCCTCAGCCTCTCCTCATAAGACATGTTTTCCAAACCCTTCGCCCTTCTCTGTACCTAATACTTTGGTATTAGGAATGGGTTCTGAAATATATTCAGATAGCTATATGTGCATAAATATATGCATATAGATAAATAGATTTGCACACACACTACATCTGTGCACCTTTGAGGCTGCAACCTCTATGATCAAATGGATTGACTACACCCATTCTTTAAGTGCATGACTGAAATACAGTCTAGTTTCATGTCTGTAGATAGAAGGTAAAAATTCTGCCACTAGGGCCTGAAGGCCCTTCTAAAATGTGGATGAGCAATGATGATGTGCTTTTGTATAGTTACTTGTAAAATCTACTAAATGCTCTACTCAATCCACTCCAGACATGAGTCATGTGAGAAGCTGTAGTAAGTGGTTCAATAACTGCCTCACAAGCAGCCAGGCACTGAAGGGACGCTGAACTCTTAGGTAACAGCAGGACAGATGGAGAAATGGGAAGACATTTGTATTATCCCATGTTAAATCATCCCTGCAGAATTTTCAAATCAGTTGGTAGCGTAGCTTTAGACCATATTTTAAGTCACTCTGCTGTCATGTATGAAATCTAGAAATGCCTTATCAATATTAAGAGTGTTACTTCATGTCAATTTTGTAAAGAACTTTTTTTTTTTTTTCATAATAATGGCCAGGATTTTCACTTTGTTTTTATGTAGGTTTATTCATTAATTTTCAGTATCACCAAACAACTTTTCCCTTATTCAGGTTCATAGTTCATACCTGTTAGTAAGGATTGCAACTAACTTCTGTGAATACTTATCCAACTTACACAGTTATTTTCCAAATGATATCATACCTTTATCACTGTTGTCTTCAGAAGTAAAAGAAAACAGCATCTCAGAAATAATCCTATGAAAATTACTCAAAAAAAAAAAGCTATGTTTTTTTTGGTTTACATTTTAATCTGTGTGTGGTGCCAGCCAGATCTATATCCAATACTTAGTCAACAGAGTGAGTCACTCTGAACACGTGACAGACCAGCTAGACTTGTCACTTACTTCTCCATCACATTTCATTTATCGCATCAGGAGCCACTTCAGGCTGTCACATAAGAAAACATGAACTAATTCTCGTCAAGAACTGGCTCAGCAATTTTCTCCTGGGATAAGCAGATAGAGTACAGCTTGCTCTTTGGGAGAAAATGGGTGGTATCAGCAGTGATACCTTCTGCATAGTACTACAATTCTCACTAAAATGAGTATATAATAATAATAGGTATTATTTACTATTGTAAGTGATAGTATCTTTTTAGGTGAAAGATCCTGGGGAGCCCTTCTGATACTCAGCCAAGTAAAAGCATTATCCATCCTCACATGAAGATGCCAGTTAATGTCCAGTCATGCCAAATGCTGTAAAAGAATGATGACTTAGTCAACCTGCTGTGATCAGCAATAGTAAACCTGGAGGCAGCCATTGCTCCTTTCTAACTGAGTCACTTCCATATAGCCCATCCAGTGCACTCAGAACTCAAGATGTTCCTTGAGAATTACTTAATATCTGAATATGATGGCCTTTGGGACAAAGGTAGAATTGAGGCTTGTTGGATATCCGTATTCAAAGAATTACCATTAATGGTCAATTGTCAGAAGATGCTGAGTGATGTTCCTTTAGGGTGGGTTTTTTGGAGGGGGTCTGCTACTGTTTGATTATTTCATTAATAACCTGATTGAAAAAATGCAGCATATGCTTGTTAAATTTGCAGTTGACACAAAACTGAAAGGCGCTGTGTGTTGGATGATAGGATTATAATTCAAAATTATCTTGATAAACTAGAGCAATGGCCTGTAAAAGAAGAATGTTATTTATAGAAGTAAGTGCAGCGTACCAGACCTAATAGCTTCACAGCTCTAACATAGAAAATAAATGGCTGTGGAGCATGAGTCCATAGGAAATGATCGAAGGAATACAGTGAATTGTAGGTGAAAACAAGGGACAATGACATACACTTGCCAAAAAAAAAAAGGATAAATATTATGGCGCTGCATATAAATATGATTACACTCTGCTCATATTGTGGACATAAAGCTGCAGATTAAAACATCTAATTTAGGTGTCTAGCTCTGTCTTCGCATTCTCTGGATTCTTCTGCTCCCATTATTAAGAACAGATACCTAGATGGTGCTGTCAATAGAAATGATTTAGCACAGGATAAAAGACACCTATATGCACACATAGTTCTAACAAGTAGAAACAGAAGAAATATTATCTGCAGAAATTAGAATATAATCAAAATTTTCCAGTACAGCTACTTCATAGAAACCAAGTTGAATATTTGACTAAAAATATTAAAAATAAAAAATATAAATATATATAAGGAAAAAATGTGTTCTTAGCAAGGACTCTCTCATAGAAGTGCATGCTAACTAGTTTTGTTACCCTAGCAAATATTTGCAACTTTGAAACAGTTTCTTTCATATCAGGATGAAAAGTTAAACTGTCAGATAAATACATACATTAAAAATTGTTTTAAGAGGTGGTTTGGAGTAACTGAAGCATTTCACAGAATCACAGAATTGTCACGGTTGGAAAAGACCTCTAAGATCACTGTGTCCAAGGGTCAACATCCAAAAAAAAAATCCAGAAAAAAACCCCAACCAAACAAAAACCCTGCACAAAACCACCTCACCATCCCACTAGAGCATCTTGAAGTGCCTCATCTTCATGTTTTTTGAATACCTCCAGGGATGATGTCTCCACAACCTCCCTGGGCATTCCGGCACCTGACCACGCTTTCAGTAAAGAAATTTTTCCTGATACCTAATCTAAACCTCCCGTGGTGCAACTTCAGGCCATTTCCTCTGGTCCTGTTATGTACTTGAGAGAAGAGGCCGTACCCACCCCAACACAGCCTCCTTTCAGGTAGTTGTAGAGAGCCATGAGGTCTCCCCTCAGCCTCCTCATCTTCAAACTAAATAATCCCAATTCCCTCAGCTGCTCTTCACAGGACTTGTTCCCCAGACCCTTCAGCAGCTTGGTTGCCCTTCAATTCAGTGTCAGCACAGGAGTAGTGAGGGGCCCAGAACTGAACAGAGCACTCCAGGGGATTGTTAGTTTACATTCTATATTGACATTTAAAATATTGGCCTTTCTTTTTATAAAGTTCAAGAAAAGTTGCAATTAGCAGAAGCAACGTAATTGCTGAGTTGAGGCAAACTGGCAATTTGCAGTGAAAAAAGAATTCTTCATTGTATCTTCCATCCACTTTGCTGAGGTCTACACGATGATGCCTCAGTCCTTGATGGGATATACTGGAGTCCTCTGTAGTATTAATGATATCGAAGATCTTCTGTAAACACTCCTTTGTGTGCAGTTGCTCAAGCATTAGGGTAAGTTATTTGCCTAGTGAGTTCATATTGGCTGTCAAAAATATTTATTTTAGGTTAGAAGATGCTGGTGTAGATATTGAACTCATTTTTTTTATCTTGTATTCTGGTGAAAGTTACGGGATTATGCCCTCTGGGATGGTGGAAGCTCTCATCTCTGTCTCAGAGAAGTGTGATGCCAACAGGATGCCCAATACTGCACAATCAAGACCTTGTGTCAAACTATAAAATACTGCACAATTCGTTGATTTCATTAATCAAACCGGGAGGTTTGTGGGGAAAAAAAACCCCAGCCAAATGGCAGAAATGTATTTGATGGATAACAGTGATAGTAAAGGTGATCCAGGAGGCATGGATGGTGCCATTCTGTCTCAAACTGAAAGACAAATGTGTGTTGTCTCTGTGAAGACATTTATAGAATGATTTGATTGAGATAACTTATCATAAATGGTGACAACAGAGCTTTGCCAAGTTATTCAATTGCATTAAATGGGCTCTCAAACCAGAGAAGAGTTAACAGGATGTTCCTGAATGAAATGGGAGTGAAGCAAACAAATGTATCATAGAGAATGCTGCTCTTCTCTTGGTTTGGCTTGGTTGGGATTTTATTGTTTGGTTTTCTTTCTCTTTTAGAGAAGTTTGATGTTGACCATTAAATACACCTATGTGTCTACCTTTACCCATATGCAGGGCTAAACTATAGCACTTGCTCTATCACCCCTCTCTGTCTGACCTCTCACAGCTTGGAACAGGTATTGGAAAACGGAGAGGAGCCCTGTGGGTTGAAATGAGAGCAGAGTTAATGAAACAGCAAAGCTGACATTAACACGAATGCCAATGTAAAGCGTACAGCGTTGTACTCAGCCCAGTGAATGTACAGCAGTCACAATACATGGGAAAGCAGCCCTTGGAAAGCAAAGTGATGATTAAGCCCCTCCAGAGATGGTAACCCTTGGGAGAAGGAGCACCCATCCTCACCAGACTTCCCTATTTTATCCTGAGTGTGATGTTTATGGTCTGGGATACACTGGCAGCCAGCTGGGATCAGCTGCTCTGGCTTTTGCCCTCCCAGCTTGAGCTTCTGGCTGACTTGAAACTACCAATGGCCTGCACACCATGGCCGGCCCGGGGTTCTGTTCCAGAAAACCCAGGACACTGTGTCCCAGTAAGAACGTCAGGATGCCAATAGTTCTATGCTGGTTGAACTACCTGTCACTGATTGGCATTGATGGAAAAGTCAGCGTGCTTAATTGTCAGATTTATGCCATCTGAAATAACAAAACTAATAACAGCAAAAAGCTAAGAAATAAACAAACATGTTGATGTTTTAGTGTTATTTCCCTTGTAAACTCTGATTTAAAGACTAATGGCTGTCAATCACACAAGGCAGACACTTTTTTAGGACAAAACCAAAAAGGAAGGGAATGAATTGCAAATAAGCACTTGTTAGATATCTACTAAAAGCTCTTATAAATGCTAAGCAAGGCACAGACTTTATAGATCTTACAAGTGACCATTTCTCACTTTTTTTTTTTTTGTTTATTTTATTCTGCATGGATGTCAAAATCCACATAGGTTGAAACACAGACCCTGTCTCTACACACACGTGTGTATATATATGTATACATTTGTATGCTTATCTATGTATGACTATATGAATCTGTATTTACTTACACAAAATTATTGGGAAATGTTTACTTTTTACTTACAGTTTCTATTTTATCCTGTGGTGACGTGTCTTTGCACATATATGTCTGCATACGCACGTACATGTATGTGTATGAGTCCAATTGAAACTTCTCAGGTGATACTAGAAAACTAAAGGCAAAAGAAACGAGGGCAGAGATCTAGGATGACCTTCTCAGAGCTCTAAAATTCAGTCTTATCACATCTGTTAGACAAAAAAGCCACAGGTGAGAGAGGAAAGTGTTTGGGAAGTGCTGAGCGCTGCAAATACACACGGAGAGCCTTGCTGTGATGCGGGGTAGCTCACTTCAGTGAAATATCAGGTAAAAGACTATTTTTAGGAAGTATCCAGTTCATGTTTCTGATCCATTTAGTGCAGCTAATCTGATCCCAGTATATGTGGCTAAAATAGCCCAGATATGATACCCTGGTTGGATTCAAATACTTATTTCCAAAAATGGAAGTTTATGAAGGGGGCTGTTATTTTTATTTGCGTTTTGTTTTTTTTTCTCATCTTAGTTTGGAATTTATTGCCAAGCCTGTAGTCTGTTTTAAAAAAAGTATGATTATTATTATATCGATTTAAAAAATACATAAAAACGGGCTAGATTTCATAATCTAAAATTAACTGTATGTATTTTTTTATTGCCGTTAAATACAGAAACAGTCCTACTATGTCTGAATGGCCGATGTGAGTGAAAGAGAATATTCAGTATTGCTGATAGTCACTGATGTTTTGATTAATCTTTCTAATTAGCTACTGTGGGTGAGTTGAGGTTTTGCCTTGCTTCACTTTCCACCTTCTGTCGCACCCTTACTGTTGGGTGAGTGGGAGAGTTACCCTCAGCTGTTCTCTGGATCCACAGAATAAGTTCCTCTTGATTATGTCTTCCTCTTGGTCTTTCACCCCTGCCCAGCAATTCCCAACAGGAAACTGAAGGAGAGATTCTGCGGTCAGGCAAATCTGCAAGATCTGTCTCCTGGATCTGAAGAGGTGACCTTCACGATGGTCAGATATTTTGGGGTAACAAGTGGCTTGGAAGGACATGAGCTCTAAGCATCTTAATAGCATAAGCTTAGCCAGCTATCCGGCTTTCATTAAAAAAGGAATATTCTTTTACAATGAGAGCCTAAGTAATTCAGATAACTTCTGTCAGCTCTTAAAGTGGAACTAACGAGATGACTTTTAGAAGTTGAATCTCGATTAAAAAGCACTGACTTAATTTGGGAGTTGCCTACATGCACTTCAAATAACTTTACAGGTCTTTATCTAAGCTTTGGTTCTCTGTCTGTGGAGACTGCGAGACTTGGGGGCAAGGATGCTGTTACTAAGTTATGTAGAGCCCTGCAGTGGGGACAGTCAATTTCTAGGTCACCTTTTGTGATTGATTATACTAGAAGTGACAATTTTAATTCAATAAAATAAGGATTAGCAGAAATTGGTGGGGCAAGAGCCATGATGGTACATGAAAGCAGCTCAGCTTCATCTCTATGGAGGTTATTAATGACACAGACCAAGAACAAACCGGCCTCACACTCTCACAAATCTGTAGAGATTAGATATAATTTTCCTATCATAATTAACTAATCATTTCCTATTGTCATCACCATATTTAAAAGCCCAACACCCAGAATACCTACTTTTGATTGAGCAGATATTTTATTTGGAATCTCTAATAATAATAATTGTATGGCATTTCCCATTGTTATGAAAGGGCGTTTGGGCAATTAAATGTATTCTGAAAAGAATTAAGCTGAAATTTTATTTCTAAAAATACATAAATTAAGATAAAGTGTTTTGCAAAGGTTAAAGCTCTTAGCTGGAAGATTCTCTTCCTGATATAATTAACCTAAAGGATAAGGGTAATAAAGTACAGCAGCTGATATCTTCTCACTGTCCCTATAAGCAAAATTTCGAGGGGAATCAAGAGTGTGGACTAAAAATCCAGATGCTGAATTTTCAAAGAAAGTTAAGATGCACATTACGTAGAATCATAGAATTGTAGAGTGGTTTGTGGTGAAGGGACCTTAAAGATCTCCGAGTTGCAACCCCTCTTCCATGGACAGGGGCACCTTCAGCTAGATCAAATTGAACACTTCCAGGGGTGGGGCATCCACCATTTTTCTGGGCAACATGTTCCAGTGTCTCACTAGAGACCATTAGGCTTTCCCCAGAGCCTCAGGAGAACATGGCAATTGGAAGACCAACTCTGTCAGAAGTACCAGCAGGTAGCTGATGTTTGACCAGTTTGTCGCTTTGTCTTTTAGCAAAATTCAGTCCAGGTGGTGTTCCTACAAACCAAGTGTGTACAGACAACTTCAGTGATAGTTTTATCTCAGGCAGCTTAAACTGGCAGATTGCAGGCACTTGATACAGCAACAGCAGAATACACTGTTGGCAGGACACGTGGTTACCCGGGTGCTGTCATGTTAGATGTCCTGACAGTGCCTCTTTAACACAAGAGTTCTGAAGAAAATGACCCACGAACTACCCATGTCCTTTCCATACTTGTCATAAAAGTAAATTCCAAAGACATTTACATAATCCAAACCAGAATATTTTATTTTCCCTTCTTTTAGAACAGGGCATGTATGTAGATATGGTGCCATCAAGAGCAGCTTTTGCAGTCACCTTTGCTGGCAGAAGCGAGCACCTGAATTTCCCTGTGGGGTTGTGAGCACTTCCTGCTCCCACTGAAATGCCCATCACATGTGACAGGAAGAAACAGACTGACACACTTTTTATGACAAACCTGGCATCTTCTTGGCTCCATAAACCAGTTATCCTAAACTAATGACAACTGTGATGCACATGCCAGACTCTTCTAATTGAAATATGCTCAGTGGTTTGGGGTCAATAACTTCTATAGAAAGCATCTGAGCTTTTGTAAGGCACGTCCTCAAAATACTCTTTAAATGTGGGAAGAGCTTCTTGGGTTCCTCTGTGTAAAGCAGACAAATAGTTTAGCTCCTTGGAATCACCAATCACCTCTGAAAACTACACTCCCTAGGATTCAAGAAAGGTTAAGCAAAGGAGAATTGTGAGCTTCATGATTAAATTTTGGCCTGATATAAGAAAGGTTCGATCAGATATTTTATATCAGAAATGTTTGTAGAAAGGCATAGATAGTGGGAGCTGTAGACTAACCCTTGTTCATCAAATGTAATCAACTTCCTGTTTTTAATAGCAAATGTACATTAATCAGATCCAAACTCTCTCCAAGACCCTGCACTATAATATCTCCAATTCAGGGATACACTTGAGTACGTTCTGATTTTTTTACTACCTGTATTGAAAAATACAATGAGCAGAAATCCAAGAAGAAATAAAGCCACTATGACGATGTTTACAGATGTCTGCCTCAAGTCAAATCTGTCCATGCATCAAATGCAAGCAGAAAGAGATGAAAAACTTATTGCAAAAGCATTTAATTTATATAAGTATGTTTAATAGTGAAACTTCTCGCAAACAGGTTTTCTATTTCTCAAAATATCTATCAAATAATTTTTGTGAAAGGAGTGCACTTTCTGAAACATATATAGAGGGAATAAATATTTATAATTCAAGCATTTAATATTAATTACTGTACTAGTAGGAGCCTGTTGAATATTATAAATAATCATAGTGACTATTTAAAGGATGTCAGAGACATGTTTTCTTCTGCCTTTCATCTGATATATTTTGAAATTTTTTATAGGGAAAAATAAAAAGTGATTTCATGCCTAAGTTACACACACAGAATGTGGAAGAAAGGTTTTGTCCTTGGTTTACATTATGCAGTTCAGGCATTCAAACATCAATCTCTCATAACCCATAAACATCAATGCCATGAAAACAAGTAAGAACCTCTTCCATCTTTCCCCTCACAAGCCATCAAAGAACCTCTGACCCACAAAAATTCTATCCAAGTGATCAGCCTGTGTGAATTACGCTGTGGAGAAAGTTGCTTGCATTAAAATAATTAAAAGAGTATATATAGCTCTAGCAGTGCTAAAAGCTACTGTATTTTTATCCTGGAACATGCATGCTGTGTTTCCAGCCCCTCCACCTGTAAGCGAACTAATCACAAATCTATCAATCATGATATAGAAAATTCAGAGATAGTACCAGCTATTCCCTGGAAGACAAGACAAAACAAAACACAGGACTCAAGATCCCTGATCTCAGTTTAGAGAGAGATGATGACGGTTTTTCGGGCTTTGAAGAAGGGTAGAGAGAAAGCATAACTTCCCCTGCAGCCTGCTCTCTAACCAGGAAGCATCACTGTTGAAGGAACATCCCACTGTCTGTCCATTAAGGGATGAGGGGATGACACAACATATCGAATGGAGATACCACGCCAGCCTGGTGTTCTGGAGTATGTGGATCCCTTGGATGGACTCCAGACAAGCTGTTCAAACTCTGTCTGCGGTTACTAAGGTGACATTGAATGTGAGAGGTGTGGAAGAGACACATAACGTATAAGTGATGTAGGCACCTTCATTTCAGAACAGTAAGTATAACAGCTCCATAGACACTGTGTTTTTAAGGTAAGGCCCCAGATGGGTATGAGGCAATTCTAATTGCAAATCCTTGCTAAATGTATTGAGGGATCCCTATGGGACTGGCTAGGGAAGTACCTGTGATGCCAGCCTTCTTGGAGGGGCTTATCTGCAAAGTGGGCAGATGTAGGTGGTCCTCATAATCTGTGTAAGTTGCAACTGTCCTGTCTGTTTTCTCAATTACAGTGTTAAAAAGGATGAGATAATGATCCTTCTGTGAAAGATACTTCTTAGAATGGCCTGAATTAGTTTGCCACAATGACAAACCATATTTGTAGGCCTTCTCAAGTCGAGGAAAATGATCAGCATGTTCACTTCACTGTCTTTACCATACACCAGGTCAGAGTTCCCAGATCTTCCAGTGGAGTGACAAAAGGTGTGCACCCCATTTTGTCAGTACTGGTTGACAGTCATTAATCCAAAGCCCACCAAGAGCTGTGAGAGTCTTTCCTTTGATTTCCTTTACCTCTGGGATATTTTTCGGGCTTATTCTTGCAGTGATATATGTTGATACTGGTGCTTATTTCACTGCCTCCTGTCCCAGAGCCCCGTTCTACTAGAAAGCCTACACAGAGCCAAAAGAGCCCCTCCATCTGAGTATACAATTCAGACCCATAAAACACTGTGGCATCTCTGTCTCTTCTGAGTTATGTTTTTCAAATGTGGTGCTTATTGAGATTCCTCGTGTAACTTCAAGGAAGAACAAGCTAAGAAAGTAGGCAGCAGCCAATTTATATTTTGAATATAAAAGCCAATTTATATTATACAGCCTTTGAAATGTGAATTATACGTTATGGGATGAGTTAAACTATCATCTCTGCGAAGAGAAGATTTATATTTGTCCCTGATATATACAGTTACTGATTGACTGGCGTAAGTACTTGATTTCTCTTTGCTTTTCATTTCCTTACCACCTTTGATTCCAATTATTCTGCCATCATTCAAACTGTGGCTAGAAATACAGACAGGTAGAAGAAAAAAACAAAGTTCATTTAGCATCTAGCTTTGGAAATAAATGTTAATAATGTCAATTTAAACAGCAGCAGCTACTGGTTAACATTTAGGTGACAACACAGAGACTGGCTTATGTTGTGAAAAAATCTTTACAAAAAATGACACCTCTTTTTAACAACTCATCACAGACCAGCAAATCCTCTTTTAGCTTATGAAGAAACCACACTGTTACAAGCTCACAGACATGAAGTCCTTTTACGTATTTTTGCCAGTTTGATTTTTAATATTTTGGGGGAGGAGGCAGTCAAATTATAATCAATTGTCTTTTCTTGTCAGATCATTTTCGTGAAATCTACTGATAATACCTCAATTTTAAACCTTGTCAACATTAATTCCTAATTGCCTCTCAAAAATCTTGTATTCCTAATAGACTGTTTCAGGACTTACATTCCTACTTTAATAATAATGAAAGTAAATTGGAACTAATGTTAAAAATAGAGCAAAATGAGCTAAAATGAGGGGCTAATATGACATGAAAACTATCTCAGAGCATGTTCACATTCTTCCTTTGTGTGTAGCCTGTACCCTGCACAAAGGGGTCTATTTTTTTTGTTGAGGGACCTGAATGCTACTGTAATGTAAACAGAGAGTATTACCCATTTAAAAATGCCTGTTTCCATCATTACTAGGTTTGCAAGGAAAGCTTGTTTTGAAATGAAAGACCAAGCTATCTCCAAAGCCCTGTTTTTCAAAGAATCAAATACACTATTATTAGAAGTAATTTTGCAGGTGTTGAGACAAACCAGTGACAGAAAACAAAAGCTAATAGGTACTCTTTCTAAATCAATATTGGAGAATTGTTTCAGTGCAGCGTCCCACAGCTTTTAGGGAAAAAAATCACCTGGTTTGAGCTGCCAAAATAATAAATAGAAGCAAGAACTGTGACCAGTAAGCAGCAGAGCTGTTAGTAGGGGGTGACAATAGCACTTTAACACAGACATTGATTCAAATGATAGCTTTGACTTGTAACTGCAGATTACACTGTAATAATTTATCACAGACATGTTGCAACGGCCCTGGATGATCGACATGAAGGTAGTTGTAGCATCTTGAGAAAATGCTGGCGAAAAACACTGGGTTTATGGATTTATTTTGCCATCCAGAAAGACAAAGACACTTATGGGAGGAAAGTGGTAACAGTGAACAGACGAAACAGGAGTTTGTAAGGACACATGAGTAAGGGGAAAGCAACTTCTAAGTCCCGTCATTTCTTGATAAAAAAAAGAATATTTTTTTCCTAGGAAATACGGAGGACCAACAACTCTCTAAGTTATATGACCATCAGATATCCAGTATATAGCACTTACAGCATTCCCATGTGCTTTTCATGCAGGAAAGATGCTCCAGCCCACACCGGAACATTTGTTCTGCAGTTACAGTCTTCTCTATCCATCTTTGTTAAAATAATGGAAATTGATTGAGATCAAATATACTTGATTTGAAAAATTCACAAGGATATAAACATGGCTTGCTTTACAAATAAAGCAGGGCCTCGGTAGCTTTTGAAATACTGATTAATTCTTTTCGAGAATAATACAATGGGACAATTCAAACTGTCTGAGCTATAAAATATAAAAAGCATTTGATGACACACGTCTGGGTGCAGTGCAGCAGTCTGGAACTGAAATGCAGGCATTTAAACACTGACTGGGATTTACTAAAGTTCTTAGATGGTCTGGAAAGGCAGTTCTGGCAATTGCCTATAAAGGCAATTCGGATCCATGATACACCCTCCAAGCTAGGGAGGAGCAGAGGAATTTTGTACACCAAATATTATATTTAAACAAGTGCAAAGGCCAAAATCACGGCAATAGTTGATGTATTTGTTTATTTACAGATTCATAGCTTTATTTCATATGCATTTATCTGACGGTGCATTTGTTAAAGTGCTTTTAAAGGGATAGTTTTGCAACACCATCTCTACCAACTGAATGTACAAGTTGGTTCCAAACTAATGTTCATCTTACAAGAAGTTAGTAATTTGTTTAACTGCACTATAACCAGCCCAAATAACTTTAACAGGAGGTGTCAGAGTACCAGACTTGAGCACAAGTTTTGCAGGAGAATAACTTAGATATTCACCTCTGCCAGATGCTGATCCCTGATAAACCATGAATGGGACCTTTTCTTTGGAGTGAATCAGATAGGCTCTTGAGAGACATGGAATGCTGAATCCTAACAATGTATAATACCTAAAATCTAATCTGTTTTTTTCACATATAAATTCAATAGTCAACTTCAAAGTTAATCAGGCTTGTTTAAAATCCCGAAGTTCTAAATATGTAATTACATTTAAATACCTCTGTCTGAAGTGCTAATTAATTTGGATTTTTTTTTTTCATTTCTGAAAGCAGCATGATTAATGGCCATGAACACATTGCTAGAAAAACATAAAACTGAGAACAAGAGTTACGATGGCGAGAATGTAGGTGCCCAGAGACGCAAAGAAAAATTAAAAGTACTTGAAGTCTTTGTGATTTAAATATTCACTTTGTGGAAATTACTTAGGATTCTTTTTTCTTTTTTTTTTTTTCCCTCTCTTTCACAGTATGGCCCTGCTTGCAATGCAGTTAAGCATATGGTTTAATTTAAGCCGGTGAATAATCTTCTAGAAGTTAATAAGGAATTTATTTAATTTTTTTATTTATTTATGTTCTCATCTGTTGCATAGTCATTCTTAGAGGCTTTATATTTTCCACTTTTTCATTATTTCAGTCATGTTTACTTGTGTTTCCTATAGAAACAAGGGATGAGACTCGGCTCCAGTCTATAACTGACAATATATTGGTGTCCAGATGTAACCAGGATTTCTAAACTTCCAAGTATTCACCTCAGTAGCTGTTAACACTTAATTCACTTTAGGGTGGATCACTCTGCAGGTTTTATTTTCTGTTAGAGAGGTGATGAAATTACTCAGAAGCAGGTCTTCTCATGCTTTCTGAGAAATCTAGAAAACCTCACCACTAAGTTCTTGGTCATGTCTGCCAGGCCCTCATGGATACCTTGGGCACCACAGGGTGTCTCAGACAGCACTGGTTGCTTCTGTGGAGGCAACAGAATCAAATTCTAGCCCTTTACTGATAGTAATAGGAGCTTAAATACTTCACTCACAGGCATGCCCATGTATGTCAAGACTGAAATCCAAGAGTTTACCATACGGAGCTAAAACCCACCTGAAAGAAATGCATTCACAGTCTTTTTTTTGCCTATGTACTGCTCCTCACTGCCCTGACCTTTGGAACTGTCAATCAATTTCTGCCAAAACTGACAGTAATGTCTACATCTTGAAGGGTGTGTTTACACTCTCAGGACAAGAACTGGGTATAAACCAGCCATGAGCATTTTTCCGTCCTTTCAAAGTTCATATTTGGAATTTTAAATGTGCAACCAAAATGAACTCTGGGTTTAAGTGTCCAAGAAATCTGTCCATTTGGACAACTGTAATACTAAAGAATTGCACTATTAGACCTGTTCTACAATGTGTGCAAAACCAAAACTCCTACAAAGTCTGGAGAAGTCGGGTAGCCTTAGTAAGAGCTTTTTATATTTTCCTGAGCAGGTAAAAGATTTCACTGAGAACTTAAACTTCATTTGGCAGGGGAATTCGGCATAGTATAAATTTTCTTTTGAGTGCCCTAACTATGAGCAAAGCTTATTAAAAAGCAAAAGAGCAAAGGAATCAATCACAAAGCAGAAATTCATAGGAAATCAGCTGTTACTGAAATAATTGTCAGGTCATCACAGGTTTCCTGATGTTACCATTAATACATTTAGCATCTGTAGATCCTTTCATTGTCCCTTCCCCTTTCTTTTCCTTTTCTTTTTTTTTCTACTGCTTTTAAAGCAGGTCTTCAGTTCATAAAAAGTTTACGTTTTAGTTAAAAATAAATAAAGCAGTAACATTTTAGAAAAAAAAATTGTGCTATTTTTGTAACTAGCCTAATGTAAACGTAATTTAATACAAGCAGCTCTTTCTATTGTTGCAGTCCTTTTAAAAGAGAATTGTTATTATTATTCTATAGGTTTAGACTTGATGCAGTTCCTTTGTCTTCTTCACTGAATTCTTGCAGATGATATTTCTTGCATTTCTACTTCTGAGAATATTTCTAGCCTTCTTTGCTTAGTTGCAGCTAATTCATTTTCCTGCTTCCGTTGCTCTTCTTCTGCTTCTACGTTTGTACTTAGACACATTCTGTGGACACTGGAATCATCTCCATCCTTGTAGCGTTGTCATAGATACCCACAGAACCATTTATTGTTGGCGAAATGTAGAGAAATAGTTGTCCAGTGTTCTACTCTTTCCTGTTTATCCTTTAATTCAGAATGGTCCGGTCAGTCATCAGTGGCTCACTCCCATCCAGCCCATCACCTCTGCTAATAAGGGGAACATCTGTGCAACTGGCAGATACGGCCTCATTATATCCCTGCTCAGAGACCAGGCAGAAAGCCAGAAGTGTACCTCTCCCTTGGCAAAGGCAGGGGGCTGGTCACTCCTTTTATAACTGATCCCTAAACTTGAAGCTACAGAGTTTTACCTTCTGAAACCTTTGTATTTTTCGTTATCTTCAGAGGACTTGGAGGGCAGGACTTCGAGACCCTGGAGCTCTGGCAGTCTCTGTTGTCTCCGTTGGAACTACACTGCAGAAAAGAAAACCAGCAAAAGCTTAGTGGTTAGAGCCTTTCTCTTCTACTCCAGCTGGAGTTGCCCCAGGTCCTAATTTCAGCTGCAAATGCAGGATTTATTTAACCTCTTACAAGTTTGTTGTGTCCGTTTAGCCTGTATATTGCATAGGGTGAGGGTGAGCATATTTTGGAGGGATTGTTAATACTGTCATTATTATTATTATTACTATTATTTGCTGCTATAGAATTCGATACAGTCTTGCCATGACGTAAGTTAAAGCCTTAGAAACTCACATTGACATTGGTAAAGATCCTTTACACTGCTGCACAAATGAGCCTTGTATTTTATCTATGGGCAAACCTCCAGCAAAAGCCGATCCCCTCAATTCCTGCAACTGGCAATACAACCCAGCTGAGTAAATTCAACCCAGCTGTGAATCAGAGGAGCAAAAAATCCCTCTGCTGTTCTGTAGAAAGGATAAAGCCACTACAAAACAGTATTTTAGGTAAGTCCTAATTCTGTTGGACGTAACAAGAATTTAATGTTGACTTCCATTATGGGCCAGGTTTTCACCCGTTATTTCTAAAAGTAATTTAATCTTATTTGAAGAGTGTCTTCATAGTGAGAGAAGTGTAAAAAGATGTCTGCGTAATAGAAGACTGTGATTTCCTGTCAGATGAATTTCTAGCCTCCCTGAGGTCAGGCTATTTGTGTATAAATAGATTTTAAACCCCCACTTTTATATCCCCCAAAATTTCAGTGCAACATGTTCCATTTTTAAGCTCCGTCCAATACGAAGACTGCAGCTTAAATGTGCAGGCAGAGAAACTTGTCTCAAGTTGCCAGAAACTCAGTAACTGCACTAAGGAAACAAGATTGTCATTTGTTTTTAAACTCCTGAAGGACTGCCTTTCAGGTGCATTTTCAATAACCAAATACTGTTTCTCTGTACACTGGGATTGGCTGGAGTCTTCAGATAAAAGTGTTTTGACCAACTTCTGAGGTAAGTATCCTATATGACCTGAATACCATCCTCCAGGAAGAGATGCTATAGAAAAGGTTCTCACTATGGAGCCTCTCGACAATGTCTATATATAGTTTGGAAAGCTTATTGCAAATGAATAGTGCTATAGAACTGTGAAATATAAATAATCATCGTAATTAATATGCTGTGCTCTTCCTGCAGCTCTCAGTTCAAAAGCTGATCTCAGTTTGGATATTTCTGTACCCCACATTATCCTCTGTATTATTCCCTTACTGCTCTGGTAGAGTTATTTGACTTTAGCTATTCAGGACTGAGACTGAGTGCTGTGCAGTGTTCACGCACCAGATATATTTAAAGGGATAGATCAAAATTTTTGGTTCAACAAAGAAATAAATATATTATGTTTGCTTGTGGGTGAACTGTTCCTTAGCCATTTTCAAAAACACTTTGTATGAAGAGGTCAGGATCTTTTGATTTCTCCTTTTATGGATAGGGAAACTGAGGTAAAGTGAAGTGAATTTCTCAGGTTCTCTGGAGTGACAGTTTGGGAACAAACAGCATCCGGTTTTCAGAACTGCAAGAACTTGCAGCAGTTATTAAGATCAATAGGAGCTTTTTGACATACTGGACTCCTTAAATTCTTGTGCTTTCAACACTGCTTATCTGCCTTAGTAGGGATGAGAGCAGTCACGCTGTTTAATTCTACTGAGCTGAAATTCGTGGCATTAACACTTGATTCAGCACCAGCACCTGAACGTGTACTTATCAGACCCACGTGCACTCACGTGCTCGGAGTTAAGGGAGTACGTACACTGAGAGTTTAGTGCTCGGGAAGCACAACTGCACTGCGCCTTCTGTATCATCCCATCAGATATATTTCTCTGAGAAGACAATGGGAGATACTGTCATGTTTTCTTAAATCCATGCGAGAATATAGTGTCACCCATGTTTATGCGAAGAAGTGTCCTCTTCTAACTCTACTTCTACTTCTAACTCACCGGCTCAAGAGGTTCTGTTGGCAGAGGTTGTTGGTCTTCCTCATTGAAAATGAGCTGTTGGCATCCCTTAAAATTATAGAAAAGGTTGGAAAAGGCCTTTAAGATCATCGAGTACTTCATGCCCACTACATTTACCTAGCTCAATTCAGTACCTTTTTTCCTGCAGAGCTCTGCCCAAAACCACTCTCCCTCTCTCCACTGATTGCTATAGCAACCAGAGACACTCACAGAGAGGGATACCTGGGTTATCATTTGAATCAAATTCTCCCCAACAAAGGTGTGTGCTTTACACCTGAGGTGTGAGAGCACAGGATGAACAGCAGAAAATCCTTGTGAATAGGCTGTCATTTGAACTTGACTCCTGGAATTAGAAATCCTCAGGAATTAGAAAACCTCTGTTTGTGTATTTAATGGGCTGAATTAGCCAGTCCCTAGCAAGTTTATTATCTCAAAGGCAGTGTAAATCTCAGAAGATGGTAGAAGAGGAGGCAGAGACAGCCCTGGAAAGCGGGGATTCTGGATGTACTTGTTAATCACAGTGTAACACAACCATAAAAAGGCTAATGGGATAGCTCAGAAAAAGCAGTGCTAGTAGAGATGCAGTGAAACCTTGTCAGGAACATGGATACAGTTGGGAAAATATTGTCTCAAAATGGAACAAATAAAGAGAAACCTTCAATAAAAAATATAATTTAAAAAAGAGGCCAGAAAAGATTTTTAGCTAAACAATGTACAAAGTCTACTTGCGTGCACATAGGGATTGGACAGGAAGCACTGATAAGGAAGAAGAAGTATACTGTGGTATAGGTAATAGACATAAACTTAGCTCAGAATAAAAATAATGAGAATTTCTGGCTATTTGAGCACTGAGGTTCTGAAACAAATTTACAGTAGGAGGGAAGGAGTAAAAAATTCTTTGTGGTGTATTAATCCTCTGTCAAATGTATTAAGATATTTGACCGCCATCTATTTCCGTGATTTTTAAACAGTAATAATCATTTAAGCAAAGTTGTGTCCATTTATGGAAAGAATAGATAAGTTGTTTGGCTATCAAAGTGCGAGCCTGTAAGTGGTCCAAGAGCTATTTTGAAGTGCTGTCTTCCTAGGATAGCTGGTCGTAGAAACTGCTCATCCAAAGCTAAGCTGAGTGTTTCCACAGTACAGCTGAGAACTCAGTGCAGACATAAGCCCATCAATCCCTATCTACGGTAGGAATTCATGCCGTGCAGGAGCTAACGTTGGTAGGTTGACATGGTTGGCGCTGAGGTTCCCTGCATCTCATGCAGGGACCGTGGGGAATTAGATTGTCTTAAAAATAATCTGATTGGCTGGATCAAACCTAACACTGCATGTAAAATGTTAAAGCTTGGGTTAAGAAACTGCCCTAGAAATATCTTTGACCTTTGCTTCAGGCCTCTCTAGGAAGCACTGCAGTTTTCACACTTACATACACGTGGATGATTGTAACTTGTCACTGCCTGTCTGGAGACAATGGAGAGAATAAGACTAAAATCAAACAAAGAACTGCCAGATTTTCTGAACTAAATTGCTGCTTTGGACATAGAATAAGTCATAGAATACTTACAAACCCCGGGCTTCGTTATCAGAAGCAAAGAGGAGAAGGACGTGCCCGTCTTTCAAGGGTTTTATAAGTCTTTGAACATGATACAGAGAACTTAAGAGTCTCCTGCAGTCAAAATAAGGTGTGTCATGGGGAAAGGAGAAGCAAATCTGTCAGATGAGCTACTTTTAATTTAGAGTTTATGATGTTGCTGAGACAAAGTAGGATCTGGAGTTACTGGGAGCCGGGTCAGGGGGGAGTTCCATCCCAATTGTGTATTGACTCTTCCCCTGACAGTGCTCTTTGGTCCCTTTTCTCAGACCAAGATGGTCTGTTTGGGCCAGTTCCAGCCATGTACAAAGCGTGTAGCTCTTCACCCATGCTGCCTAGGTCCCATAGGACCACTCACTGCACCATTTCAAGCTTCCTTCGTCTCTGTCCCAACAGTTACAGAAATCACAGCTATTTCAGTGATGGTGACTAAAAGTAGCATGAAAAGTGAGAATAATAGCTATATAGACAGTATATATAGAGTTGTTGTTATAGATGTTGTCGTAGATAGATATTTTCAGTGATGACGACTGAAAATCACATGAAGACTAATGATAATATATAGAGGTATAGATATTATTATAGATTATAGATAGATATTTAGATAAATAGATGTATAGATGCTGGTGATCTATCAAAATAAATCTGGAATTTTCAGAGACCCATCATGATGGGAGTTCACAGAGAAAAGAATGACCTTAGAGTGATGTGGTTATGTCATAAAGTAGGACAAAACCACGAAGAAATACATTTTGTCCAGGGTCCCACATCTAGGGAGAGGCTGACCTGAGAACAGAATCTGTATTGTGCAGCACCTATCCTCCCCTTCTGAATAGCCAGTTCCTCAGCCCTGCACCCTCCCCCCCTTTTTTTTTTCATTTAACTCTCAATCACAGCAAGGAAGGAAGATTTAAATCTACATTTAAGTTTTACAGAAGAAAAATGGTCTTCTCAGTAAACATAACTTAACAGCACTTTTTTTCCTCAGTTAAGAAGGCTCCTACTGAAGACTCACGTTTCCACTCTCTGTGTCACAGTGTATATTAAATGTAGGAAATCAGTCTGAGATGTATTATTGGTTTAGGAGAATCCATGTACAATTACTTTTTAAAAATTACAACATACTTCAAACTGTAATAACCGTGCCTCTTTATAGAAATAGAGGTTATAATCTAGCGATTAAAATTCCATAACCAACTGCTTCCAGCTATTCACATGTGTGAAACAGTGCATAGCTTCCAATTTATTTTTTTTTAAACTTTGCCACTTTCAGGCTCCTGCAGAGTGTAATTTCCTTGGAAAGTGACTTCATCTAAATAATATTTAAGTATGCCACAAAGAATATCAACAAAAACAAATTGTCCCACGTCTCAACGTAATCAAATGTTCATTTATTAAACTGAGAAAAATCTGAGCTGAGCTGAAGTTGTCTCAAAAGAAACTAGAAGGCAGGAATGAGGGGAAGCTCTGAAATGGCAGAAATTTTAAAATATAGAAGCAGGGCTGATTTGCATTGCTGCAGGCACACGCGATTATTTGTAAGAAGAAAACTGGTCAGAAGGCTGTTGTGAGCAGAGGATGATTCATAGCACTTATTGCTACGTAGAGGATAACCAATAAGAAGATTACTGATCAGTATTTTTAATATATTGAGAGAACTGATCTGAAACCTGGTGTCCAGGGTGGCTGTGGCTCCAATTCTGATCCTATCCGGGTGTTTTCCAGACTCCATGTTACATTATTTTATATATAATACTATATTATACTATCCTCTGAGAGGATCTGGTTGCTGTATGTCATAAAAACATGAACCCGAAGAGTTTACAATTTCAATACATTCAAATTCTCAGTACTTTGCACAGAAAAGGTGGCAAAATTCCTCCCTATTGTGATAGATTTGGGAACATTGCTATTACTGCTGCCTTTTTTCTAAGCTAAGAACATCATAGCGAAAGAAATTTAGAGACAGA
Organism: Baryphthengus martii; assembly: GCA_013396935.1. NCBI lineage: Eukaryota > Metazoa > Chordata > Aves > Coraciiformes > Momotidae > Baryphthengus > Baryphthengus martii. The sequence goes on along the minus strand of VWZK01003163.1, from coordinate 36,350 downwards.
TGAGTTATCAGACATATGGACATTCATCTGAAACAAACCACGGGCTTTATGTAATGTGCCCACAAAATAGCGCTAGGATTCCTGTTTGACCTTGGAATGGCTGTTTGAAAGCCAGCCTAGCTGCTGTGTTAATCACACTCATTTTCTCCTGCACTTTGCTTCAAACAGGGATTTGTGAATGACTGATGCCCATAAAACTATAGAAGGTTGTCTGTGAAGTGACTGCAGGAATGTATTTAAGGTAAAAATAAAATTAAGATATATTCTGGTATATTCTGCCCCCACTAAGAACATGAATTCAGTAAAAAATGAGAGGAAATTTAAGAAAGGGAAAGATACAATCTTTCACCAGTTATGCACAGTTTCTTTTTCTGTTTTTTGTTGTTTTTTTTTCTTTATTGAATGCCACTGTGGTAACAACCTTATGAGATTATTCATGACTTTTAAAAGATGCACAGGTTCCTTTTATCAATTAGTCAGTCATCAAGATTAAAGAGATACTGGTAAACTGGTCTGGGTTCATCAAGAGAGAATCATTGTGTAGGGCCAAGTACCACCATCCGAACATTACTCTCCTGTCCCTACATCTGGAAGGAGCCCTGTGGATTGCAGAGGATTCAGAGTTTCTGCAGGGACTCGGCACTGCAGATTCTCATCTCTCTGGGAAAAAAAACCAGCTCTTTACAACATCTGTTTCTAGGCATTACTTTCCAAAAAAATGTATTAATATTTTAGATTCTTAAGGAAAAAAATGCGGTTTAATCTCCTTCTGCATTTCATTTTAATGACTACATGTTGCAAGGGGGGAAAAATTCCGTGATTGACCATAAATAATTTGAGATATCATTTGTGATGTTACCTCTCCTATATATGTGTTTCTTTTATCCCCTCCACTTTATGCAAATCCATTTTGTCACAGATGCACTCATGTAACATTCATCTGGAATATGTAATGGCAATTTAATTTTTACCATTTATTGCACAAAACTCTTGCTCTCCAAGTCAGACCTCCTGCAAGGATTATCTTGTAAAGGACAAATAAGAATCTGTAGGTGTTACACATTCACCATTGCAATTTCTTAAACAGGCCATCTATTAACCTTCTAGTTAGTACTCTAGAAAAGAACAGGTTCTTCATTTATTAAAAAAAAGCAACAAACAAATAAACAAAACCCAGAAATTACACGTAACAATCCTGGGTACTCCTGTTTGGATATTGTCATTAGCAGTTCTTTCCCAGTTTAAGATATACATAGGCTGATTTCTAATATTTCTTCTAGCACAATTTGTTATTTTTGTTGTGTGCAAGGTTTGAAAGATAGGCTATTGTGGTAAAAGTATCAGATTAAAGTTTGGCATATTTATAATTCCTTCCTAGCTCTGGCAACGGATGCTTGTGTAATTTACAAAAAGTCACTGAACTCCTCTATCCTGCTTGGCAAACATTTGAAGGTATTTGACTACCACTGACTTCAGTACCAGTTAAGCAGTCCTATACATTTAAGGTTTTCTGTGTAAGTTAATTTATTTTTTCATGAGGTTTACAAAACTTTTTTCTAGTCATGAATGTCTGAGTGAGAACCTGGAGGACAGAGACTGTCTTAGATTATGTATTTTCACCAATCCTATAATGGGGTTTCTAGCTCAAAGAGACTTCTAGGGATGCATTTGTAGGAATGATAAATACCAATAATTTAAGGAACTTAATGAAACTATCCATTTCAATGAGATATTGCTGTGTTAAAGAGAGAAGTTAAGTAGGGGAAACATTTACAAATCAGGACGTTAAATGCAATGTTGAGCTTTCCATAGTGTAATATTGTGTAACAAGACTGTGATGGAAAGTTGCCGTGATAAACTATTCATTTCAAACTGTAGCCAGTTTAGCAGGGGGGGAAACATTATATTCATCAGTATCAGTAGAAATGTTGAGGATCAAGTGAAGAGCTGTACTGAGACACAATAGTGAGAAGGAAAAACAGATGCAGATATGAGCAGACTGACTGTTCTACCCAGCATGTGAAACTGCCAATTCTGCATTGAATTGCCATCAAAGAAGAATTATCATTTGCACCAAACCTTCAGATAACCTAGGTTTCTGTCAGTTCACATAGAGTCTTATTTAAGGATGGTCTTGAAAGCTGATGCTTATTGTCTAAAGTTCAGGGTGTTGGTCTATGCAGAACCGTGCCAAACATGAACCAAGGTCCGATAGTAAGCTCTGACCATTGTATTGCTACCTGTTGGGTCATTCAGTGCCTTTGGAAGTGGAAGATGTGCATATTTTAGTCCTGACTCAATCAGTGACTTTTTATGTAGCCTTACAATGTTACTCCGGGGTCTTTCTACTAAATAACGACGGTTCCACTATTCAGTCTGGCTTTTTTTAAATATCTGCGTTCAAAATAATTATTCTGGGTCACACGCTGGAAAAGTTTATAGTCTGTAATCCCGTCCAAAATCTGGGATTGAACCAAGTTAAGAAATTTTTGTCTTCTGCACCAACAAACTTACACCAAAGATTCTTTTTTCTTTCAGATTTTGTTTGTTTCTTTGTTTTGAAAGATGAACAGAGTCAACTCTCCCAGGACAATGACATGGGGGCCTGGTGCTTAGGGACATGGTTTAGTGGTGAGCTTGCAGGGTTTGGTCCAAGGCTGGCCTAGGTGATTTTGAAGGTCTTTTCCACCCAAAGACATCCTGTGATTCTGTGACATCTACCGTCACGTTCCAAATGCTGTTCATTTTAATACAAGTAACTTTGAATAGACTAAAATAAATATGTAAGAGAAATGTGGGTGGATAGGTTATTCAACTTTTGTTCTGGAAGAATAAACGTGACAATGTGAAGAATAAATGTCTTAGGTGTTAGATTTTAAAAAACCAAACAACTCTAGTGGAAAGGAGCGAAAAGGAAAAATCAAGGATTTGTTGCTCAGTACAGTTCTTTACAACAGTATCATTTCAGACTTTGTTACCTCTACTTTTAAAATTAAATGGATTTCAATCAAATGTAGCACTCAGGGAATGTGAGATTAATGCACTTGACAGAAGCAGAAAACAGAGTAAACAGGCATTATACAGGTTTCATGAGAAAACTCAGCTAGTGTGCTTGAATGTGATCTTTTGACTTTTATTATTGCCTCAAGCTACTCAAAATATCAACTGTCATTTTTATTATTTTTTTTTGAGCTATTTTGCAAGGAGAATGAATGAGGTCACCACAGTAGTGAGAGGTGAAAAGTTAGGTGGAGTTCAAATAAATGTTTTTGTGTTTCTCTGGTTTACCAAACCCACAGTCCAGAGAACATTAAATTTCAATAAAATGTTCTGGAAAATTGAAAAGAAAAAGCAAATGTATATCCTTTTTTTTTTAAAAAAAAAATAAATAAAAAAATTGAGGGTAAAGATTGCTTACACTTTACAGAGCTTTCACTCTAAACAACTTATCAGTAGGAAGGTTCTTCTGGGATGGAAGTGTCACAATCCACTGTAGGGTTGAATATTTTGGCAGAAGTTAAACCCCCTTGCTTTCCAACTGACCTCAGAGAATTCTGAGTCGCTGGGGGCGGCTGTACTTAACTCCTGAATAATGTTCAGTTAGATACTTTATCGTGACCAGGTTTCGTGCATTCTCAGGAACAGAATTAAGACTTAAAACAGAGTCAAGCGCCAAGTCACTTTATTTGGCCCACAAGTACACAAAGAAAAGAGAGAGAAAGAGAGAAAAGAGTGAGAGAGTGAGAAAGTTACAATAGCTACCACCACAGATCTGCAGTGCCCTGTCAGTCCAATGTATCTTCAAGTCCGGTGGGAGAACGTTCCATCTGGTCTTTGTTGGTCTTGCCTTTTATATCATTGTCCTGTTGCACAGCCAAGAAGTTCTCGAAACTGCCTTTGCATACCCAGGCCTCCCGCTCGGCGGTGGGACGCATACCCAGTGACATCACTAGAGGGTCCCCAAAGATCAGAGGAAGTCCAAGCCCCCCATATCCTTCAGTCAACCCTGGTCCCGGGCCCATGTGCAGAGGACTTGGGCTATGTGGTCCGAGTCAACAGGATGCAGATGTGTTCCTGACGGGTAGATCTTCCTTGGTTGCCGTGACGGTGAGGTTTCAGTGGTTAAACTGTTCTTCCAAAAGTGTTGGGACATATCTCTCGGTGGTTAAACCGTTCTTCCAAAAATATTGAGACGTATCTGTATTCCTTACACCAAAAATGTTGAGATGTATTTCTAGTCCCTTACAGGGAGTGCATTTATTATTGTTAAAATTGATCTCATTACCTGCAATCTATACTATTCAATATATATAACAATATAACTATACTACAAACAATACTAACTCACAGTCTTCAGTTTGAAAAATCTGTAGGAATGTTATTATATGCAGATGTAGGTGTAGGTAATAAAGTACTATACCTGTAGGAATGTATAGTAGATGTTGAAAGATTACCTGCTTTATTTGTCCACTTTCTAATTTAAATGAAAAAACAAACCACCGTGGAGCACTACTCCTCAGTGGTGATGGTTCAGCAGAGCTCATGCGTTCATTCGAGACAGGACCTCTGGAAGACTATTACTTCTGGGAATTAGAATTGAAGCCAGGCAGAAATCTTCCAGGAAAAGATTGCTGTAAAATGACCTCTTATTGAAATAAAAACTTCTCATAGAAATTTAGCCTGGTCTTCTTATAAGCGTTTCCTTAGATGCCGATAAAGATTTGGAAGTGAGGCTACTTTCTAAATGTGATAATACGAGGATTTTCCTAGGTGATGGGTGAGCCATGTTTAAATCTTCAATTGCCCTGGCTTGAAGCTGAAAACAAGAGTCACTGTTTCACGACACAGAAATGTTGTTTTCCAGCCAGCTCTGGCACTATCTTTTTGCTAAGGTGAGACTTGCTGTTCGCTAAAGAGCATGACAAGATTGTATAGCTTCTTGAAAGTAGAAATGGTAACTTAACGAGTGCATTTATCTGTGATTCTCAGTTTACTTTTTCGCACAGTAAAAATAGTTTATCCAACGAGAGAGATGTCAGATCAAGTGCCAGGAGGAAAAACCCACATTATGATTATGAGTTTCACCTCGACTCACCAACCAGCTTTCACTGAGACTGTGAATCGAAGTTTTAGCTCCTGCTTTATACGAATATTTCTGCTAGTTTCCTTTGAAGCGATTTACTTTTTTTCTTCAATTCTTATGAACATCTTACTACATCATTTTTATGTGATATTAAACCACTGTCATTTTGCATTGTGGAGATGGCTATAGATCAACAGTGCAATTTAAGATCGCTTTTGCCCTTTTATTTGCAGGTAACATTCAGTTTTTCAAGCATTCCCTACTGTAATTACACTAGATATGTTTACTGTACAACTCATTCACCAAGGGACTGATGAATGTTTGAAGATACCCAGAGGAAAGAGGTTAAACAGTAGCAAGAACTTATCTGCACAATTAGCAAAACTTAGTTTTAATAGATAAATTACTAGCTATAACCTTGTTCTTTTAACAAATTACTTAGTCAGAACCGCTTTTTACAAACGACATGGGCTATACCAGTTATAGGAACGTAAATTCGAGACTGCAACTGTATATAAAGTAGTGAATAACTTTGCTCTTCTCTCTGTACTTCTCTCTCTCTTATGTAACTGTTTTTCCTGGAGATTTGCAGATTTTTAAAGCTATGGTATTTTTTAAAGCTATAGTTCTTCTAATATGATCTCATGTTTATGATGGACAGTTAAATGTCACCTATTTATATCTTTATTCATCCCAAAAGAAATGTGAATACTTTCCAGAAAAGCATTCAAACTTGATTTTTACTGTAGGAGTACCTACCATTTCCCTTTGTAGTTTATCCAGTAGTTAATCACCCCCACTGTTGAACCAGTATCATGTGAATATATTCATCGAGGGAACTTGTAAGACTGAGATCTGATAAATCCAAGAGGAATTCCAATGAGGAGTTTTTAGAACTCCTGCTCCATCCTCATATATGCATACAGGCTCTGCAGTTAGTAATTTTATATTCTTATTGTGGCTTTCATCTGTGTTCCTTTTACATGTCTTTTTCTTTTTTTCATGTTATTATGCACATCAGTATAGACTTTAAAATATTTTTTTTTCAAACTTCTTGTTCATACAGTATTACTTTCAACATTGTCATCTGTCATCCTGTTTGTCTTTTGAAGTGCAGTATTTGTATGAATGAATAATTTACACCGTAGAATTTGCAAATAAAAGTCTTATCCTTAAATGTGCCAGTTATGTAAGTGAAGCCAGATTTTAGACCATCTTCATATGCTGCTTTGTTGAATAAATAATTCACATTGATAAATAATATATATTTTTACTCATTACCTAAATAGCTAAAATACTTTGCTAAAGTAAACTTCATATAGTCTGATTATAAAGAAGATTTCTTTTAATATTTACGTATGTTGCCTAACATCTCTGTTCATATACAAAAAAGTTGAATTTGTGATATTTTTCGGACCAAGCAGATCTTAGCTAGACTACAGACTTTATTCTTTCTTTTTCTTTTTAATTGAGGAAAAGTTATTGATATATATTAGTGCACCATCTGCTCCCAAAAGCCAGACCTGAGTTACTCACATTCCTTTAAAAATGCATTTTTTTAAATTTATTAAGAGGATAATAATGTAAGATAGGAGAGAGTCTACTGGATGAGAAGTGTGCTATCACAGCACTCCTGTCATAAATGTCTCCATAACCTGACTTAACTTTTTTTTTTAAAGAAAAAGATTATTTTTCTCGTTCCTCACTCTCTTCTTAACCATTCCATTCCACAACTTCATTGATCTCATGACTAGAAACTTTCTGCTTATTTCCAGTTAATTCCCATTTGTTCTTGTGCCAACGTTGTCCCTAAACATCAATAGTTCTTCTCCTGTGTTTACCTCTGTGATGTATTTATAGACAGCAATCATATCTCCTCTCAGCGTTTGTTTGGCCAGACTAAACAACCTATGCTCTTCTAGTCTCTTCTTGTAATGAGGTCACCTGCATGAATAATAGCTAAGGAATTAGGGCCTGATGGAAAATGCCAAGCAAGCAACAAATCAGATCCTATGGAAAACAAGTTACTTCGACCCCTCCCTGGGAGTGACTATTGGCTGAACTCTTCCACCTGCTTTAAAATCCATGTCTGAATCTGTTCCACAGGTATCTCAAATGTTTAGATTTAGGGTTTTTTTGACTGAAATTTAAATCCAAATTACTTACAGAAATAGGCAATTTATGTAGGAAAAAAAAAAAAAATAGAAAAAAAAAGGGGAAAAAAGTGTTTTAGAGACTTTATCTGGACCCTGAGGATTGATCCTTCTCTGCCTCCTCACCTCCTGGGAGCAGCTGGCCCTGGCTGCTCCCTGGCACAGATACCAGTGTGGGTTTATGTGGGATGGAGTGAGGGGGAATGCAGGAGTGTTCAGCACTTCAGCCCTCAAATCTGTCTGCTCTCACATCATAATAAGGAATGACTCACCTGGTTTGTATTTAAATGCTTTAGTGCTTAAAAGCACTGCTAAGAAGTAGAAAAACTAGAGCTAATGTTTTTCTGTCTATACCCTGGTTTCTCACCAGGCAGAAAACGGAGCTTGTTTGAAATCTGCCACTGAGTTGGGGGTGGTTTTCAGAAGTTACACCCAGTTGTTTTTCTATACATTTTTGCTATTCATTGGCAAAGCCTTATAGATAATAGGTGACAGGGGCTAGTCTGTTATCAGCTCTTACTGAATGCAGTTGAACTGTAGGTGTAAATTGCTTGGAAGAAGAGAAAGTCAGGTAAAGACAGGAGCTATGACTTAGTACGAGGTTCAGATTCACAGAACAAAGGCATCAAGAGTCTTCATTCATTCTTTACATTCATAGCTCCTGGAATTACGTAGTTATTACACATAAAAAAATAGAAATAGTTACAGGGACAGAAAATGAGGTCTTTTTCCTCCTAGCCAAGAACTCAGACAGCATGTGACAAACCAACAGTGCTTTTTGCATGAACTCGGTTAAGGTCTGAATCTGCACAGCATGTAATGATCAGCAGGTGCTTTGACTTCATTAATCCAGGGACAGTGATGTAGGAAGGTGCAAGGTGTCTATTCAAGCTCAACTAAATGCCCTCAGGTGGAGCACAAAACCCATTAACACTTTCTAAGTATTATAAGCATTGGAATATATTGCAAAAGACAGATAGCAGCTCTGTGGGCTGCTTCAGTGATCCTTGCTCATGCAGGTGAACATACCGGGGAGAAAGCTCTACACCAGACTTAATCCTGTGGGATTTTTTTTATTTCTTTTTTTTTTTTTTGGTGTCTAAGTGTTGGCTTTTCAATTTATAAGAATTTTTTGCTTTGGAAGCACCTAAAAATTAGTTTTTCAGGCAGTCCAGGTTCCTACATTCAGCACAATGTGTCACCCTTCCCAGGCAGCGTTGTGCGTTTTCATACATTACACCATAAGCACTTGGAGCACCTGCTGTGGGTCTTATGACATATGGTTGATCGCTGTACTGGTTTTGACTGGGATAATTTTCTTCATAGTAGCTTGTATGGGGCTGTTGATTTGTGTTCAAACAGTGTTGATAACACAGGTCCCTTTTCATTATTGCTGAGCAGTGCCAACACAGAGACAAGGCCTTTTCTCCTTCTCACACCACCTCATCAGCAAGTAGGATGAGGCTGCACAAGAAATTGAGAGGAGACACAGCTGGGACAACAGACCCCAACTGAACGAAGGGCTATTCCACACAGTATGATGTCATACTCAGCCATAAAACCAGGGGGAAGGCTGGTGGGAGGGCTGCTGCTCAGAAACTGGCTGGGCATCAATCCGTTGGTGGTGTGCAACTGGTATCATTTGAATCACTTGTGTTTCTTGTGGTTTTTTTCCTCTCTGTAATTTTTCTTTTCGTTATAATATTATTATTATTAGATTTCAAATATTAAACTGTTTTTCTTATCTCAACCCATGACTTTTCTCACTTAACATCCTTCCAAATCTCTTTCCTCCATCTCACCGTGCGGGAGGAATGAGTGAGCAGCTGTGTGTTGCTTAGTTGCCAGCCAGGGTTAAACCACAACAGTCCCTTTGTTGAGCTAGTCTCAAAAAACACACCTTTCTTCTTTGATCATACTTTAAGAAGAAATGGAAATTTAAAGTAAGACTTTAATTAAAAGGAAAAGAGAAGGGAGAATTTTCATTACACACTGTTGTGTCATGAATATACTTCTGATGATAAAGAGTCACAAAGCAAGAGAAAGGAAAACAAAAGCTGCATCTTATTATAGGGTATGAGACACAGCTTCAGGTACTGAACTGTAAAACATGGAGATGTTTTCAGTCAGCATCAAGTGTTCAGTTACCCCACCTCGAGATCATGGAAAGAAAAAATAATGATGGAATCAAGGTTTTGGAGGAAAATAAATAAATAAATAAATAAAATTTAATGAATAGTTGTAAAAATGGCCAGTCTAGAGGCACCCAGGTATTGGCCTCCAGGCAGATCTGCTTCATTGTCCGATATAAAGAGCCAGCTCTGGGGAGGCCTAATGAAAAAAAAAAGATCTTTCAAAGGTCACCCTGCTGTGTAGTAACTCTACAGTAATGATTGGCATAGAAAAGAGGTGCCCCCCTATATTGGCTGTAGTCCTAGAATTACTTTTTATGCAGCTTCATGGAATTATGCATATGTGGGAAGAATGCAGAACAGGGGAGAGAGCCTAATAGATTTTGCAAAAAGAGTAACTGTAGAAGAAGAGATTTTGTGGATGGAGAGGTTTCTGGACATCGATACCTTCTGCTTAATGTTCTGAGTAGGACTGAACTGCCTTCCTCTGCGGTTTTGAATAACTTTTTATCAGTAATAGAGTAGAAGCAAGAATGGAGTGATGGAGCATGGTGCTTGATTTAAGTTATGTAACTGCTGTTTACATACTGAGGAGAAAAAAATCAGAGAAGAAATTCACTGTAAAATAATACCTATTTCAAGTTGATGTTTTGTGTGTATATTCAATGAATTAGTACAACTTTCCAAAAAAAATAATAGAATTAATAATATCTTCAACAAAGCAGTCCCATCTTGAGCAATTTCTTTTGGCAAATGAAAGTCAAGAAGCCACTGAACAGCTTGGTGGGTGTTGCTTCTGCTATAAAATATGTGCTAAATGACATTATTATAGAGTTAGTTTGAAGTCATAGAATGTTGTGCAAGCCTGTGATCTCCTCTTCTGGATTTCACATTCATTTCATTTTTAAAAATACCCTGATTTTCATATTAGCTTTCACATACATTTCAAACAAACCAGCTGGCAGGGTGGTTTATAGTCCATGCAGAAAACCTGTCGACAGAAGTGGAGGTAACTTTTAGCCCTGTACAGTGACCCTGTTATTTAAACACCTTGTCCATGGCAAGGTGATGGAAAGGAATGTACTCCGTTTCTGGAATACCGCTTCAGTGGCATTTCAAACTCTTTGATTTACATTTCATCACAGTAGCAAAAAGGCACTCACAGAGATCATATACAAACATATAACAAGAGTTAGTTCCTGCCTTGAAGAACTTGGATTATCGAATCTTTAAGGAAACTACCAACTGAAATATGTGATTGAAATAATGCTGGCACTTATCCTTTAGAAGAATAACATGTATCCAATGTGGTTTCTAAATTACTTTCCTTATAAAAATGAATGAAGTTAAAACAGCAGTAAGCCAATTAAAAAAAAGTATATCTACCAGAGAAGTTATTTGATACAGTGCCTCTGACATGAAGACGTTAACATCTTAAAATTTTGAAATTAAATTAGAAATGTTATCCAATTTAATCTAAATTTAAATCTTTAACTGAGTCAAGTTTTAGACTTTTGAAAGCTACTTGAATTATATTGTTCCTTCTTATGACATCTGTAATTGAAAAGGAAATGTATAAATATGGGCTGTAGTGTAAAATACTTCATTGCTAGTTACATTTTATTGTTCTAAATGATGACTCTTGGAGAAACCTGTCAAGTGGTAGACAAACGCTAACATTTCTGATTGAGTTCCTGCTCCAGTTTTTCTAGGGACTAAATACTTTAGAATTTTTTGCAAGCTACCAGTATTATGCTAGAGAGGCTAGGCTGAAAAATTTGTGTGTACAAGTGAACTGGATTTAACCTAGCACTGATATTTGCTTGTTTGACATCATCTTCAAGATAGAATGTAAAAGCTGTGTTCGTGAGAGCATCATTTATTTGTTTTTTTGGCTGAGCTACAGGAGACGCCGCTTTACCCTTCAAGAGACTGCCTCTATTTCTAGAGCCAGAGGCCCCGAGCTCTGTTATTGGGTGCCACTTGCACTCATTTGACTGTAAGTTAAAATAGAATTTTTAAAAAAGAGATGAGCAAAATTTCACTTTTAAAGCCTTGAGGTGACCTTCAATGGAACCAGGAAGAGGCCAGTTATCAGAGCATTTTGCAAGGCTCCTCCCATCTCCTTTTTGAAATGACAGTCAAAAGAGCCAGATGCCAGGCTGAAAATGCTCTCCCTTCATCATTTACTTTTTCGTGTGTGTTCTTCTTGCAGCTGTGCTGGCAGCATTAAAGATCCCTCACAGCTATTCACGAGGTTACAGCCTGATCCAGTGCACACGGAAGTCTTTTCATTAATTTCTGTTGCTTTGGACCAGGCCTCGGGACTGTGCCTCTGTCTTTTTTGGACTGTTGTGCCTTCTGTTCTCAGACAACACTTTTGTACTAATTTTATTAAGTTTAAGCATAGGGTATATATTCACACAGAAGTACAAGAACACCTTTATCTTGTGCTGTTCTTGGATTTCATGTTGAAAAATCCCTGAGCCCTCCACAAGGAAGCAATTACATAGTCCTCACTGCATCACATTACAGGTCAGTCTGGCTCTGTATGATTACAGTGTGTGAATTGAATAAACAAATATGCTATAAGAAAGAAGTTTGCACTGGAAATATGCTGAGAAAAATCCTCCTCTATGGTTTATAAAAAAGGAGGGGGGCTAGGGGTATGGGGAGGAAGGCAATGTACACAGAAGACATTGAGAAGACAGAACCAAAGAATGTAAGGTCTCATTCAAATAAATTTTCTAAAGAAAGGTAGAACAGAAAAACAACAGCAAATTAAAAGGATGTTTTTGGTGCCGGCTGATCATGAACAAAAAGAGTTTAAAATACAAAGCTCAGACTGGCAGAAGTATATTCAGTAACAGATTCAGAAGGAATGTTTTAAGAGAAAATTCGACCCACAAGTCTTTGAACCCTGGATTTATCTCTTTATTATCATATACCATCCTCTGATCTGTCACCAGGCTAGTATCCATACAGCTCATGGTGTAGACAATCAAGGTTTGTGTTCAAGCAATGCCATGTTTTTTACTGGTATGGATGTAGACTGAAACTGTTTGCTTGGTCCTCTAGACCCTGAAAATGCTCTTTAGTAGGTCCTAGGCATAGAAAATAGAGAATTGAGACTCTGTGAACATGGGCTTCGTAAAAGCCAATTTGTTGAATATCTTTATTACCTTCTCATCAATATGTTCCTTTCCCAACTCTTCTAAATTCAGTCAGTGGGATCAGGCATGAGCCATCAAGTTGTGGATCACAAGCTGGCTTATCATTTTGCACATACCTGATAAAATTACAAGAGCTTACATAATGGCTGGTTGGTATTATAGCAGTATATCTGACACCCATTGCAGTCAGTCGCCTGAAGAGCTAACGATAGTGTGTCATGGGATACCGTGAACTGACAAGACTATACATCCAATTCTCTGCTGGCAGTCTCGAATTCAAAAGGCTTTTGTAGATGGAGTATTAACACACAATGAATTTCTTTTCACTTGTCTCATTTCAGCTTCATAAATGACTAAACACTTGGCTAATATAGAATGACAGTTTTGTTTTGATTTTGTCTCTGATTGGGGTGGGTTGACCACGGCTGGCTGCCAGGTACCCACCAAGCTGTTCTCTCGCTTTCCCTCTTCAGTAGGATAGGAGGAGAAGAAAAACTCATGGGTCAAGATAAAGGTAGTTTACTAAAGAAAGCAAAGGTCATATGTGGAAGAAAAGGAAAACAAATATTTGTTCTCTACTTCTCATAAGTAAGTGTTTAGCTACTTGCTGGGACATAGATCTTCAGTACATGTAGCAATTGTTTCAGAAGAAAAACACCTTAATGAAAAAATGCCTCCCCCTCTCCTATTCCTTATTTTTCTCTTTTATTGATGAAGTCATATGGTACACAATATCCCTTTGGACTGTTTGGGTCAGCTGTCCTGGCAATGTCCCTTCCTAACATCTTGCTCACCCCTGGCTACTGGCTTTGGCCGGAGCAGAGAGGGATGAGTTGGGCAGACATCCCTGATGCTGTGGGAACACTGCTCAGCGGTAGCCAAAACGTTGGTGTGTTGTTAACACCATTCTAGTTGCAAATACAAAGCACAGCACAACCATGGCTACTGTGGGGAAAGTTAACTTCATCCCAGCCAGACCCAATACAGTGACTGATCAATAAGTAATTTTTACTGCATTTTTTGAACTAAAATATGAATGGATGTATCCTTCAAGTCAATAGCAATGCACCTATTTACACCACAAGGAAACACGCCCCAGAGAAGGTTTGATGTGTGTCCCAGTCGCTTGTATTGTTTTCCCTGCTTCCTGAGAAAGGAAAGGATGGCTTTCCACATACTTGCAAATACACATCTAAAGATGTACCTGAAAAGATTTTGAAGCTTTTATTTATATTTCTGTCATCAGTCAATCCTAGCCAGAAATCTTAAGAAGAAAATCTTTTTCACTGTATTCCTAGGGTATCTTGTTCCCAGATGACACAAAAGAAGAATTAGCGAGAACACTTGCTGTATGGTCAGTAAAGTTTAGCATCCAGAAAAAAACAGTCGTGCTGTATTTTTTCATGATTTGTTGAGGTTATCAAAACAAGGATGAAACTTGAAAAAAAGACATGGATCAGAAGTGAGAGTGGCTGTGGAGAATACAGACAAAGAGGGCACAGAACAAGATAAATTCCTGCTCTACCCTGTTGACATTTGTGCTCTTCCATTGATGTTCTCTGGCCCCAAACAAGTATACGTAGTGTCTGCCTTCCTTTAGGGCTTACCCCTCTTGCTAGATGTTCTTAACTCCTCTGTAGCCTTCATGGATCAGGTGATCCATGTAACTTGGATTCCTTGATGCAGTTATGAGCTGGAGTGTAATTTTTGCTTCCATTCAAGTTTTTTAACTGAGGAAGAAGACTAAAACATTCAAAAGGTGACATTCCTCCAGGATATCCCCGGTGTCTCAGAAGATCACGTGCTGTCTCCTCTCAGATTTCTGTGATGGAGTCCTGGGTGACTTAATGCAGAATGGAAAAGTCTCAGAAAATTCTAGCCGTGTCTGGGGGAGCTGTATGGCATCAGGTATTCAAACACAGATGCGGATGTCCCTGACTAGCTCTATAATAAATTAAAGTCTTTGCTTTTTAGTTAGTTTCCTGTCTCTGAAGTATCCCTTCAAGTAATACTAAAATGGTCTTAAAGGATGATCAGGAACTGAAGTAGTGGGCATGTATGTATGTAACACAGGTTGCTTTTTTTGTCTTAAATCTTTCTCCCAGTTTGGATTCTTTTTCTTTGTCAGGCTGCTCTGGAATTTCTTTGTAATATAAATTCTATATCTTTCTTTCTAGAAGATAAAAGTCAATGTAGGGAGTTAGTTACACTCTTGAATAGGATCCATGAGGTACAAGGAAGCACTGTCTTGCTTTTATGACATGGAAAATACTGTCTAGCAGCATCCAAATCAAGTATATCCATTTGTCTTCACATTTCTCCTATATAATAATCTAGGGCCATTTATCTTCACATTTCTCCTATACAATAATCTAGGGACACAAAAATATGTTTAAGGACATAGAATTGATCAATTCTCGGTGGTTTGTGCTTCTTTAACACACAACACAAAGAGGACTGCTTTTTTCACCTCGGGAATGTGACAGTAATTTGAAGATGGTCTTTTTAGAGAGGATTGTTTTATCAGAGTGAAAAGAAAGCAAAGCAGCAGGGAAAATGAAGCAGGGAAAATGATAGCCCAAATTGGCTTTAATGATTTTATTACTTTATAAAACAATAAAGGCTAGACACCTTTTACAGAGAGTCAGAAATGAGACACTGACAAATTATTCATGTGGGATAATTAAAAGCAGATCTCATTCCTCTAGTGTAAATGGATCTCTTCCCTCGTTGGTACAGTTTTCTGTTTCTAGCATAAATAATTGTCAATAAAAGAGGAGAGGGAAAGAAAAGTTAACATCAAGATACTGAAATGAGGAATGCTGCACAATGCAAAAGTGCTAGTGGAAGGAACACAGCCTAAAACATATGGCACAGCGATCACTTTGCATTGGTGGAGGGGAAAAAGGAGCGGGGCGGGGTGGGGGGAACATATAGAAAAAGATAGAAGGGGATGTACATAATTTTTTCAACCAGCAATAATCTGTATTATTCTATTCACGTCTTTATTCCATCATTGGGCAAAAAAGCTCACCATGAGC
This sequence comes from Baryphthengus martii, assembly GCA_013396935.1. NCBI lineage: Eukaryota > Metazoa > Chordata > Aves > Coraciiformes > Momotidae > Baryphthengus > Baryphthengus martii. The sequence goes on along the minus strand of VWZK01003163.1, from coordinate 20,768 downwards.
AGAAGCCTTAAGTTCAAGATCTCTCCATCCCTAAGCACATTTGGGAAAGCTGGAACTGCTCAAATTCAAGCCACAGGGGGAAGGGTGGGGAAAGTATTGTAGTTATGTGTGAATTCAAGTGTGGAAATACTTGGAATATCAGAACGTTTAGTTCTGGCATTTTCAAATTGTTTACTTGTTTCGATGCACTGCATGTTCTAAATTCAAAACTAACATGAATGTAAACATTAAAAAGGATTAAACCACCTCAGAATTAGAGACAAGTATTTCTGTTCAAACCGTTAGATAACCAGAATTTTTATTCCATTTGCCCAGCAAATAAAAGCATCTCCTTCTTTCCTACCCCTCCCCTCCATCTTACTGCCAGTATCTCAAGAGTGCATGCATTGTACAGCTCCTGCTGCTAACAAAGCTGGTAGTTTTCTTGCAGGAAAGGAAAATGAGAACAGAAGCCACCTCACCCCTCCACACTTCTTATTTCCTGCCAGACAAAAGGATCACTTTGTTCAACTACTTAAGTCTTCCGTTGAATAGACAAGTCACTGTGGGAAGCGCAGGCTGCAGTATGCCTTCTGAACCTAATACTCGAAATCCCTTACATTAAGTACACCAGTAGCAACTAAACAAATATCCACACAGATGTCACGCCATTCTACTGAGCAGTTTTATTCCATTTATAAAATGAAAGAGCAATCCCTTGACTGCTTGTCGTGGCAGGTGTCTACGTTTTAAATACTGGTCAGTTTTAAGTGGAACACGTGTATTTAACTTTCCCAGCATGTCTAAAGCTTTTAAAGCCCATCACACTGATGCTAAAATAATAAGGGCCAGCAGCCTGGTGATATGATTGCTTTTTTATTGCTCAGTTTGTGCAGGGAACTCGTTCTCGTTCCAAAGGTTATGGCTTTTAAAGCAGCGCTACTTCTATTTCCGTCCCCCAAACTGAAGCTGAATCAAGAAGGGACATAAACGAGAGCTGAAAACGTCTGTTAACATGGCAATCCATCCTCTGATCCTTTCTATTTTTGGTGTGCTTTCTAACCAGCAAATATAGAGAGTATATCTCACTTAAGCAGAAGATGTCAGCTGTTAGGAAACTGGCAGATGGACGGTTAAGATTCTTCAAGGTAAAAATATAAATAAAATGCAGGCATAAAGAGGGAAAGCATGCAGTTACTGATCACTCTTGCTTTCTCCTTGCTTCTGAATTTCAATGTCAGAGGAGGGGTTTATAATACAGGAGTACTAAAGCAGAAGCAGATGAATAGGCACAGTGTAGAACTACGTCTGGAGCAGTAGCTTCTAAACAGTTTAATGGAGTGATTAAGTTCCGTGACAGGAACATCCTGTGTCTGTTTCCACCAAGGTTAGCCTTGCGTGATACTCAGAGAGGTAGTGATTAAACACAAGGTTTTGAAGAATTCATCCCAGGTCCTCTCAAAGAATCATACGAGGAGGCAGCAAAACAGACGAAGGATGTAGACAAGAGGCAAGAGAGACCAGGCTGAGTGGCGTTTTTTACCAAGGACTGTAGCATTATGGTGTATGTTTATGTTGAGGAGGTAGAAGTATTTATGACGTATCTATGAAAGAAACTTAATGAAGTTAACACAGAGTTAAACACCTTTTAGGAGGACTCTTCACATTGAAGTAAATTACAGAGAATATGTTGAGAAGAAATCAATAGCCTAGTAAAATAATAATTTTTTTTTTCTTTAACTTTTCTTTCATGCCAAAGGTCACGTCTTTAAAATTCTGTTCAAAGGCACATTCTTTCAATAAACTCAGTCTAAATTGCTTGAACCCCCTAATAACAGACTGACATTTTAAAAACCAAGCTTGTGTGTCTACTTTGCATTTTTTAATCTGTCTTATCACATTCAGAATAGATCTTTTGGTTTAAGTTATAGGGTAACAGTTACGATCAAAATCCTAAGCATGAGTTGAATCCTTCCTTTTATGCTAGAAACAGACAACAAATCCTTGAGCAGGGCCCATCTGTGCCATCTTCCACATTGGTTTCTAACAAATGTGACTGTTTTCAACAACTTTGTCTAAGAAAAATTGGGAACAAAGATATAAGAAAAAGAGCTGAGGAGCTGAGGGATGTCAAAAGATGTATGAATATACTATTAAAAGTCCTAAGCCAAAGAAGCTCCTCGATTTTTAGAAATGAAAGAGACATCTAGGTGGATTTGAAAGGATGGGTTTTCTACCAGAGACACTGAACAAATCCTAGGATGATCTGAAAAGGGAAACTCGTGCATAGATTTTGTTCATTTATTGAATAAATTCAAGAGGAGCAGAGGAATCCTGGTTCTTATCCTAAGAGTAAACTAAGGAACTCCTGTAACTGTTTTCTTTTCTCTTTCCTATGCCTTGAGAAGTAAATCCTTCTCTCAAAGCTGGTCTGAAAGCACCTTTTGGTGGAGGCTGAGGCAGCTCTTGCACTATTTTCAAGGTCTATGACAGCAGAGTCCCACAGCAGAGGAACTGGGAAAGCAGTCTGTGCTCAGGTATGAGCGCCTGAGCCTCATCAGGAAGAGATCAGATCCTACTCAGACCCAGCTAACTTGGAAATCTGTGAACCACCAAGTCGGTGTTCTTCAGCACAAGATAGACTGTCCGTTAGGAAATGTGGAAGTTTCTAAAGAAATACTTATCCTTCAGTTTATTGCTAGTAAGTGAATTGTGTATTTGAAAAGCTCTTGTGGGATAGAAGTGGCAGAGGTGGGTGTGGTTATTTTATTGCAAAGAACATTGAGAAACTCTAAAAAGAGATGTGGAGAAAGACAACACATGATCTAATTTGCAGGGTGATTTCCATGCCGGGAGAGGTTAAGGCACCTGAAAGTCTTCAGCTGAAAGAAGAAATAACTGACATACAATAATATGAAAGGACTAAAGAAAATGAAGCGAGAGCAAGTGCTTTTTATAACAGAGGGGAATGCAGTGAAAAAAAAACCAAACCAAAAAAAACCCAGAAAATAAGCATGAGGAGGATCTTTTTGTGACTGGTATTGTGACATCCTTTGTCCCAAGCAATTACAAGGACTAGGGCCAAGTTTTATGTTGGGAATATAACCCTGGCAAAACCTTACTTCTCTCTTCTGCTAAGCACAGACTGCTCACAGCATTTCTGTTTTCCATGATAGGAAACAGCAGTGCCTGTTAGAAGGAGGCAGGAGTAGCCTGTGGTGAAATGTCTCATATTTTGTATTCCAAGATGTGTTCAATTTATGCATAAATCAAGGTTAAGTACTTCTGAGGAAATCTGTATGGGCACTGTATGTTTCTGTAAAAGGTAGGATGTTTATATCCTGAAGCTTTGTTACAAAGACACTTTTTTTTTTTTTTCTGAATTCCCCAGTTTTGTTGAGATGAAGGGTCTTTTATTGTGCCTGCTACCAAGTATTTACAATGCCAGAACTAGCACAATTCAAAAGGAGAAGTCTTTACTTTGTAATTCAGAAGATCTTCCTGCTAAACATGATGAGCTCTGTGATTATGAGCATCACAGACTCTAGGGTTCATTTAAACTACCCATGGATTTCTTTGATGTAGAGACATGTGACCAAATTGCTCTGAGTTTCTTTTTCAAGTCAGTGGAGGATTAGTCAATAAATTCAACAGAATTGAGGTCTGAGAAGATTATCTCACCCAAAAGTAAACACATTTGTCCAAATTAATCACATTAAACTCTATTGACTGCATTGATTAGACTATATTGACCATAGTGGAAGCCTAAATAGCCAGCTCAGCTGTAGATAGATATATTTTATAATCAACAAACAGACAAAATTAATCCCACCCCCCAGTTCCCCATTCCGGTTAGTCACCTCAGAGTGAGATTTCCAATAGTCTTGTTTAACAGCAGAAATGAATTGTTTATTGAAATGGATTTCAAGTACTTTGCATAGCTAAGCCCCAAGACAAATTGGGGCTTAGTATCATAGAAACCATATTAACAAATTCTGCCCAGGAATAGCCAATCCCTGCTTAACAGCTGATTCTCATTCTTCACATACTTTCACACTCTTATGACCTACTGAAATAGAAAATGTGACATTATCTAGCCATGAAACTCTAAATGACCAGTGTAAAAAAAACAAAAGACAGGAAACACCCCCCCCCCAACAAACTGAACGTAAACCAAACAAAACCCCCTTAGGGCTACATATAGAATTCACTTAACAAAACGTGGAAATGAATAATTGTTTTTCTTTATAACCATGAAAGAGCTGAATTACAATTTTTTGGAATCATCAGAAAACTGCAAGTGAACAGAACCACTCGCTTGCTTAGGATCTCAACTCCTCTCTTCCACCAAGTCCCTTTGCTCCTCTGCTCTTCCTTGCTCTCAGCACTAATGATGAGAAAGAGTCAATTTGTTTATCAGCTGCCAGCAGCACCCAACAGTGAGCTTGGGCCACAGCAAATCATTGTTTCCATTTGTTGAATGTGACTGTTGTTTGTAAATACATAGATGCATGTTACTGTTTTCCACTGAAATACAATTTCCCGAGTCCCGTTTCTAAGGCCAGGGGGGATGTGTACATGTGTGGAAGCATCTGTGTGTGTGTGCACCATCACCTAACGCTCTGCAAAATATTGCAGCTGTGGTTCCTTGGAAAAAAAATCTGTGTCTGCAAAAACTGCCTTCGTGTACCAACGTAAACTCTCTGACTTTTTAAAATTAAGATGATCAAACCCCCTGTGGCAGCCACTGTTTGTTTATTCTGATACTTCATAGTTGTCTTGTGTAAAATTTGGTTCAGTTTCTCTGTTCCTTGAACCTGTGTTGAGTAAGAGAGAATATTATGTGCTTTCAGTGACAGGAGAGATACCATGCTATTTATAAATAGTTTTGTCACTATATATTTAAATGAATGTTGTTTCTGCTAGTGAATTAGATCATCCAAATATATACCATCCAGAAACTACTGCAGAACAAATTCTAAGCCTAAATAAACTTCCTTATACACGTGTGGCTCTTATATTTGTAAGAATCTCTCCTGCCTTTGACAAGAAGGTGAAACTTGTCCCTGTTATGGCATAGTTCTCTGGATTAGAAAAATAGGCGCCAAAACCAAACCTGGTTCCTAGGACTTTTGTTTGCTGTCTTTGTAATTTCGTTTTTCTCAGTATGACTAGCAGGGCACAGACTTTCTATGGAAGACCTAATCTAAGCCCTCAAGCCCCAGAAGTATTTGTTTCTCCTTTCCTGCTTCATTTTGAAATCTCACATAACACCTTTTGATTCCTCAGCTCTCCTAAGCATTTGGAATCTCAGAAAACTAGCTGTCCTTCTTGACAATGCTGTTTGCACTCTGGCTTGTGCAGGAAACTCCTGGAATAGTCTGAGAGCTGATTTTTCCACTGTGCGTAGTGACTAAACCTTAACGCGTCCCACTGTTGGAAAGAACGTGACTTGACCACATTCACTTGTTATAAGGTAATTCAGAGAGTATTGCATCCAAAGTCTTTGATGACCATCCCTTAATGCTTCTTGCAGCCCAGCATGTTCATAAGTGAATTTTCTTTTGCCATAGTACTAATTGCTAAGACTTGTGACTGGAAGGACAGCTCTTCAAGAAGCTCTTTTCTAGAAGTTATCACTTCCGAGGTGAAACTCACTTGACATTTGTTCCTTCTCTAAATTTTTATGCCTCAAATTCTTAAAGTATTTTTTTATACAAATAGGTGGATTGAGAATTTGGAAAAAAAGGTGCTTTTTAAGATTACCTTGAAGCACAAGCAAGCACTGGAGTAAAAAACATTTATAAACTAAGAGCATTTGTGTGAATACTATCCTAATCTCAACATGTACCTTAGTAAGATTCAGCTGTGAAAGGAAGTATAAATTATTCAAACTGCATATAGCCAAGAATACCATGATATTTTTTTTTTTTCTTTTGCCTGACCCATCTGTCTCCATAAGTCAATGAAATCATCTCACACATCTCCTATAGCAGTATATTCATCTTCAGTGACTGATCAATCTAAGAGATTTTAACATCAATAGCTGGTTATTAAGGACTATAAATTGATGCTAAAAAGCACTGTAAGTGGGAATTTCAAGAGGATTGCATATCACATCCCATGGTATAATTATTACAAAGGAATTTCAGGGTGAATAAATATATGTTATTATCTGATTTTGCTGTTGGCATAAATATAAGGACATGTGCTTAGAGTTTTGAGATGGTCTTGAATTCATAGGAAATAATGACTTGATGGCAGTAAATGTAGAGGCTGTTCTGTACATAACGAGTAATAAATGCATGGAGTGCGTTAAATTAGTGAAATGCTAAAGACACATTCAGGAAACCTAACTTCTCTTTTCTCTTTTATTTATATAATGTCACAAATTAAATCTTTTCTATCACAAATAGTTTTTATTACATTTGTGATTTTGTGCAAATGACCTGGCTTCTGGGCCTTTTTACATCTACCACCCTGCCTAAAGATTGTCTTCAGATGATTCTGTGTGTAAAGAACCTAGGAAGTTCACTACTTTCTCATGTGGCTAAGATTTGTAGTTGCAACTGTAACAGAGCTATTAGGATATATTTTTCTCTTTAATCTTCTACTGTAATTTCGTCTATTCAAACCACTGACGATATCTGCTTTTTCATATTCCCTTCCTTTTCTCCCTGGCATGGCACTTGAAAGAAGTGACAACTGTCCCTGTCGAGACTTGACAGCATCATCCTGGCAGAGATGATGTTAAATGGATGTTGTACCTGTTTATCGTCTAAATATTTTGGCAGTAGCTAAAGA
>VWZK01003163.1:0-13933 GCA_013396935.1 Baryphthengus martii | reverse complement strand
GAGGGAGAAAAAAAAAGAGATAAATCTGATGTCTTTTTGTATGTAAGAAAAATGAGAACTAATAGCTGTATCTGTGTGAACTACTAATGAGCAACAAGTACTCACTGTATTTTCACTCGCAGCTATTGTACTGTCTTTACCTAACATTTCATTCTGCAAAGTCACATGTGAAACATGGAATATGAAAAGAAATATGGGTTAAAACCCCCCGCTACTTATATTAATATTCATGATCAATCTACCTTCCAGTGCAGTACATTCTCCACTCAAAGTCATTCCCCCTCTCCTGTCTGTAATTTTCACAGGCAGTCTTTATCTGTCCATCTGCAATGCATTTCTGCTCCATTAAGTTATTATAATATACAATCATAAAGATAATGCAACTGTAAATTATTGCATTAACATTCTAGTCATTGACACATAAACTCAGACTGAATAAAAGACAGAAGCTCTTTTACCTGAAAATGTGTCATTTCAGAAGCAGAATATTCTCTTTCAGAATGGTTGAAAAGCACTTGAAATGCCAATTAATACTGTTCAGAAATGCTATCCTGACATTGTTTTTTGTATTTGTTCACATGTATCTCAACACTCAATCTAGAGGAAAGAATAGAATAGAATAGTTCACTTCAGGAAGGAACATAAACTAATCATCTAGTCCAACTGCCTGAACAATTCTGGGCTGACTGAAAATTAAAATATGTTATTAGGGGCATTGTCCAAATGCCTCAAACGTTGATGGCTATGGGACATCAATCACCTCTCTAGGAACCTGTCCCAGTGTCAGACCTGACCTCTCAGCAAAGAATTGTTTCTTAATATCAAGTTTGAACCACTTCTGACACAGCTTTGATTAATTCCCGTGCAAAATGTGGATAAATACTTCTAAAATGTCTTTTTAAAACCTAGAAATTGAAAATAGGATTCTGTAAGATGGATGGGGATGGGGAGAGGAAGTAATTATCACTTGAATTCATAATAAGGGTTTCTATCACCATTCTACATGGGAAAAGACTTCGAAAAAAACCAGCAAGTTGAAGTACTGATCAGTCTAGGTTAGGTGATTCTCCTTCATCAGTTATCAGTAGCAGATGCTTCAGGAAAAGTCACAAGCAGTGTAAGCTTTCACTAGATGTAGCATCCCCAGTTCCAGCAATTATCGGCTTAGAAATGTCTTGAACCAAAAAAAGTCCTATAAATGACTTTTTTAAAAAAGCCACTTAACATGGTCCTAATTGAACAAGTCATGCATGCCTTGTCATTTTGTCTAAAATACCTGAAAGCAATGTGATCTTAGAAGATGTTTGGTGTGGGTTCTACAGGAGATTTTGAGCAGAAGCCCATGGAGGCATTTTCGGATGCCAAAAACTAACTTCAAATGTTGACAGCAGAAATGGTACACATGCTCATACAAGAATCGAAACATCTTGCTTCTTCGAAAGCACATTTTTAAAATGCAAAATTTAAAGTTGTTTTTTTTTGGCTGAGTAAGAATTGGTGGGTGTGGTCCCTCAGGTTTCTTGCTAAAGTTAGTGCAGACTCTTCTTCACTGATTTTAGGAATGAAACTGGCCTATTAACGGAAACAACCAGAAGCCCTCTGAAATGAGAAATCTAGATTCTTTTAAAATAATTATATTTTTAAAATTACTTTCTATTTTGGAAATGTAAGTAGATTAGGCTTTTTGTTTAAGCTTTTTTTTCTGAAGTAAATGTTTTCATGGCAGACTTGCAGGAGGAAAAACAGACAAACAACAAATACATGATGAGAAAAAGGCAAAGTAGCCTCTCTATTTGATGGTGTTGCTGATCACTTCACAGTGCTAGTAGACAAATTTGCTGTGCAGACTGAGCACCAGAGATACGGTTCAAACCTTATTTAGTCAGGTGATGAATATGTGGCATGGTACCTCAAACTCCAGGCAGAGATAGACAGTGTGCACATTTTTCCCCAAGAGAATCAGGCAAAAAGTACAGTAATGCTTTAATAAGTCTGTCGCAGTTTAGGGTCAGGACAGCCCACTACCTGTAACAGACACTCTCCATAGGGGAAGAGAAAAGGAATAAGGGAGAGAGAGACTTACCAATTAGAAAAGGAAACTAGAACAGCTTTAATGAAAAAGAAAATAAGAATAAAATGAAATATATGCAAGTATATACAAGACCAGTATCAAACCCAAACTCCCTTGATGGCAAGTACATCACCGTCACCACTGATGTTAGGGAGCAGGCACCGGGAGAGTCCCAGACTGGGCCCAGCAGCAGATGGGAACCGAGTTCAGGATTCAGGAACACTCCGATCAGGGTCGAAGGCAGAACAAACAGAGTCCTCCTTGGATTCCAGCCGTTAAAGGAACGAGGAAGAATCTGAGCAAGGGCCCAGAGCAAGAGCCCCCAAGTCAAGAGCAAACGAGCAAGGCCCCCAGCAGCAGAATATGATGTCTATGGGATGGAACACCCCGTGGGTCAGTTTAAGGGCATCCATCTGTCTGCTCCTCCTGCAGGTGTGGCCTTTACTTTCTGCACCCCCAAACATGGTGCACAGGATCCAGCAGTGGCCTTGGTCTGCACACCAGCCCCTGGTGCTAACTCTAACCATTGGGCGTTATCACTGCCAGAAGCAGCACTGCCTGCAAAAACAGGCTGCTCATTTCAGAAAGTGCAGTTACTTAAAGGGACTGAGCTGAAAAGTAAAATCACTGAACAGAATTGTTCTGTTCTAACTCAAACCAGGACAAAGACCCACTTCATTCTTTTCTTGACAGGTTTCAGGTCATTATATTAGAAGCCATTTATTTAATCTCTTGGAGAGAGAGAGCAGAAGGCCTAGCAAACAGAACATTCTTTCTTTTCCACAGAACATTAAGATAAAAATAATCAAGCTAAAATTTATATAATCTGTCCTTTATATGAATGAATGACCTGTCACATCATTTGCTCTTTGAGATATGGCAGCGTTAACAACCGTCCTTCTATGACAGAGGGGAAAAGATGTACAAATAAGTGATGTTAAGTGGTTTGCAGAAAAGCCGTAGACTGCATTCAGAATTCTTGGATCCCGATTCCCACAGTGATCAGCAAGAGTAGTGCTCACCACCTTTAGTGCAGGCTTTCGCCCAATGGCCAAAAAACCCACCGGTCTTCTTAAGAAAAAGGCAACCAGCACAGTATCAGTGAAGACTTTATGCAGTATAAAACTGCAGTGTAAATGAGAAGTGTTAATGGCATCAGTGGCTTAATCCTAAACTGCTATGAACACAAGCTTTTATTTTCTGTGGATAACCCACTGAGGTGCGGTAGTAACCACACACCGGACAGCTGAGGAGGTAAATCCAACAGCAACAGGATTCTTACCAGCTGGCAGGAGGTGTGACTGGGGGTAAAGCATCCAGAGCCCATGGAGAAAAAGAAAAAAAAAAGAAAAAAAGAAAAAAAAAAAAAATCTATCTACAACACTTCAAAATAAATAAGCAAACAAAAAATTGAGACCTTTTCTAGCATCGGTGCCAAGACCTTGTAAGTTGCATCTACAAACTTAAGATACACGTTTATGTTTCTTATTAAAAACTCTGTGTCTGAATTGTGTCCTTCGCTGCAAGGATCTTCCTTCATCCAGAATTCACAACAACAAAACCTCTCCATTTTTTTTCTTTCTTTCTTTTTTCCCCCCAAATGAATCAAAAAGTCTGCTTTTTTAATACCCATTCACAAATCAATACACTTCAAAGATATGTGGAAGGCTCGAAGGACTCATATCCCAAAGTTCTGTGGTAGGTTGGAGACTGTCATGTGATAAAACCTAGTAAGAGGTCAAATATTGAAGCATCTGCTCATTATGCTGCAGATTTAATTTCATTTATTTATTCTCACATAAGAGAATGTCTCTTCCTGTAATGAAATCACAGGTGGGTGGTCAGAACATGTTTCTATCCAGGAGCAATCATTCAATTACTGTACATCTCACCAGGTTTGGAAGAAATGCAAGGACATTTGCTTCTAAGCTGATTCATTTTAAACAGGAGCAAAACTGTGTTATTATATTTTTATTTATAAATAATTAAGCTTCAACAAGTTATACTGAGCATTGTGCAGGGCATACAGAAATACACAATGTACTTGTACTTAGGTCAGGAGACCTGAAATTGAAATTCATGCAACTAGCACCATTCATCCCACTAACTCGATCTGTCAGTTTGTTTACTCATAGTCTTTTTCTTAAGCTGGTAATTTTGACATAGCAGGCGACCGTCATCCTTATTTTAATTGTTGTCTGTTATATGTCCAGCTCCTCTAATAAATGTCTCCTTATTTTTGTGTCAGTTTAAAACATCTGACATAATCAGTGTGTTGGCTGATCATATTTTTAGGAGAATCTTTCTGTATTAGTAGTCAAATTCTATGAACCACTTTGATTCTAGGAGGGGACAAGGAATTTTCAAATAAAAATCATTTATCACTATTTCTAATTCTGTGGTCCAGGAGGGTCCATTTGATACTAGGATATCTCATTTAAAAAAAATAAAATTAAAAAATAAGAAACTGAAATATGTTGAGAACAAAAATAAGCAGAGAAAAACAGAATGCAGGGCACTCAAGGAAACAGAAGGAGTTGGTAGTTGTCACAGGTAGTTTTCCCAATTCCTCAGGCACCTCAACGTGAAGTTATTAGGTTGTTTTTATGTCAGAATAGAACACTGTTTGAAAGAGGAGTTTAAAGAGGATAAGCATAACTCTTTTTTTCCAGAACTCTGGCTGTACTACTGGTGAATCTACATGAATCTCTATTTCTGTGCTCAAGTTCAAATTGCACACAGTTGTCACGCAGTTGTCAGTGCAGGTTTGCATTGCAGAGCCAATACACAGTTCCAATCATAAGAAATGCTTTGAAACAGTTCTGTTCCCCATAATGTGAAGGTCAGGAAAGCAACGTTCTGCTGACATGCAGTCATTCTTTTGCTTTCACACAGTAGCTGCTCATAAACCAAAATCTAGCTTTAACCTGTACTAGGAAACATTTCCTTTTTTTTTTCCCTTTGTCCACTTCTATTTTCCAGTCTTTTTCCTTTTATATTTCATTATTTAGCTACAAATGCATACAATCAGTGCTTCGTTATTTCAGGACAACAGGCTCTCTCTAATTGTTTCATGTCTGATGAGCATTTCAGTGATGGATGACCTGTCGTGCTCTACAGAACTTTGCAGCTGAAAAATAGATTCAGGTTTAAGAAAAAGTACTCCACAGTCTAATATACACCATCTATTAAGTCCCTAAGTCTTTTACTTTATCTTTCTGTTCCTGCTGTTTTTAAAAATACTTTACAAAGCCAGTAATCAGAAATGAACTCTTCTCTTAATTACTTTCCAGCGTAACTCCTCTGCCTTTTTTTGAGATATAGTGGTTTTATGGGAAAGACAATATCAAGACTATTCACCCACTTGATTCTAGGAAAGAGCAAAACTTGGAAGATTCTGAATCAGTGAGTTTCTTCTCCAGAGCTAGATTTTCCAGTAAAATAAAGAGTGACAAAATCCTGGGATTAAAAAAGAAAAAATAATAAAAAAAAGTAAAATCTCTTAATGTTTTTACTAGATTTGTATCTGATGCAGTAACACTAAGCAAAGTGTTACCAATGTCTGCTAGCCAAATGTCAGACCTTATAGTTTTATGTAACAATCTACATTAATTTTAAAAGATTCAGCACATTTTCCTAGTCATCCTCTTTTATCTTCCTCTAAAATCTTGTCTGATTTTACTTTACTCTGCAGTTTTGTTTGCCTCTAAGCTGTTGGGAGATTACATGCAGTTGTTGATTTGTGCCAACTTTGTATAAATGTCTTCATCATCTTCTAAAATAAATATGCTTTGGGAATAAATACCACTTTGGTATGTACACTGAAGTTCCAGCCCTTTTTGTTTTCCTTTTAATAGGATGATAGATGGATCTGCTCTGACAAAGACCAGGGCTTACCAAAGACAATAGCCAGGGTTTGCCAAAGATCCTATAAAAATCAAGGCTTCATGGCCGCTAAAACTTGATTACTTTGTTTCAGGCCTTTAGCTTGACTGTGTCTTGCCTTTGCCCCCAACTAGGGTAGAAAGCCGAAGAGCTGATTTGAATCAGTCCTCCTTGCAGTAGTGGCTTTGCATTCCAAGATTCTCCCCTTGGATTGGGATTCCACCCAAGGAGGCTTCCCAAAGTGGGTACCCTTGAGCAGGAGGTTTTCCCTTTTATGAGTGAGTGTGCACACATTTTAGGTCTCCTTTCCGAAAAAGTATTTGTGGAACTTAGGAATTGATTGTGTAGTACTATATTCCTGCCTGACATTTGAACTTGTAATTTACTTCGGTCTGTTGGAGTGCTGGGTAATTTTTAGTTGTAATAAATCTGCATTTTGTGTAGCTACTGCTGTCTGCTCTGTGGGTGTCTCTGCGACATTATCTCCTGCTAACATTATCTCCTGCTAATTTTGAGGCAGTATGCTGGTCTACTCACCACCCTGCAAAAAAAAAAAACAAAACAAACCCAAAGTCTTCCCTATCAAGATCTTTTAATATTTATAAATCTCTACTTCATAAAGATTACTCTTGCCTTCAAGGACCTGTTTGAAACATAGTCACAGAAAATCCACTCATGTAAGGCAACTGCTTGCTTTTCTTTCACGTTTCCAAATAGTCCCTCCAGCTGCAGTGCCAAGAAGCTACTAACTAGTAGTGGTGGCTAGAAAGTCAGTAAGGAGGACTAATATGTGTTCTGTGAAAGAACTATGGTGTTTTTTCCTACAACCCTGGCATGTTCCAGGCCTTAGACTGAGCTCTCAGACTGTGTCTTATTATTTGTCATGCCAATTACTGTTGCATTGTTGGTGCTATCGCAGTAAGATAAAATAGCAATTTTCTGAGCACAGTTATGACAGTGAAATATCTTGCTTTATAGCTGTGCTGAAAAAGAGCTTGATGGTCCCTTCAGATATCAATGCTTATTAAAGTAAGTTACTGCTTGTGACCGATCATAACCATTTAATCAGCCTGTTTAAAGACTAAAATAAAGATAGATGATCAGCCATATCCTTGAGGACCTAATTGGTTGTGGTATCCAGTTTCGCTTCCTTAGTCTCCTAAATGACACTTGTACCTTCAAACTAGTGCATTTTCTAGCATCCTACTACCATATTTTCCCACCTGGGTAGTTTTGAAATACCGTCTCTCCTACTTTCAAGTAAATAAGCAGGTTTATTTCTGTAGATACTAGGGAGCAGAAGGGGATGATATACACCCAGTGTTTGTGTCTGCTGGCTGGATAGAGGCACCTGAGAGCATCCTTGTGCCCAGTCACACAGGGTTAGACCCACTGAGTTGTTTCATAGCCATATAAATCTCATTTCAGCTCTTTTTTTTTGGTTTTATTCTGGTTGCTTCCACCATTTGCATTATAACTTCTAAGTATAAGGATGAAAACTACCACCGAGCACAGAGCCCTTAATTTTAGTAGTGGTCGGTAGAATTATCCTTCAAAGTGTAAAATCCTGTAAGAACTCTGATGCTCAATGGAAGGTAACAAAACATGTTAAATTCCAGTTTGCATTCATTAATCAATATGGTTTTATAGAAGTAATATAAAATACTCCAGATTTATTTTTAAAAAATACGATAGAATTCTTGGCAAAATAAAAACGTGAAAGAAGGGTGGTGAGGAAATTAAGAAAATAAGATATATTAAAGCATCTTGAATACTCCCACCCTGCATTTTCTTAGCATACAAAATAGCTTGTCTAAAAAAGGCAAGATGTTTTGAATTTCTGACTGCATAAAGTGTAGGAAGGGAGCAAGGCTAGAAATGAATTGTTTAGTTTACACAGTATGCAGCATGATGGCAAAAATTTACCTATCATCTCCTTATTAACTAAGTTTGTTGGACTAAGAAGAAATTAAAAAAATCCAGATTTCAGAAAGAACTATCTCCTAATCATATTAGTATGTTAATTTCTATTTGGACACAAAATAAAGATTATCAAAAATCCAAACAAACATCAACTGCAAATGTGGAAGAAAGAAAAACACCCTCTTATAAACTGTAAAGTCTTTCTTACATGCCACAGACAGGCTTATTTTGCTCTAAAGTGATTAAAATAATAAACAGGAAGCTCTATTCTCCAGAGAGGTAGCATAATCAGAAAAGTGTCAGCAACGTGAAATTCTAAGATAGTCCTGATGGAATAAATACAGCATTGGTACAAAGGAAGCTTTTAAATAGTTGACATATTCTTTAAATGTCAGGATGGTAAAAGCATGATAGTTTTAGCTTAGGAGGCTGGTCTCTGTTCTTTTTGTTATTCATACGTGCTTTGCAAATCAGCAGAGTATTTTTTTAATGTCTGGAAACTCGGACACCAATTAATGACCCGATAGCATATTTCTAATGCACTCTTTCAAGCCAATTAGTTCTCATATTTGTTGCAATTCCATATTATAATGTGAAAAGTTGATTTTGTTGGAGTTAGGAGATTAAGTGTGTCAACTGTAAAACATCTACTAGCAGTAAGAAAGTTGATTGCTTTGGTAAATAAAAGTGAAGCCACAGAAAATTTCTTTTATTGCAGCTTTGCTTAACCTCAAATCTTCAAGCCTCGTTTTATGGTATTTTCCATATCTTTGTGGCAAAAATAAAGGAGAATGAAATATCACACAAAAATTATGTAACTGAAAGGAAAGTTCATTGAATTACCCTCATCTTCAGAAGGATTCCTAAACAATGACACCTGATTGTAGCATTATTTACAAAGACAAAAAACCCTGCTATTATTACAATTACACATTGTTGCATAATAGACTCCAAACTGTGAAGAACTCGGCATGAGGTTTAGTTTACAAACCAGGGAGCCTGATACACTTGGAAGATCTTTTTCATGGTTATAGTAACACAAAGGAAGTCTGAAATTGGCAGGAATAGCTCTGAGCATTTCTAGGGGTAGAAATGGAAATGTCAAGTTAACTTTTAGGTCCAGGGTTAAGTAACTTCTCAGCAAGGGGCTGCCATTGAGTTTTAAACAGCCAAAATTCCCCAGATCTTGTTGTAGAGTCTGAAATTATTTTTTCAGTTCAAATTCCTGGGTTCTGTTGGCACTTTTGAAAGGAAAAACGTTCTATGAAAAAAGCTTCAGTCCAAAGGCACTGTATTGACGTTGTACAGATGAATTCCACTGATTTGCATAAGCCATTTTTTAAATGGAGGTACTTAAGTGTACACAACTATTGTTTGCAGATGAGGGCTCAGATATCTATCTCCTATCAGGCACTAGACATTGACCTCTGTGGAGTACACTCTTGTGGTAATACCTCTTTACAATTGGTGCAGTAGAACAGGCATTTCCAGAGGGAGCCTTTCCACTACAGTGTGATTTTATCTCTGCAGTTTCTGCTTTTTCCACTGAAAAAAATAATTATAATACCAAAATGGACGTTCAGTTCAGTGCTTAAAGTGTGATGAATTTGGTCCTTTATATATGTAAAATGAAACTTAAATCTTTCCGTAATCTGGGGTCTCGCGACTACTATTTAAAGTCTAAGTGTCAACCATTTAATATGACAGCACCAATATAACTTTCACGCTCATACCAGGAGCAAAAGGAATGGACTTTCAGATAGTTGAAAGATTAAGTGATCGATCTACAAACTATTTTTTCTCCGATTTATTTTTTTTTAATTAGTCTTCATCTAAATGGTTTCTTTCGCCAGCTTGTAGCACTTCAATAAGAAGTAAGAGATCTAGATTGCTTCATCTATGACCAGGATTTTTTATGAATGGAGTTGGGAGGAAAGGCTTTTTAAAAAGATTTGTATCTGCAGCCATATAATTACAAAATAAAGCCCTCACTTATCAATACGCTTATGAAAGAGATACTAAGACTGTTCTCCCTTGGTTTCAAAATATGAGACTATACCCCTCCAGTTCAGACCAAATTGGCTCAATGACAGCATCAAAAATCTCTCTTTTCTAGATCTGCAGCAAACCAGCTCCTGAATCTTAAATTCTGAAACCTAAAACTGCCCCCAGGTGTTTAGTGCAGGTATTACGGCATTCTCATACCCATTCTCTGACACTGGAAAATGATATCATTGTTATCATAAGATTAAGAAGATAAGAAGATACTCCTGTGGACTAAAGCTCCATGCATTCTTTGTATGTTTACAAAAAACATGCAACAAGGAGCTGAAACGCTCACAAGGCCACACTGTTTAGAGGCCAAATAAGTATCTGTAGTTTAAGTGAAAGCGAAAAAGCAAAACAAGAACAGAATTTACCGAGGTGGAATTTAATTATCTGAACTGGAATTTGGCTGGGACAGCAAGGCTAACACCAGTATGAAATCCATATTTCTGCAATCAGTTACTTTAACAACCTTATATTTGCATATTTCTCAAATGAAATCTGAGGCAGAACAGTCAGAGGTGAGTGTTGTTGCTGGCAGCATAATGCACTGAACCAATATTATTTTTGCTGCTTGTGTATGCTCTTGATTGCTGTGCAGTCTTACAATGGAGTTTGGAAATTTTTTAGACACAGAAACAGTGGTTGGTATTTCTCAAGTTTAGATTTATATCTTCCAGTCAACCCAGGTGGAAAATTGGGTTAAATGGAAGACTTCATTGAGCAACCAGAAGTTACATCTCTGCTGAGCTGTCCTAGGTCAATAAATTACACAAAAAGCACCCTATTTTCTTAGCAACGGCAAATGGCTTAATCTTTTAGCAAACCACAAAGCAAGGAATTGAAGACTTTTTTTTAATAAGAATAGGAATAATTTGGAGCCTGTATATTTTAACATTTTACAACAGCCAGAAAAAAATTAACAAACTTTAAAATACCAATCCATTGTTCTGTATCAATCATAAAACAGGAATAAGTTTCCTTCCTAAATTGCTGCCTCCCTAAGTGATATTTTCTGTTGGTCAGAGTTAGTCAAGATGAAGGTTACATTGATCCTATGTCTCCTGTAGATCATTCTGTCAGATAAACTTTATTAATATTGAAACATGAGCTTTTGAAATATATATATCCTGTGGACTTTTTATTATGTATCCAACTTATCCAATCCTTCTATATGATTATAATTTATATTCAAGCAATGCTAGAGGTCGGGACTAACCTTGCATTATATGGTGCTCCATGCATATGCATGGTCAGGTTGTCACTTGTCTGAAGAGCTTGCAGTGTAGAAAGAGAGGACAGAGAATAGGATGGAAAGTCAATAGAGGCACTGCCCAGCACTGCCACGTGTTCAGGTTGGCAGAACAGCTTGGTAGTTACAAGCAGGTACTCCTGGATTGACCACTCTGACAGTTCCCAGGAATTTATGTGAAGGTCCTTGCACAGATGTTGATTTAACCGTCTTCAGGCAGAAGATCAACAGCCCATTTAAAGAGAAACGCTAACTCTTTTGGTCATCATTCCCTATACCTTCTTTATTTCAAGTTTCCAGTTGTTTACTTGAGGAAGGTTTAGGATTCCTCTGTTTATGTGACTACATTGCTTATATCTTAATGCAACTAAAAGTTTAGCCAAAGTTCCAAAGAGGCATTGCTCTGCACATTAGCACACAGAAGTGTGAAATTTAGGTTTGCCTCTTCTAAACACCAGGCTCTCTCTGCTCACTTGGCATGATACATGCCAAACAAGAAGTACACCTAAGGGAAAGTACTTTAGTTTAAAACATGAAAAAAAAGAAAATACTTGTTTTAATTCCTGAGAATTTTTACGTAAAAGAAGGACACTGAGTTTTGTGTGTAGATTCAGAGCATCAAAACTGACCAACCGTTGCCAGGGTTCCTTATAAATAATGGAGCTTTTTGGAAAAATATTTCTCAACCAGCCTGATTTGAGAGAGAGTGAAGAGACTATCTGGGTCCCAGAGGCAGACATTTTGATAGATATTAATGGCCTGGTGCATCCCTTACAAAAGGAAGAAGGGCACAGCTATCTGACACAATGACAAATTGACTCACCACCATCCCAGCCATTCTCAACCAGCCTTCTTACAGAGGTCGTAGGAAGGCTGAGGAAGGGAATGGCAATGGCTTTCCCTGAGCACAGAAAATAGCAAGTTATACTTTCTGGGAATTGAGAGTTCACCTTTTCTGCCTAACCATCTTCGGTTTTTAAAATGGCTGTTAGAGAAAGGTGAAAACATCCCAGCCATAAGCACGCAGATACTTAAAGCCGATAAGTAAACTTTCAGAGACAACCTCTTGAGATTTACTATCTCCACCATAAAAATGTTGTTATAGTAAAATACAGTCTTCTTGTAGACATGTAAAAAATGTAAGATTTGGGGTTTTTTCTTTACTACAATAAAAAAGGCAAATGAAACCGTTTCATTGATTTCAAACAATCTGAGATAATTTTATTGGGAAGTGGTTTTTTTTTAATTCAGAGTGGGATTATTCCCAACCTTCTCTTCATTAAAGTATGTGTGTGCATACAAAATAAAGCATGAATTAAAAGAAGAGTTAAACCATACTATTTGAAGTTTAATTTAAGTAGCACTGATCCTCTTGGGTTCAGGGGAATACTGTATTCACTTGCAATTGACTACATGAATACTTATTATCTCTTTCAGACTTACTTGCCATGATTTTATTTTTATTTAGAAAAAAACAAATTTCATTTTTGTTGTTCATTTATTATCCATTTCTGACTGAAAGCAAATGTCAGATATTATGACTTTTTGGAAAAATGACTTTCAGATTTTTGACCACTTCCATAGTTTGTTCCTCAGTTAGTTATTATTGTCGCTAACAACTTGTATTAAAATGAGTAGTTCAGGAATAAATTATCAACTTGAAGAAAATAGGTAATATTTATTTAAAGAACAGGACTCTAATGTTGGGTCTTTATTGCAATGATAGTAAGAGAAGAGATGTAATCTATAATATTGATATATTATGCTTGAAAATGTTTCTTTAAAAAATATTTTGAGAATAAATAGAAGGACACTATTAGAGAACATAAGATTTTTCATCTCCTTGATTTTGAAGTGAAATATCTATCCAGGGACCAGAGGCTACATTGCACTGACTAACTGTCTGATTTGTGACTCATTAAAAATCAAATTGGATTCTTACAATTGCATAAATCTGTTATTACTACTGCTAATGCTGATTAATTAAAATAGAATTGCCTCGCCAGGATCTGATTGCAGTAGTATCATACCAGCCAAAATTAGAGCTCAAGTTGCTCTTTAGATCCTAGGCCTAGAACCAAGCTGGATGTTTTGAAGCCTGAATAAAGATTACCAAGAGAGTATATTACTAGCAAGTCCCTGTGACAAGAGAACACTGTGGGAAATAGCACTAATTGGTATCCCAGGTAAGCTGTGTGAGCAGAAGGGTCGAGGATAGATCGGGCTTGGACATTTAAAAATTTCTACCCAGTGCGACTCAGACAGCTGTAAGATATAAAAAGAGTTGATGGCATCAAAATGCAGTGACATAGAGTATTGTTTCTGAAAACAGCAAACTCCTGTCACATTTCCAAAGGAGAGGAATTCACCAACACAGATCTTTTATCCCTATTGAATAATAGTTTACCCTACAAGCATTTCAATTCATATGATTGTACGTATATCAAAGTGATAATCAAAGTGTGGAAGAGGATCAGCATCCTACTTGCAAGGAATCCTACCAAATGATATTTCTGAGGACCATTTCCTCCAGAAGAGTTAATGTAAATGCCTGGCTGTCAGCCTGAGTAAGCGCTGCATGATTGTAGTGGGTTTGACCTTGGCTGAGCACCAGGTACCTACCAAGTCACTCTATCACTCCCTGCCCCCACTTACTCAGAACAACAAGGGGGGAAGAGAATAAGATAGGAAGAGCCTGTAGGGTATGATAAAGGCAGCTTAATAGGGGCAAAAAGAAAAGCAAAGAACAAAAAGCA
>VWZK01003162.1:50790-135392 GCA_013396935.1 Baryphthengus martii | reverse complement strand
GGGATAGAAACAGCCCAAGTCGGGGGGCGATGCCAGTGGGGAGCTGTTTGGCAGAACTGGCACAGCTGAGGGGAGAGGACGAGGGTGAGCAAGAACGGATACAGAGCTAGTGAGTGGAGCCAGCAGGTCCTTCCTTGTGGGAAGAGAAGCAGAAGCAGGTGGAGGGGGCAGGTGCAATCTGGGGGCAAATGGGAGCAATTTTAGTGGGGAGGAACAATTTTTTTGGGAAAAGGAGCAATCTAAGGTGGGAACAGGAATGATTTGAGGGGGAATGCAACTATTCTGAGGGGAACAAAACTATTTGGGGGTAGGATGGAGCTATTTGGGGGTTGGATGGAGCAGTCTGGATGTAAAAAGCGGTTTGGGTGGGGAGGAGCAATTTGGGGGCGGCAGGAGCGACTTGCTAGAGGAAAGAATTTTTGTGGGAGGCTGGATCAAATTTCTGGTAGTCAAAGGAGCAATTTATGGGGGTGTGGGGGGATGGAATCGGGTGGGAGGTCCCACTCGCCTTCATTGCCCTTGTTGAGCACATTGAGACAGCCTTTGGCTTCCACATAGTTCGACTGCACCACCTTGAGCTGGGCAATTGAAGACGAGAGAAACTCCACCTCCTGGCAGAGACCTTGGCCCATCAGTGAGCAGTGGGCCTCAGGGGTCCCCCTTCATGCTCCCCCGAGCCCCAAGAGATGTCAAGGCAAAGCCCCAAGCCAGTGTCAGCCCCCATCCCAATCCAGCCACCCAGGTCCTACCCCAGTTATTCTCCAGGGCCCAGACTGGTTCAGTACATCTTACCCAGTTCTAACAGCCCAGATTTTACCCGCATAGCCACGCTCCCAGCCCAGTCTGGTCCAGTACCTTCTCCCCCTGCTTCCATAGTCCAGTCTGGTCCTAGCCCCTACTCCAGTTCCTCCAGCTCAGTCTGGTCCAATCCCCCCAAGCTCCCGCAGTCCAGCCAGGCCCCTGAAATCATCCCACAGCCCCACAGCCCAGTCTGGTCCCATACATCCTCCACAGCCCAGTTTGGGCCAATATATCTCCCCACAGCCCAGTCTGATCCAGTACATCCACCCCCCAGCCCACTCTCCCTCATACGTATAGAAGATATAGAAGATAGATATAGAAGATACAGATATCTTTCTGTTGCCCTTCCAGGTGATAATAATACAATTCCTACAAAACCTAATAATACAAGAAGCGAAGCAGAGAAAGAGAAGGGAAGTCCTTCAGGAAGGAGAGCACCAGGAGAGAGTATTCCCAGAGCAGATCGCTGATCCTTGGAAAATGGAGGTAAGATGCTTGTTCTTGCTAGAGACTCTTTCTCATGCTGTATAATTCCTTAGAACAATCAAAACCACAGTTTATGGTTCTGCTTGGCTTGAGATTATTAAAAAAAAAAAATAATAAAATCCTCCTTGCTGATTCCAATTGAGTTTTTCCATCTAAATCTGGGAACAAAATGGGTTTGTGGAGTTATAAACTGCTTGGGCCAGCGGCTGCTTGTGATAATTAACCCAAATCAAACCTAGGATGTTATCCACCCCTTATTCTATACCATGTGCATCATGCCCGGCAGTGTTAGTTAACAATTAACATTCATACACTTTAATTCACTGGCTGTTCTCTCCCAAAATCAAATCCTCTCCTGGTACTCATCGGACTTCGTCCTCCCTCATCACACATCAGAATCACCCGGGCCCTCGAGTGAACACAGTCCTGTGGATCGGTTTGCTTCTGCCTGAAGCGGGACTGACACAGACTGTCTTCCCTAGTGTATTCTTCAGATGCACAACGGGCACTTTAACTTTTTCTACGGCACATGGGAATTTTGACTGGGTGGGACCAGCTCCATTGGTAGATCCTCTTGTGTCAACTAACCAGACGGCCTTTGCTAAATATGTGTGAAGAAGACCTGTGTGTGACATGGGAGATGAGGTTTTTCCAAACACATCAGCGTTTCTGGAAAAGAAAGCGTTGCGTGCTTCTTAAAAAAGCAACTGTGTGTTTTTGTAACCCCTCAGGCACAAACTGCACTGAGCTGGGAAACAACCATGACTGGAAGGAAGTAATGGAGAAGAAACGGATTTCTGAGGAGCCAAGAAATTCACCAGCAACCGGCAAAGGTATTTGGAGAAAGCAGCTGGCCTACTCATTTTTGTTTATTGTCCTGTTAGATGATTTAGCACTACCTACTTAATTGCTGTGCTGCGTCAAATATCGACAATCCATATTTGGATTGCACTATCCACAGACAATATTTTCAAATTTTGTCTTCCATCCTCCTGTCTCCTACAATGTGTTAGTTTTGGAGTAACAGCACAACATTTTTGTCTAAGTCTGTTCTTTCGCTTTTCGGAATTCACACTTCAGACCCCAAAGTAAAACCAAGTTGCCACAAAAGGGGTCAAGGGAAGGATGATGAAATTGCACCATCTATTGTTTCCAGGAGAGAAACTGGAAGAAAGACTTATTTCAGTCCATCAGAACCTCAAAGGTCAACATATGTAGTCTATTGTAGCATCACCTTCTCCCAAGAACCAAAGTTCAGTCGATCTCCAGGTGGGTTCCTGCTTATAGAGGAGTGCACTGGTCTCCATGGGTTCAACCATGGATGTTTCAGAAGTCCACGCACCACCTACACCGTGCAGAGAAAGGTTCTATCTAGGCAGGTAGTCTGCACCTAGAATAGAGTAGTGGATGAGGGGGTCGTGTTCATGCCTGCCCTTGAGCCAGTCTGTAAATATAGATACATTCAGACAAAGGGATAGAGATGTTTCATCAGAGCATTTCTTCGGTCCACAATGGACGTAGCGGGGACTTTGCTCTGCAGTTGCACGGTTCGAAATGTGGACTAGCAGAGCATCCTCGTACTTCTTGCAAGCCTAGCCTTCCAGCTTGCTGTGAAAGGGCTTCCCTGGAAGGGCAAAGAGGTCAGTTTGAACCCTGCTGAGCACTGCCCCCTCTTCCGTGAAGCATTTTATGGCTACGTTAGTTTAGAGAGGATGGCCAGGGACACTTTCTCCATGTGTTTGTCCCTTCATAAATGTTCAATAACCGTACCTAACAAAGAAAGATGTCTTCTCTTTTATCTACGGTATTTCCCTTGCTTGTAACAGGACTGTAATTAGTCAAAATAAAAGAAAAAATACTGAGCTTTTACTACATTGAATTGACAAGCATAAAAGTATGCCTTTTTTTGAACACCTCTTTCTTGCAGAATACTCTGCACTTCACATCTACAGAGCATCTTCCTCGCTCTGATTTCTACCCCCCAGCTCCATACCCAGCAGTGCCCTGTGCAGGGAGGAGTGAGTGACCCACTGTACAGTGACCTGATCCAACCGAAACGATTCAACAAGTATATAATAAATATATGGCTCAGTGACATAAGAATAGTTCTGTGAGGTGTGAACTGCTCTTGACTGAAATCAGAAGATCGGAAAGCGATCATGTGTCATCAAATCTTTACTGAAGATTTCCCTTTCACAGCTTCAAAGTCACTAAGAGCCACTACAATAATAAAAATTCCTTCTCTTCTCCAGGCTAAATTGCCCCACCTCTCACAGTCTGTCCCCATAGGGGAGGTGCTGCAGCCCTCTGGTCATCTTTGTGGAAACTATGTTGAATTGCAAGCAGCCAATTCTATGAAACTCTGTCCAGTCAGCATAAAAGCATCTTAAATTGTTCTGGCTTTCTTTTTGGGTTAGCTGCTGCTAATCATCACAACACTTATGCAAAACAAGGCTGAGTTTGTTTAACACTTTCAGTCTTGATTGGTCTGATGACAAATGACACCAAGAAACTTAAAATAACTAAATCGGCTTTAAAAAAAACAGAGCCTGCCTTACGCCGGGGCCTCTTAGGGCACTGACGCTTCAATGGACGAGCTCTCTGAAGGAACCTGCTGAGATGCTAACAGGAGCCAGTTAGGACTAAATACAAATAAAATTTTGGGCGTATGATCCTTGCCACCACAAAAATCTCTTATGTTAATGCAATGAAAACACGGCCCCAGCCCACTGCAATTACTTCATCAAAGCCATTTGATCTCAGGGTTCCCACAAGTTGCTGCAATCTCCTGCGTTTTGATGCAGCAACGGGACCTCTCCTTTACCTAGTCACTCAGACTCGAAATCCTGTTCGATGAGCACCGGGTAGAACGAAGCAATAGATGATTTTCTCGGAAAAACATCTCACAGTTTTATGTAATCACGGGGTGTATCGTCACCTTTGCTCTCCACCAACTCCTCTTCCTCTCAAAAGTGATGTCGGTCACTCCCGCACAGTAGCTTCCCCATGCTGCAGCAGCACCCAGAGATAAGGTATTCTATAACGCCCAGCGTTTGGCCAGTGTCACTGTCAGCTTTCCCATGCTGCTTTTGGAGCTGTAATGTTCGTAT
Source organism: Baryphthengus martii (assembly GCA_013396935.1). Classification (NCBI taxonomy): domain Eukaryota; kingdom Metazoa; phylum Chordata; class Aves; order Coraciiformes; family Momotidae; genus Baryphthengus; species Baryphthengus martii. The sequence continues at coordinate 130,995 of VWZK01003162.1, read as the reverse complement.
GAAGGAACAAGTGGGATGGGGAAAGGAAAACTTGTAAAACTTTGGCTATTTGGTCACATATAGCCCTGTGGAAAAAGGCGCTGCAGTTTCTGGTTTGTTTTTTTGTGTTTTTTTGTTGTTGTTTGTTTGGTTTTTTTAATTTAGATGAACAAACCAAGAACCCTTCATTGGAAATACATGGAGAACTGCAATCGTTTTTTAAAAAAAGAAAAGATGATGGGTGGGAATGTAATGCAGTTACATCTAGAAGGTGGTCATGGTTTTGAATCATGCTTCTGTTCAAAGTGCCATTTTCCAGAATTGGTATCTAGTCATCACGCAACTCTTAAGTGCCCCCACACCAATAACCTGAACCGATTTACTTTGCTACCAAATACCAGATTGTGTATTTCACCCAGGAGGTGGCACTGTCTGCAGGGTTTTGCAGTTCTCTCGGCTCCCTTGTCCTCTTGTCAACAAGAGCTGGTTCGTTTGTGTGCAGGACCACCAAGCTTTCCAGGGGAGAGTAATTTCCTCATGCCATCAGTATCTCATACTAAAACTGCTTTTAATTTCTGGGCAAATTAGAACTTATTCTGAGATAGCCTTGTGTCCAAATGCGAACATTCGATCCTCAGAAAAGGGCAGATTAACTCAGACAACTCATTAATGACTCCCATGGCCATTTTATTCCAGAAAAACAATGAAAGCAAGATCCAGACTGGAGCACCTTATCATTTGGAGCCTTAAAGTCCCCAGATTTGGAGAACAGCAAACTTCTTTTTCTGCTGTTTAGTGAATTGCTGTTCTTCTCGTAGCCTCTCCAAGGAACAGTGAGAGATGCCGTGGAGTTTGCCATTGATGCTGGGTACTGCCACTTTGTTTGTGCCTACCTGTACCACAACAAGAATGAGACTGGGGATCCACTGTGAGACAAAACTGAAGATGGGGTTGCGTGGTGAGAGGACCTCTTTATTGTCAATAAGGTATGTCCTTGGATAACTTGTCTCATATGAGGCCAGTTCTCAGGAGGAGAGACAAGGTCCCAACCTGCAAAGTGCCAAGGGATGAAGCTGGTCTGGGAATTAACTCTTCTCTATCAGGACAAAGCATTTTGTGGATGGAGGGAAGGAAGAGGTCAACTCTAGAAAAAAAAATGCTTGATTTTTTTCTAATCCATGTCCATTGTCAGCCATGGAGACAGGAACTGAGGCTGTGCTCTCAGTTGCCTCTGAGATAGGAAGCAGATCTATTGTATTCGTGGTCACTCCTGCTGCGCTGCCGGCCTCAGCCTGTTAACTCCTGTATGTTATGTTTTGATTTGTTTTTTCCCCCAACAACAATGGTAGGAAAAATAAAGTAACTTCTATCTACTGGAAGCTGGTGGGTTGAGTTTCACCAGGTTTGCTTTTTTCTTTGTTTTCTTTAATTGCTGTATGAATTGGCATTTTAGAGTATCTCATTCTCATTTCACTTAACTGATAGTACCATGAAATAAGGTGCACAAAAGTGGCACTTCCTCAAGACAAGATGTGCCATGTCGTGAGCTGCCTCTATCTCTGTGCCGTGTGTTTCCCTGCCAGCAATGTTCTGCAGTCATGAGGCTAGGAAAGAAACTCCCAGGCTTTGCATTACCCCTGCAGCTGTGGTCCACCTTCCATGAGAAGGAGGCTCCACTTGCTTGTAGAATTTCTAAGTGGTTTCTCTACCTGCTTAACTACGCAGCCTTTTTATTAAACTTGTTTTTCTTTCAATATGATAAGCAGGAAAGGAGCTACTTCCTGCAGATGGAAATGGAACAATCATTGCCAGTGATACAGATTTTCTGGATACGTGGGAGGTATGTTCATTGACAGGCCAAGAAATTCTTGCTAGTTTGAAATCAGCCCGAAAACCGTAAGGTTTCCACTCTAGGAATCGTTCTAAGAGAATTTACAATGTGAAATATTCCAGATGGCTGATTTCTCTGTGCCCTTGGGCTCTTCCTCATGTTACCTTGCCAAAACTGAGGTATTTTCATGTCTACTGCTTACTGAACTGGCTGGGTGGGCATGGCAAGTGGAAATCTTTGACTGTGTGTGTACCCTGCAGTGGCTCAAGCTGGCATATGCTGTTATTTCAGCCTCCACATCACTCTCTGGGCTCTCTACTGGTAGTAAACTATTTTCTCCTGTTTCTCTTCTGCTGAAGGTGTCAATCTAATTAGGGCTATCCAGCTGTTTTATTGTTTGCTGGTGTGAAAGAAAGTAGATGGGAGCGGGGGGAACACAGCACTACTTATGCTATACTGCCACTGCTACATGGTACATCTCCCTCGGGATATTAATTCATCCTGATGATCAGATATCCTGCTCTAGCTCTCTCAGAACAGGTCCTTGTTGAGCTGTTCAGTTCCAAATGACAAGCTTCTTACCATGGCAAAATTATTTGTTAGCTGAGGAAATTATTCTAAACAAACCTCTTATTTATGAGCAGAAGGCCTACCTGAGGATATTTCAAAACAGTTATATTCTACTGAAATAGTAAGTGTAGGAATTGTTAATCTTGAATAATGCTACTATTTATTTGTATGATGATACGTTATGTGAAACAAAAGGAAAGGGAAAGGAAAGGGAAAGGAAAGGGAAAGGAGAGGGAAAGGAGAGGGAAAGGAGAGGGAAAGGAGAGGGAAAGGAAAGGGAAAGGAAAGGGAAAGGAAAGGGAAAGGAAAGGGAAAGGAAAGGAGAGGAAAGGAGAGGAAAGGAAAGTTAAGTTCTAATTCAACAGCAAGTCTGATTCTGTAGTTTTTCTAGGCTATGGAAGAACTGGTAGAAGCATGAATAACAAAAGGCCATTGGAGTCTCCCAATTTCAGTTGCAAGCAGATAGATCCTGAGCAAACCAGGATTCAGCCACAAACCTGCAAATAATCAGGGAAACCGTTCTCAAATTCATCAGTACTGTCATCACACCCGTCTGAGGTGTTGCGTTAGGTGGAACATCTCTGGCAGTAAAATACCTTTTATGTTATCTGTGTGGGAATAGACCTGTGCTCAGCAAAATCATAAAGTAATGAAAGGTGCAGAATGTTCTGTGCCTTTCCTTGAGCAGGAAGCTGCAGTCACACAAGCCTGCAGCACTCCTGGGTTGAAAGCATAACCTTCACCTTTCTCCTGACTGCAGCACAGAGCTTGTCCAGGCTAAGAGCTCAGCTCTGCGATGGAGAATGCGATGGGTCTTACCCTTCTCCTTTCCTACAGCCCCTAAAGAAAAAGAAGCTGCCTGAATAGATAGGACCAGAGCCAGGATACACAGCTGGGGTGAATAGGTGGGGCTGAATGACATGAGAGTTGGGTGCTTCAGCTGGAGGTGCACAGCTGGACCTTGGAGCCCACTGATCTGGGGACTGTGAGAAGTCATGAAAAATTATGCAGGCAGATGGAAACTCATCTATGAAAACTGGGCCTTATTGGAAGCAGGATGGGGAAGAAGGGGAAACAATCTGAAACACTGGCTGACTCTCTTAAAAAACCAATAGCTGCAAAAACAACCACCTTTGCAAAGCTGATGTGAGGTTTGATAGGTCACCACAGTAATGCTAAACCTTGAGGTACCTTCTCCTTCTGAAGAAACTTAATTTTTTAATTTTTTTGTAGATTGAGAGTCACATCTGTCTTCCTCGGGAAGAGCTAGTTAAGTTTTGCCAATCCAAAGGGGTCTCTGTGACTGCATATTGTTCCTTTTGAGCATCCAGCTGGCCATGGTAAGAATACTTTGTGAGATTTATTAGATGTAGATTGGAGCCAATGCAGTAAACCAGTCTCAGGATATGGATAACTCTCATAGAGTAAAAGTGATATAGTGAGAAAAATATTTACTAATTCATTTAAAATGATACACAGACAGAAACCTCTCTCACACTTACTGTGATATTCAGTCCACTAATTCATACCTATGTCAAATATAGGAGAAAAAGGATCAGTTGCTTGAAAGTAGTGAAGATAATTCTTAATTCAGCTTGGGTGAGCTTATTAAACATGTAAAAGAAATTCTGAACTAAAAAAAAAAAAAAGCCAAACAAACAAAAAACCCCCACAACCAGCCACCAAACAAAAACCAAAGCAACACATGGTTATGAAAATAGCAACTTTGCAGTTTCGCTGAGACAAATGGCTGAAGCTTTTAAATGGATTACTTGAAATTTTGCTTTTCCTCCAGTCTTCATGGCTTTCTCTGACCTGTGACAGGGCCTTTCACCAGAGCAGCTGTGCTTGTGAAGGACATGACAGCTGCTCATTCTCAAGATGAAGTTTTCAGGAGCTGGACCAAAAAAATTCCTGGCCTGATCCCAGGGTGGAGTGAAATGTGTAGCAGCGATATCTTATACTAGAAACTACAAGCCTTTTCTCATAAAAGGAAAAGGGTGAAGACAGGGACTGGAGCAGTAAGATGATGAATTAAAGTGTGTAAGATGATGCTTTTTTTATCATTTAAATAGTATTCTTACACTACAGCGCTTGAGGGAGACGATCGTGAGCCATTCAACTGCTGAAATACATTGTTTTTTTTATTTTCACAGGTCCAAGCCAGAGGATATTTCCCTTTTTGATGATACCCAAATTAACGAAATTGCACTCAAGTACAACCAAATCCCAGCTCAGGTTAATACTGATCAGAGTATTCTCCCTGGTAACATATATTTTTCCCACTTGTGCTAAAGTAACTATTTACAGATGCTGAGTTCTAGCTGTGTCTCATACACATTGTAATGCTTTAAAAAATACTAGCTCTAAAACTAGTTTTAATGATGGACAGAAGATTACCAATGGCTTTGGGCTTTAATTGGCATGCTAACCACTTCTACACACAGGATCCCTGGCCAATCCTGAACTCTTGTTCAATTCACTGCCATGCTGTCGTCTCAACGTCAGGGACAGATAACGATTAAATGAGCTCATGTAATAATTAGGAAGTGTTTACTATGGTGCTTTTCCTATGTGAGCCAGCTCTGATAATCAGGAGAGCTGTTCCATGTATACCACGTAGGCATACAAGGTTTTAAGATTTCAGAAGACAGAATTTCTCAGCTGTAATTCTGTATTTGTTCCTGCAGGAGTTTATCTGACTCTAGATTCAAAGAAATGTGAGTATAATTTCCAAATCTGTCATCCTACACTGTATTGAGGATCATTTTAAGGTAAGAAGATGCCTTGCAGAATTATTAATGGTGCTAAACTTTACACAGAAGAATCCAGTGGGACAAAGTACCTCCTTTATACTCAGAATCGGCAAAACCTTTTGCCTGTCAGATACCCTGTAGGTTATTTCTTTATGAGTGCAAAAAGCTGCTTTAAAAGTAAGGAGCCAAGTCTCCTTTATTAGAACACATCAAGTAAGAGAGATGAATTTTTCCACTTTGTGTTCTAAATATGATGCAATGAGACCCCACCAGTACTGTAACTTTAGGACATTTATTCATCATTTACCACAAACATGGTAGTGCTTCTCAGTGCTTCAACAAATGCAATGTTTTTCTGCTTCTTTTTTTTTTTTTTTGGTATTCTTTCTGCAAATGAACTTAGTCTTTTTGTAAACTGAAGTAGCCCAGCTCTTTGGGACCTTTATTCAGGTGTTTGGCTAGAGAAGACGGAAACCTTCTTTGCTTTCAAGAAGTGATATTGCATCTGTGCACCAAGTACCTCGTCCATGCTTTAGCAAGACCGGCTTATCATTGGATAGCCTCTTAACAGACAGTATTTGATCGCCTCACTTAAGAAGAAGGAACCTTAGTCAGTGTCTCTGCTCTATATCTGCTGGAATCCAGCACTAGGGTTTATTAGAGCACTGCCTGTCTTATACAGGTTGGTGGCATTGGGAATTTTGCAGGTAGGTTGTATGTTAAGATATCATTTAACAGATACACACCAAACTGCTGTCTGAAAGTCAAAAGCAGCTGGGAACTCCAAAATAAGCAGGCAGCTTTTTTTTTTCTCTGTCTGTTTTCTTTGGCTTCTTTATATAAGAGACAGTGAGTGTAAATAAACTCTATTTTAAGAATGAGAGTTGTAAGTTTTTTTTGAAGTGAAAAGCTGTGCCTATGTATTTGTGCCAACATTACTAAGGCAGCATCTAGATAATAGATTGGTTGGATACAGATTTACCAAGATCTGCAATTTATTCTGCTTTCCGAGGTTATCCACTTGTCTAATAGCATGCTGCAGACTTTGGAGTTCACAAGAGAGCGGTTTAATATCGCAGGGAAGTTTGGCAATTTCAGCTAAGTAAAAGATCCATTATCTTTTGCGACCAAGGTCACTGGCAGATGTAAAGGTTACAGAGCATTCACTTCCACTGCCCCGTGAAAACTAAGCAGTCTCACATTAGTGTTTTTACTGTAGTTCACAGTTTTAGTTCTGCAGAGCTTTTGCCAGGGGAAAAAAAACCCAACTTTTTTTGTTTTCTTAGCCTTAAGACTGTTATCTTTAAAGTGTTTTAATTATACTCTGTTTTTCTTGTAAGTCTTCTGGTTTTTTTGGAAGACTAACACAGGCACCATCTTCAGAGCCTCCAGGGATCAGGACCATAATATCACTGCTTCAAACAATCTACAATACTTCATGTGATTAAATCACAATGTAAGTGGAATATTTATTACAAGATGGGAGAAGGTAGCTCACAGGCATTCCGAAGAGTGGTCTTTGAGCATGTATGTATTTGCTTCCCTTCTTGTCAATCACAGTTATATTAGATCTTTATCTGTATCTTTGCTTTGCTCTTGTAGGAAAATTCTCAGTTGTAGCGGAGTATATATTTCCTTATGGTGCAGTTTAAGAGTTAACAGATTGAGGAGGGGACGGATAGGTGATAACTCTCAGACCCTGAGGGGTCAGAGGGCAGCTTCCCTACCACACTCTATAAAAGGGATAGGAAACTTGGACTTCATTCTCTTTTCTTTCTCACTCGGGCTGTGCTGCTGCTGGGGCCGCCCCTCAGCACGGCCGGGCCTGGCTCCAGCTGCTCTGCACAATCCATCCCCATCCCAGAGCTGGTTTTGTATATACCTGTATATCCCTCTTCCCTCCCTATTCCTTTTCCCTATTTATCTCTGCTGCTTACTAAATTTTGTTCAAAGTCTTAACTTCCAATTTCGTGTGAGGCACTTCCTTCCTCATTCCCCTTTTTATCCTCCCTTGGCAGGGAAGGGGGAGGGGGAGAGAGGGCCGATAGGAATCCTGCTCTGTGGGGCTTGCCCTGAGCCTTAAACGGAGACCTCTTACATTTAGTAATGATAGTTAAAGAAATGTAATAAACCTGCATCTTTGGGATTTGTGAAAAGCAGTCTTTGTCATAAATATAAATCTTGACAAATTTTAGAGAAATTTAGATGCTCCTAGTAGTTGTATTTTTGGACAACAAGGTCAAAACATATGCTGTCTGTTAGTTGTTAATACAAGATGATCCATTTAACATCAGAAGATGTTTATGAGATAAGACAGTACGCTGCTCGAGATTCTTAGTTCAGTAATTCAGTGTTAACAGACTGAAAGCTCTTTAGAGAACACTGTTGAATTATGTTTCAGGAGCTATTTTCTTAATGAGGTTTCCTATTTATGAACTGCTAAAAACTAATAAACTGGTAGGAGAGTTGTATGTTTGGTTTATCACATCTACAGGAGTATATAAATACTGCCTTTATCAGTGGAATGGCTGCAGTTAAGACTGCGAATCTCTCCCAGCAAATCCAAAGCCTGATAAAGGAGATACAGAGGAATTATTTTGTTTGGCAACTGTCTTATTTAACAAGCAGAAAAGTCAGACGGCTTCACAGAAGCCAATGGTAGATATTTGCTCTCTTGTACTGTTCCCCAGATGCTGTCTGCTTGTGTTTTGACTCAAAGGATGTCATTGGGTGTTGTTTTCTCTAGGAAAAAAAAAGCCAGTGCTAGTGCAGCCCATGCATCTCCTGGAGTTTTAACGAGGTGTCTGTTAATCAAGACTTCTTGCCCTTGAACTCTAACACGTGACTCAGGCTCTTCCAGCCCTGTAGAAGAACAATGTGGATCAGCACTGCCTGCAGAGAGGAAGGACAATTGTGTAATTAGGGTTCAGGGCTAGGATACACACTTCATGGATATCCTTTTCCAACTGATTTCCTTTGTAGTTGAGGTTTTTAAGTCTATAAAGGAAATGATGACATCTTTGAGCTACTTGAGACTTTTGCAAGATGTTTGGATAACAGGTGCCCTAGAAAAGACAAAGCAATTCTGTCTAATTAGATTTCCCACAGCAACTCTTCTAAAGTAAAAGGTTGGAAAAGTAATTGAAACGCAATTGATACTGAGCAGTTACAGTGCAGCAGTACATACAGGACTGACTGTAACAGGTACTCTCTCTTTTTTCCTCCCCCTGAACATGTTAAATTGAAAAGGTCATTTACAGGGTACCACCAAAGCCGCAGTCACAAACTGAGCTATGTGGAAGGTGTTCTGCTTCCAGGTGTTCAGACTAGGGTCAGGTTGTCAAGCCACGGCAGTGGGAGCAATACCCACTTCAGGCTGTGGCATACAGCCCATCTGGAAATACTCTCTACTTCATACGAGTTTTCTAATAACATTCCAATTTAATCACAGCTATCAGACTTGAAGTTATTTACAGGATGTTTATAGACTGAGGTAGTCAGGAAGTTGGACTAGATGATCACAGTAGCCATATAATAGTAAAAAATTCAAAACAAGTTAGAAGCCAGAGATTGTGCATTTGTTTTAGAGACAATAGATCTTTCTCAGCTGCAGAGACTTTAGCAAAGGTAAAGAGAAAAATCTGGGCAATTTCAGTTAACTGGGGAATAAAGTACCTTCTATTTTGCAGCAGAGGTGCAGCCGTACGACTTAAAGACAGTGTGCCTTTCCAGCAGACCTCCGCCCATCGATCCAACCCATCCAGATCTCGCCATAGCGTCTTCCTACTCTCATGCAGATCAATGCTCCCGCTCGATTTGGTGTCATCTGTGAACTTGCTGATGGTGCACTTGATCTCCTCATCCAGATGATCAATAAAGATAGTAAATAAGACTGGTCCCAAAACTGAGCCGTGGGGAGCACCACTAGTGACCAGTCACCAGCTGGATTTAGCTCCATTCACCACAACTCTCTGGGCTCGGCCATCGAGACAGTTTTTAACCCAGCAAAGAATACGCCTGTCAAAGCCATGAGCGGCCAACTCCTCCAGCAGAATGCTGTGGGAGACAGTGTCAAAAGCCTTACTGAAGTCCAGGTAAATAACATCCACAGGCCCTCCCTAATCCCCTAGGCGGGTCACCTGGTCACAGAAGGGTATCAGGTTTGTTAAGCAGGACCTGCCCTTCATGAACCCACATTGGCTGGTTGTCTTCTACGTGCTGTGTAAGCACACCCAAGATGACCTTCTCCATAATCTTCCCTAGCACTGAGGACAGGCTGACAGGCCTGTAGTTCCCAAGATCATCCCTCCGGCCCTTCTTGTAGATGGGCATCACATCGGCAAGCCTCCAGTCATCTGGGACCAACATGCGTGTCCCAGGGGCACTGCCCTAATTGCATCTGACATCTGTAGAGAGGAAAAAACAAAGCATGATCTCTCTGCTATTGAAGATTCCAAAAATCTTCCACTCTCTTATTTGTGAATTCAGACTTGCTTTCACATAGAACCTGCTTGTTAAGAAAATAAAAATTGCCATGTCAGGCTAGGGTCGAGACTTGGGCTTGTTGTAGTGCTACTGTAAATTCAGTTGACTAAAGAAGAGCAAATATTTTGTTAGTCAACTCACCGCAGCAGGATAGAAGAAGGGACAAATTACAACTGTCTTCTAAAGAATTTTATTGGTTCTGTCAGTGCAGGAATCTGCAGCAGAGACACTGCCACACACCAACAAGTGCTGGAAGCTTTCTAGTCTCCATCTTCAGATCCACCTGAACCTTGTATTAATAAGCAAGTGCATACTGATGGCCATCTAACCAGCTCCCTTTCCTGGGGTTGTAACTCACTCAACTTCACGCTGCTATCTAGGTAGCCTCAGGGTACTTGCTGTGCCCATCTGTCTCCATATACTTTTCAGTGGCCCCTGGAGCACTTGTTAGTTACTAATCCCCAGGTTGCATCAATGTCTAACACAAAGAGCGGATGTGCAAAAGGCCACAGGTCTAGCATTCCATGGACTTGAAAATACCAAGTTGCCGCACGAAATTTGATTTGGCAGAACTGCTTTGCAATACAAAAAGCCAGGAGAGAACAGGCCATGCCACAAAGAAAATGCTTCAGGAAAAGAACATGAGTATTCTCCCAGTGTCAGCTTGTCCTGGTTTCAGCTGGGATGAATTTAAGTTTCTCCACAGTAGCTGCTACAGTGCTGAATTTTGGATTTGTTGTGAGAATAATGTTGGTAACACACAGATGGTTTAGTTGTTGCTAAGGAGCACATATGAGGTTAGGAATTTTTCAGTTTCCCATGCTCTGGAAGTGAGGGAAGCTGGGAGGGAGTGTGGCCAGGACTAGTGACTAGCCAGAGGGATATTCCATACTTCAGGACATCAAGTTCAGTACATAAACTGGGGAAGAGTTGGCCAAAAGGGGGTACATCACTGTTTGAGCCTTGTTCAGCAAGTGGTGAGCAATTATATTGTGCAGCACTTGTAATTTCTTGAGTTTTATTTTTCTGTTATATTCCTTTTCATTATTATATTGTATTACTATGTTATTTTAAGCTTTCAAACTGTTCCTACCTCAACCCCAAGTTTCGCCTTTTTTTTTTTTTTTAATTCCACTTCTTCTCCCCCTCAGGTTAAACCACGACACAGACAGAGCATAAACAGGCTCAAGTGACCATGACCAAGCTCTACAGACTGGACTAAGTTTCTTGAAGGACTAGCAGCTTCTATTACTGTGTCTGCTTCCTCAGCAGGATAATCAGCTTTCTCTTGGAATTACAGCAAGAGGTTTGAAAATTATTTAGAGGATAATACAGTTTCCATCAGCCATAGATCCATCTTTCCTAGTCAGCAGTGAGATTATGTTTGACACTGGACTGAACCCAATAAATGGAAAACACCTTAGCTTAGCATTTTGCCTTTGTATCACAATATGTTGTCCCATGACTTGAGCTTTTATTGTGCTATTCATCCGTTCTGGTATAGTCAAGCCTTCATTAAATGATCCAGAGGGGCTGGGTTAAAAAAAAAAAAAAAATAAGAGTGTTATGCCCACATTTTAGAGGGAAAACAGGATAACATAGGTAGTGAACAACAGAATCATAGAATTCCAGGTTGGAAGGGAACTCAAGGATCATCTGGTACAACCTTTTCAGTAAAAAAAAATAATTTAAAAAAATAAAGTGAGATGGCCCAGCACCCTGTCAAGTCTTAAAACTGCCCAGTGTAGGGGAGTCCACCACTTCCCTTGGGAGACTATTCCAACGTTTAATTGTTCCCATCATAAAGAATTTTCTTCTGGAATCCAACTGAAATCTCCCCTGGAACAACCTGCAATCATTCCCCTTTGCTTTCTCCACACGACTCCTTGTAGAAAGAGAGTCTCCTTCCTCTTAGTAGCCACCCTTCAAGTACTAGTACGTGGTAATAAGGTCTCCCTTAAGCCTTCTCTTCTCAAGGCTGAACAAGCCCAGATTTCTCAGCCTGTCTTCATACCGCAGCTCTTCAGTCCCCTGACCATCCTCGTGGCCCTTCTTTGGACCCTCTCCAACCTGTCCACATCTTTTTTGTACACCTTTTTCTACAGTGGAGACCAAAGCCGAACGCAGCACTCAAGGTGTGGCCTGACCAGCGCCAAGCAGAGCAGGACAACTCCTTCCTTGTCCCTGCTGGTGATGCCCCCTGTTGATGGCACTCAGCATTCTGCTGGCCACCTTTGCTGCTGCAGCACACTGCTCACTCATGTTGAGCCTGCTGTCCACCAAGTCCCCCAGGTCCCTCTCCATAGCGCTGCTCTCCAGACAGGTAGATCCTAAATAGGCAAAATTCAAAACTCTTTGCTGATCATTGCTGCTCAGATTTTACAACTGTTCTACTTCCAAGCTCTCTGATATTGAACTCAGTACCATGAAAACCAAACATCATGAGAAACAATAAGATAGAGACTCATTCCATGAACTTTTTACATCTAATCCTGCACAAAAAGAGTTCTGGTCCTTGCCTTCTCCAGTATCTTAAAATAATAATAATAAAAAAAGGACAGAAGACTGATCAGCATAATTAATGGCCTAGGGATAATTTATACAAACGGCAATTAGATAGACTTTCCTTGATCTGACACCCGTGCAGGGAGCTCTGCCAGAAGTTTACCAAATCTGGAGCAGCCTGGAAAGCATGAAAGCAAACAGACCAGTTGCTATTCCCTGTACTGTAAAAAAACAGCAGCAGCAAATTAGACTGGCAAGCCCCAAACAAATAAGAGCTAGCAATTCTTCACAACACACGTGGGTGTGAAAAAATCATTCCCTTTGAATGTAACAGATTTGCAAGGTAACTGAACAAGAATGAATTGATGGGTCTTAAACAACAGATCTGAAATTGCCATCACAATATTTAAGGAACATACCACAGCAATGAGCAGCTTGTCTTCAGCAACTTGTTCCAACCACAGCTGGAGGCAGGATGCCGCAGCAGGTGGATACTCAGTCCGATCCAGTTCAGCTATACACATATGAGCAGCTATCAGCCGGCTTGTCATCAAGCTTCATTCCATTCAGAAAAGCTGGACTGTATATCCAGCTTGATTTTTTTTGCTTAGTAATTCAAAAGATGTAGTTTTGCAGATGTTTGTACTAGTGGTCCTCCAGCTTGAGCTTTAACAAATTCAAAACGCAAGAGTGACGTGGCCTAAGGGAGTTTCAAGAGTTGCCTCAGCTTAAATAAGCAAGGTCTTGCCAGATTAAGGCAGGGCTCTGTACTTTAAGTGACCAAGGGCAAGGCAGAGGGAGGGATGACAGAGTTACAGAGTTTATAGATGACAGCAAAGGGAGTATTAAGTGATTAAAAAGATAAAATAATTTGTCCTGAGTCAACTGTTCTGTGGCCCAATTAAAAAAAGACTCCAGATTTCTAGTAATATCTTCAGCACAACGTATTTTGATTTTTAATTGGTACTATTTTCTTTTGCGCTTTTGAATAATGCAGATTCCTGTGCCCCGCATTTCACAACTTCGCACAAATGCTACAGCGTGCACTTGTGTCAAGTCTCAGGAGCTCAGCAAGGACAGCCATCCTGCCACTTCTTTCCCAAGGAGGAACAAAGGTTAAGTTATATAGCATCATATAAAAAGTGATTCCAGCCCAGCAGGCTTGTACATTTGTGTTTCAGTATCAGAAGTCAAGCAGTTTTCTCCCCAAAAAACATGAACTGCAACCTGAAACATCCGGTGTCTGCAAGATTATATTCATGGTGTCCTACCTCAAACCAGCAAGATACCAATTCCAGCTGCTTCTTTTGTTTTCCTCTGCTACCCAAAATTTCTCAAAAAAAGGCCCCTTGCCTTCTCCAGTGAGATAACAGCCAAATTTTCTCTACCTATTTTCCTTGATAAATCAGTTCATCATCTATTTTCTACTATGGAAATGGATATGTTCTGTCAGAGTCATTTTCTTTTAACATGAAAAGAGCCTACTAATCTGGTACCATTTGGAGCAGTGAGAGTGCAGCTGAAGTAAAACAAATTTTCAGTGCAAGTACCGACTCTGCTGGTCCTGAGAACATGATTTGTCTCCTGCTCCTAATCCTTCCTATAAACTGGACTCCTCTTCCTAGGCTGTGCTGCAGTATCACACCAGCTTAACTGCTGCAGCAGAGTTCTGAGGAAGTCTAGAAAGTGAGGCCAACAAGGTGGAGCTGAACTACAAGCTCTTAAAACAGAAAACAAAAAAAAACAACTTTTCATTGGAAGAGCTACAAGATTGTCTTTGTCTTTAGAATTTCTTTGATCAGAAACCCAGAGATCTGTCAAATAACAATACAAAAACAAATGCTGTGAACAGTTCTAGCAGGAAGAGCTCAGTTAGCAGGAATGCTAGGCTCCGGATATCGAGTTCTTTGATGTTTTCACTTTACCTTTTAGGAGCTGAAAGGAAATCTCTAACCTTGTAAAGGGAGCATGGTGCAAGTATGGGGCTACAACAGCCATTTATTTTATTGTAATAATCCCCAGATCAAACTAGATTAAGCAAAGACTCGGCTGCAGTCTAGAAGACTTAATTATATCTGGTCTTGAAGAAGTAACCCAAAATCATTATGGGTGACAGGTTTTTCTATCACTCCCTTCCCACTTGTTATCCTTTCTGACAGCCTGCTTTCTGTTCAAGCTTATGCATCCTTGTTCCTTCACTCAGGTGCTTCTGTTTTTCCTCTATTCCTACCCTCATATTTCATCAAGCACCCAAGCCCTATGCAGGTTCAATGCTGCACTGTGTCCCAGAACGACCCTTTCCACATTCTTTCCCTGTAAGTCATACAAGAAAATACAGAGAGAGCCTGTTACAATACCACTCCACCCTGAGTGCTAGATAGTCCTCCTGCTGCAGAGCAGCCTGTCTGAAGTCTTCTCCAGTAAAATTCCTACTGTGAGAATGGAAAATTTCAGGCACACACTTTCATGAAGTTACAGTGAAATAAAACCAGAGGAAATTCACAGAACCTAGTGTACTATTTTGGAAACCCTGACCCTCAGTGTAACTTCTTGCCAGGATGGACTTGTCACAAAAATGTTATTTCCAAGCAAGTCAACATTGCCTCAAACAGTTTTCTGTCACAGCTCAGACTAATCTAAGAACATAAGCCATTCTGCTTTTTCTAGATGCCTCTGGCTTTTTATTTATCACATTACAGATATACAAAAACATTTGCAGAGCTGAAGCTTTTTGTACTTGCTTTTAAGCCCAAATTTAAAGTGATTATAATAAATCTGTTAGGAGAATCAGTATTAGATGAGAATATTCCTTAGAGTCAAATACTGATTCTTTCCTCCATCCTCATATTGTAGATTAACTCAAGCTTCTCTGGTCAGCCTATTGTAAATTATTCTGCCCCAAAAAAACATGTTGCACAGAGTTCAGCCTCAGTCAAGAGTGGAAAGATTTAAAAGAAACATTTGAAGATAGAAATCTGTTCTCTCAATATAAAGGTTAATATTTATCTGAAAAAATTAATTAAATTAGTATGACTCCTTAGTGCTTTTTTATCAGTACCAGGAAACAAACCACCTACTTCATAAACAGTTTGAAAACAACGGCATTCACCGTGTATTTTAACCCAGCTGAGTTTCCTTTAAGTTAGGCTACATCATGCAGTTATGGAATCAGAATCCTGCCTTATGTTTACCATTTAGTGGTGATTATGCATTAACAGATCTAGTGTCTCCCTTCTTTAATCTGCTCAGAAAGAACTCCTTTTCTGCCAGGCCTACACCACCTCCTTCAGACAACAGTTCACATTCTAGAGCTACTCAGATCTTGGAAAAAAAATGTCACAAGAACTTTTTTTTTTTTACAAGTGCCCAAACATGTTTTGTGAACAGTCTTAGGCAGTTCTCAGAAGGCAATAGTTCTAAAGTCATTAAGGATTGTGAAAACTAAAAAAAATTTTAAAATCCAACAAGGGACAAATACCATCTGCCAAAATTTGGGCATAAGCCTATATTTCTGTCCTCCCAGAAAAAAAAGAGTAAGTTTCTAATCTTCTAGCTCATGAAACAGAATTTTCTTGGAAACCCATTTTTACTGTATTTGCAAATGGTAGCTTGTACGAGCACAGCATTCTTTCCTGCATCATGTGCTGCCTGTCTGTTGGAAAGTGCAAGTTTTCTACTGCTAAATAGTCCCACAGGATGCTTTGTAGGCTTCATATCTTCAATAAATTTGAGTTTTCTACTAGCCAAAGTATACCATCACTTCAGTAACAACTGATTTAAGCATTAGTGTATTAGCTGTCGGACCTATCAAAACAGCCTTATTTAGGGAGGCTGAAGCAGATCCATCAATGGCAACAGGTTCATCACACTCAGGCCTTGCACATCAGCACTAGGATGATAACAGCAGATACCCAGCAGGTCATACACACAAAGTTAAAATCAACAGCAGATGATTTCTTGGGGGGGGACAGTAATCTTCCTTGCTTTTGTGTATATCAGCTGTCTCTAGAGGTTGATCTCGATACTCCAGCATTACTAGCACTAGAACATTGCTGAAATAATCATCTCATTACACACAGTAATGAAACTGTATTTTATTATAAGCAAAAACAGCTTTTATATCACCAAGAAACCAGGACCTATATACTTTTTCAAAGAGCTACCCATGTAGAAACTGCTGTACTTCAAAATCTACTTGTACTTCCAATTAGAAGGGGAAAAAAAAAAAGAGTATGGAGTGTTACAAAATGAAACAAAACCAAAACTAAATCAGAAAAAAAGCAGACCTCATTAATTATGTGAAATCTGCTAATGTTCTGGTCCTTCCAGACAACAACAGTCACTAGCTCCAATTCACAGTATTCCAAAACAAAAGCGGCTCCTTGCTCAAACTTTCTGAACATTTTCTGCTTACCAATTCCAGACACGCGGTTTGGCAAAGACAATCTATAAGTCCACACAGTGTGCTCTTCAGAACCATTTCAGCATTTCCTCTTCCAAGAAAAGAAAACAAAGTCACTGAGTACATATACTGCATCTTTTAGGGGGAAAAAAAAAAACAAACACAAATGGAAAAAAAGGTGGAGGCATGTCTGATGCAGTGAGAAAGCTACATAGGCAACAGCAAAAGCATATCTGAGAAGTCTGGAGAAAGGCGGGAAACCATCTTCAGTATTCTGCATTGAAAGGGTAGTCCTTGTGAGTTTTGCACCTGAAGGAAATGAAGAGGAAAAGATTATCTCCAGTCTGAAAGACACTACATGCAGCTGTAACCACTGCAAAAAGCCACCAAGGGAGGAGCCTGAACTATATAAAAGAAGCAGAGTCGGTTTGTTTCTGTTTTCTTTGGTGACACATTACAAATGTAAAGAAAAAGATTCTGGAGTGCAGGCTCTGAGCATTTCAGGCAATGCAACCTAGGTGCTTTGTAGATGACTAATTCAAGGTTTCATCGTTTACTGCCAGGAAGACCTTTTCTTGCAGCCTTCCAAGAAACATTTCACATCTGGCTTCAGGCTTCCAAGTTGCAAATCCTCATGTCACTTTGGCTGTTCACCCACTTTCCCAACCACACCCAAAGAACATACAGTCAGCTTTTCTAATATATCCAAGGGTCATGGCAGAAAGACAAAATACCACAAGTAAAGTTAATCAAGAATTTAAGTCTGTCATGCTCATTTATCCAATATGGACAAAATAAACACGAGTAAGAAACTTCCTGTTGTCATTCCAACTACAAAAAGTTTCTCAGAGACTAAACTGAAAATAAACGTGAAGTTTGCTTTATGCTCATCATTATCTGATTTATAACATGAACATTTAAAATCTTACTCTGGAAAGCTGAAGATGTCCCATTTGGAAACTGAGCTTGCATATCCTGAATTTCAACCAAGTCTAGTATCCGTAGTTTCATATACTAAGCTATGACTTACCGATAACAGCTGGAAAAAAAAAAATATATACCACTGTCACTTACATGTCCATCACACAGGCTCTCCAGTTTCTATTAAAGCTGAGAATAGTTGTCATCTCTTCTTTAGTCAATTCAAAGTCAAACACCTAATAGGAGAAATAGCCAGAAATCAACTCATTGAATAAATCAGAGATTATAAGCAAAAATCACAAAATTAAAGACAAGTCCACGGTGTAGGGGCGCTTGTTAGAAGAAATGACTAATTCATAATGGAGGGAAAAGTAAGACAGCTCTCCAGATGTTTGAGACTCCAGTAACTGGAGTGGGGGAGGAAGGTGAGCAGGAAGAGGGAGAAATTAAAAATATCAAGTTGCAGTCACACGTGCCCGTTGTTTTAAGAAGTTTGAAGAGCACTTTGTGTTGCAGAGTGCCTCCATCCTCCATTTGTGAAAGATGCATCTTTCTGCCCTATTCCAAAGGAACATCTACAAGACATTCATATTCCACCCAACGTAACCATCTTCCAAAAGCCTAAAAGTGATTACAGTCAAAGATCTCTGACTCAAGAGCAGCAACATGGTTTATGGACACGAAGAGTATTTTGTTAACAGCGTTGTGCTACATAAACTGTGCTGTGCTACGGTACTTGAGCCCCAAGCAAGCTGTCAGATGACTTATCCACATGACATAAAACAGGAAGGATTACGTAACGTGACTCCCAAAGTGATCAGCACAGTGTTTCCAGAAGCTTTGGTCGCTTCTGCTCTCCAACTGTAACCTTAAGTTTACCTGCCTTTAGTAGATGAACATACAAAGAGAGTAAAAGTCCTCTTGCTGAGGAGGATTTCTGAGCGGCGAGAAAAGATCATCGCTTGCTCTGCAGTGGGAAGCCACGCCATCCCTGAACATGCCATGCACCCAGGTTACTTCTTAGAAGGACTCACCTTGAAGTTCTCCACAATGCGCTGTGGCGTGACAGACTTGGGAATCACAATCACATTTCTCTGGATGTGGAACCGAATGAGAACCTGCAAGAGGCATATCACAGAGTCAGAGAGAGGATGGCTTTTATTCCATGGCCAGCAGAGCCTCTTCCAACACACTGCTTCCTGTAAACTGTACAGGTCAGCAGAATTAACCCATTTCTGCAGAGCTGCATTTCCAATTAAACCTCAATTTTAAGCAGCACTTTCTGAAGTGCTAACAGAGAAGTTGTATAACCCTGCACAAAAGGCCTCCTTTCTCCTCTCCTATCCAGTTTAGTGGTACTTTCCCCTTCTCACCTAGATTTTCGGTAAGCTATACAAGGTTTCATCCTCTGCAACAAGACTCGATATGGGAAGACTGAAACATGACTGCATCTGAAAATGGGTCAAGCAAATGTTTCTTCTTGAGAATCAAAGAGCCCTTGCAAGCGTGCACTGCAGGCCACACAGTAAAAAAAAAGGCAAACCTGTGGTGCTACTTAACACCACAGAAGAGCACCAAAGGTGACAGGGAATGAAGAGGCAGCCTGGCCTTTCCATTGTCAGTAGCTGTCCTGTGTTACAGGAGGTACCACCCACTGCCTGGCAGCTCCGTACCTGTGCTGGGGTTTTGTTGTGCTTGGCTGCAATCTCTTTAATCTTGGGGTCATCCAGGAGGGAGGGATCCCCTGGTTTAGCCCTACACAGAGGAAAGATAGCAACAGAATCTCTATTTAGACAAATGATTAACGGTGCTTGTCTCAGTGCCCCAATCTATCTGTACCAGCTCGCTCACAAACTGCAAAGCGGTCTTACCATGGTCTGTCAGGGGAGCCAAGGGGGCTGTACGCTGTCACAGCAATCCCTTTCGATTGACAGTACTTGATCAGCTTCTCCTGGGTGAGATATGGATGACATTCAACCTGCCAACATAAGAGAATAGAGATTGACAGTGATTTAACTGCTATAACATGTTCTAGGGATTAGTTTAACAAAAATCAGCATTTCATTTGATTTCTAAGTCTCCGCAATATTGCGCATACTTTGTTTTCTGTACAACCCAACCCCCCTTCTACTGTTTGTAGTAGTTTTACTTGCAGTGAAGGGTCCAAGGACTGTAACACCACACCTTACAACTTTATGATCCATATCATCTCCATCCCATGGAATGACCAGCTACATAATTGTTCATAAAACATGCACACAAGAGAACTGTAAAATCCCAACAGCAGGATAACAGACCAGAAAGTACAAAGTTCTGTTTATCCCTGTAATTTTAACATGCAGTAATTTTTATTTATTTTTTTTATAACTACCATATTTACTTCAATACCAGGATTGTTTCCTTCAACACCAGGATTGTTTCATTTGCTTACTTGCTTTGTGTCCACACTCACACTGAGTCCCTCCAGTCTGCAAATAAGTGAGAATGGCCAACTGCTATAGATTTTAGCCCTTCAGCTTTCCGTCCACAATAGACTTTTCATAAACATAGGTGCATTCACCACTAATTTCCATAAGAATATCTACATAACAGAATACAGACTCCTTCAACAGTGGATCTGTATCCTGGCAAGTTAATGCAGTATGGAACAGGAACTATTCACGTGTCAGGAGGCAGTGAATGAACATTAATATTTGATACTTTCCAAAGAGTGACTTTTGGAGTAGTTCCACACGGGGAAGCACTACTTTTGTTTCAGCAGGCAGCATATCGAGAACCTTTTTGACGATACCGTCATTTGAGCCTTCTGCAGCCTGCTGCTGCATTCTGAGGGAAGTCCCTGGAAACTTGTGCTACTAAGCAGGTGGAGCAACAGATTGCTGGGATCAGTTTACAGCCTCGAGTGTTTTATTTGTGGTTCTAGCTGCTTGCTGTTATCAGAAGCCTGCACAGCTGTTTCCCTTCTGGGCCATACTGGAATATTAGATAACAGGACACAGCTCAGATTTTGGGACAGATTATGCATATTTATTTTGCTTCCGCAGCTTGAGAAACACAGCTACTCAAGAGTAACAGCCAGGGTTATCATCTCAACTATTCAACAGCTAGAATTTATACCAGGCAAAGTCAAAGTCATCCTTACCCGCTCACTGGCACTCAAGTTGAAATACTTTTGAGCTACATTATCTAGTCTTATGTTTGGATGAGGTTGAAAAACCTATGATGTACATTTAAACAATTACCTTAAGCTACTGCAATCCACAGGGTGATAATGAGCAAGTACTAGAGGGAGTCAGGTTTTCTTACTGAACTAAGTAATAGTATCGCTGTAATGTAATTACTACCTTGCCAAATTAATTTCTCACCGCAAATGAAACTCGTGTACATACTGACTTCAAATTAAGAATGGTAATTATACCAAATACAAGGGATTACTGGATTACACATGAAACATCAGCACAGAGAAAGTGTCTGCAGGAAGCACTATCACTACTAGGCCACCTGGGAAGTGTTAATAACAGACAAGCTTTCAAGCTCACAAGTACTTCTTCAGAGGCAGTAAGTTTTGAAGGGCAGGGACCAAAGACCTATTGCTCTGATCTTAATTTGATTACAGTAATCAGAGAGTTTGAGAACACTTGCAATTGAGAGAGACAGGAGATCAGTGACCTCCACGCAAAAGACAAGGGTAATTATCAAGAGCAGCAACAGGGAAATGGGATGCAGCAGAAGTTGAAAGGAACACAGCCAGTAAATGGTGGGAAGTGATCATCTCTGCCTCTACTCCGCACTCGTCAGACCACATTTATAATCCTGCATCCGGTTTTCCCTCTTCTCAGCCCCCTCTCAAGATAAGGAAGATTGACAGACTGTCATGAATTCAGCAGAGGGCCACCAGGATGGTTGGGGGCTGGAGAACCCGCTGTACTGGGAAAGGCTGCAGAAGCTAGGCTTGCTCAGCTTGGACAAGGGAAGGGTTCAGGTCTCCTAGTAGCCGCTTTTCAATATCTAAAAGAAGGTCGTGTAAAGCCAAGCTCTTCAGTGGTGCACAGGAGAAGTGCAAGAGACAACAGGCATAAGTTGAAACAAGAGAGGTTGAGACTGGATATAGGAAAACTCCCTCCTCCACATACCTAAGGCAGGAGGTCAGGTAGTGGAGCACACTGCCTAGAGAGGCTGTGCAGTCTCCAGCCTTGCAAGGTTTCAAGATGAGTAAAGCCCTGGGCAACCTGGTCTGATCTCACAGCTGATGCTGCTCTGAGCTGTGAATTAAAGTCTATTGTCTCCCAAGGTCTCCTGCCATCTGAATTTTCCCAAGATTCTATTCAAGTGTTGTCTATATACCTGGACACTTTTACTCTATGGCCTACCTTGCAGCAACATTTCCTCCTAACCATCATTAAGTCTGTATGCAGTCCATAAACCATGTTCCTGTTCAATTCCCTCGGTCATTAGCAACCGAAACTGGCTCCATTAGGTCCTCACATATACACAGATACTAAGGTTTACTCTAAGGAAGTTTAAAGTTCATCTGAGTTTCCCCTGTGTCCATCTACGTGTGTCACCCTCCTATCCCCACCTTCAGACACACACACACCCACCCCCCCAAAAAGGGGATTCTGGACCTGTTCTTAGCCAGATTTCCAAGCAGCAGTACAGCAAGTCTATAAGAAAAAAAAAAAACAATACCTTGTGCATCCCAAAGCAGTTAAAGGGTGGGACTGAGAGAATGTTGTGCCTACTCTTCTCTTTCTACAAACTTATTTCATAATAAGATCTTAGAAATTCTTAAGAAAAAAAACACACACACACCAAAATCAGAAAACACCACCAGCCAAACATTCACCTGCAGTCACTTTGCAGCTTACCTGGTTATTTGCAGGCTTGTATTTCAGTCCTGGCTTGTTCAGGATTCTTTCAGTCTGCTCACGGTTAAAGTTGGAGATACCAATGGCTTTTACCAGACCAGCATCCACCAGCTCTTCCATGGCCTAACAAAGAAGCACTAAGTCAGCGTCTAGTATATATGACAAGGCCTGGAGAACCTATTCTTCATGACATGGTTTACTTCCCACGCGGGAAGTACAAAATAAGCTTTTATATTTTCAGCATTTGAGAGGAAAAGAAACCGAACACAACAGACCACTAATATATTTGTGCCATGTCTCCCATTTCACCAAAGACTCATTCTTTGAGATTGAGGAAACACACAGCAAGTTAGAAGGGGAAAATAACAACACCCGAAAATCCACTCTTCTGTACCAATGTGTCCTTCCAAGTAGTTCTACATACATAAGACAATTTAGACTGCTGAAGGAATTGAAGAGATAGAAGATACTACTGAGAACAGAAGAGCTGATTCTCCTGCCGTGGCAAAACCTACCTCCCATGTCTGCAGAATATCTGCGTTGCTGGGAATGCACATGCCTTTGTCATCTGTGGGGAACAGCTCCTCTCCTGCCTGTCAGGGACAAAGAAAATACTTGAAACACTCTTTGGTGGGAAGTTAGAATAACCCCAGCTGAAGACCATGATGCTACAAACTCCTACTACAGGGTATGCTAGTATTATTTACATATGTATTAAATACCAGTACTCATTATCTTTTGCTTTCACATGAGATTATGGCATTTTTGCCCGCAGCCATCTCAGTAAGGACAGGTACTCTTCTTCTGCGACTCTGTAACACGCAGAAGAAAGGATTTCTGTCAGGCAGCAAAGCACAGCCCTTCTTCCCACAAAGAGGGAGCCACATCAATGTTAGTTGAGCACACTTCTGATTTGTAGAAGACGACACATAGGCAGTAGTCAAAAGGAGAGCAATTTAACTTATGCTGGAATCAGGGAAACACGCCTCTAGCTCAAGGTGTACCTCTTCTTCCTTGATCAAAAAGGCAGAGGACACAGAGCAAGCGTGAATCTGACGTAGGGAACAACCATCCGGCTCACATGGCCAGAGTAAAGCTGTGGCACCAGAGCAGTGCTGGTACACACAACAGACACATGATTATCTGTGTTGGTGGCAGCAGTTACTGGGCTGTAAAGCCATATATAGCTCTGCAAAACTGTCAGTCACAAAAGACAAAACCAAAGGGACTCCTGTCACTATACCTTAAAACCAAGAGGCCAGTGGATGAGGTATAGATCCAGGTAATCCAGTTTCAAGGCAGCAAGAGTTTTCTGGCAGGCTCCCTTCACCAGAGGTTTTTCATGAAATGTGCACCACAGCTAGAGACAAAAAAAAACAAGGCACACTGTGACTCCTGGATTCAAACTCTTGGAACCCTTCCGTCCTGTTCATGAGAGTGCCTGTCCTCTTTGGAAGGTGATGTGGAACTAGGTCATGCTACTGATCTTCAAACAGGGCTTGCTTTGTGATGGGACTGGCCTGTAATACTGAGGGCAATATGTGCAGTGGCAGCACACATGACAAATAGCGGCACGGCAGACAGCAGAAGCAGTCTGCTTTCATTAAGACTGCATTTAAAAGCCACCTACCAGAAGGTCAGCTACTGCGTGAAAGAGGACAGCATAACTTAATGCCAGGGAAAGTTTAAAGTATCATCTATATCAGTGGTACACACCCTGCATAATTCTCCACACAGGATGAGGCAAAGTAGGAAGCTTGTCTCAGGAGTGGCCTAAGTGATGTTCTGAATTGTTCCACGCTGCACCGCAGAGTAGGAAAGTAAAGAACTGGGGGAGGTTACAATGAAAAAACCCAGAAGCCTCCTGTGTTCCTACACCACCAGATCCATACCTTACTGACGACAAAGAGATCCTCTCGTTTCACAGCACCTTCCTTGATTTTTTGCTGGATCCCTTCCCCAACTTCATTTTCATTCTGGTACACGTAGGCACAATCCAAGTGGCGGTACCCAGCATCGATGGCAGCCTTCACTGCAGCTGTTACCTTCCCTGGTGGGGACTGAAAAAACAATAACATCCAAGAAAAACTTACCAATATATACCAAAGAACTTTTTCCTGGTAAAATAAAGATAAGAAATACACATCACCCAAAGCAATCCAATCTACCCAATTAAAATAAAGCAAATAACCAACAACATCAAAAAGACCTTCTGTTTTCCTTCAACATTCTTGAGCCCTACATACATCTCAAATGCAGGCTCCTGAACTTAAATCCAATTTCCAGCCGTTCCTCTGTCACTCCACCGTCAGGCCGGGCTCTAGGCAGCCTTGAAGAGCTGAGGTCCCAACATTAGGGCCATTCTCCCGGGCCGGACCAAGGCCTCCTGCCTTCTCGACACAGCTGCTCGGAGGAGAAGCCCCCGGCAGCCGCCAGCGGAGGGAACTCAGCAACCACGTCCCTGGGCAAGAGACTGCGGCGGCGCAGGACCTCAGGCTGCCGCCTGAGGTAGCGGGTAGGAAGGGGTAGCGGGCCAGGAAGGACCCTCAGCGCCAGAAGCCGCAGCGGCACCGCCACGGCCGTACCGAGAGGGGAACGCCGGCCGAAATATCGGAGGCGGCGGCAGCGCTGCGCCCAGGCCCCGAGCNGATCTGGGGTGCCGGCTGAGAGTTAAAAGGAGGCTGCGTCTGACAGCCCCGGTACCGGGACGAGCATCACGTCAGCGATTCGGGTTGTGTCAAGTGGTGCTTAAACCGGGGCTGCGCTGACTGCACGGGAAACGCGTTCGGCGTCCCGTGTTCGGCGATGCCTCCGCACCTGCCCCGTAGCCCACCCGCAGCACCTTGGCCCTTTGGTGTCACATCTCAGCCGTCCCCGGGATGGAGATACCCCCGCTCCAAGGAGGGGTCGAACTGCATGCTGGAACAGCATGTCCCCACGGCAGGGATGGCGGTCTGGGCTGGTCCCCCTTGTCGGAGCCTTGTCACCCTGCGAGCTGATAAAGCCAAAGGACTAGGGAAACGTGGCTGCTTTGTGAGAGCGGGGAGAACCTCTTCTCTGCGCCGGATGGGACAAACGCAGCTTCCCCTTCAAGGGAAAGTGAGTTGTGGTTTAGGAGTAATCTAGGATAAAGGGAGTTTAACAAAATAATGTTATTTTGAATGTTGGGAGAGGTTTTTGTGAAGTGTTTTGAAAGCAGTACAAGAGAAATAGTGACTTTAACAAAGTGTTATAATGATCAAATTGTCCCGATCTTTAAGGAGGTGCTGAGGGCATTTCAGAATAAAATGCGCAGTTGTAATCGTATGGGGTAGGTGGCCAGTAACCTTACATCAGAAACTGGCTTTGAAATTTTTGCAGACAAGTGTACGCTGTTCTGCTGAAGAGGTTGCAGCGCAGTGGAAAAACACTGACTTGCCTGGGAGGCTGTGCTGCTTACTCACACGTGGAGAAGTTTCTTCAGGTGTGAGCATTTGCTCTGGGTGCCTCTCCCAGGGCAGAGGCCCCTGCTCTCTGCAGCTTGGTATTTTTTGCTTCATTTAACTAAGGGCAAGCAAGGTAATTGGTTTTCCTCTTTAATGTTCCTCCTGTTTTGTGTCAGTGCCATCAGCTGTCCCCAGCAGGATGCAATGCGGTTTCACTTGGTTCTTGAAACTGTTATGTAACTTCATACTTATCTCTTATTGTTTGGGTTCATTTTTCCCTGGCAGTTTCTTGTCGGAAAGATGTCTCCATCTCATCGCGAGAGGCTTCAAACAGAAGTTCTGTGTTTTGTTTTTGCAGTTCTCTCTCGTGCGGGAGAGCCTTTCCTTTCCCAGCTGTAAGGCAAGCCAACTTTCCTCTGTTTACCTCCCCTGAAGGCCTCCTGGGGGCCATCCCATGGCAGCAGGGCCTTGGAGGAAGAAGGAGTACTCCATGTGTCAAGGGGTGACAGCCAGCCTGGTAAATCTTGTGTACTGTGTCCCTTGCAGCTGTTTCTTTGCAGTGAGGGCTGGCGATGAGGAACTGTGCGGAGGAGGAAGGTTTTTCTCTTTTTTTTTTTTTTTTTCTTGATCCATGTGCGAGGTTGTTTACTGAAACAGGATGTGTAGTATCATGAGTTTCTCAGTTTGTTTTGCCGACGTTGCATTCAGTAACTAGTTTCACCATAGTTGTGACTTTGGAGACCAGCGGTGTTTGGCAGCTGAGAAGAAGAGGGCCCAAAGTAGTGGAATTGGGTACGTCCTCGTGGAAGCTTTAACTGTCGGAGACCCTGGGGTCTGCTGAAAAAGCACAAAAGCAAAGTAAGGAGTTGCAAGGTGTGATCACCTCTACTCATAAGGGAGAGAGCTGCAGGGGTCTGCAGCTTTGGGGCTACTGACGGGTACAGGCATAGCTTAATCCACCGTTCTGAGGTGAGGGCATTTGGATTTCAAGCTCAAATCCCTGGGAAGGGCAGCATGAATTTCTCTGCCTTGCTTGGAGTCTTTAAAGGGGGAGGCTTATCTTGCTCAATGGAGTGCTCCAGTTGCACCTTCGGATCCAGGAGGCAGATCTGTGTGGGTCTTGACTGAACCCAACTGCGGAAGGCCTCAGCCATCTTTATTGCTCTGAGCTCAAGTCAAGCCAAGAGCGTATCTTGGTGGATCTCCCATCTTCTCAGGAATTTATGAGGCTTTGCGCTAATATTTATCCATTATTGCCATCTGCTTAGAAACCGTCCCCTGGGCACAGCCAAGCACCGAGGAAGTGCTTCCGCCACCTGTGGCAGTTTCTGGGTGGGAAGGGCAGGTGTAGCCTGGCAGGATGAAACTGATAATTGCCCCAGGCTGGTCAGAACTAGTTCTGGCTGGCTCTGAAACAGTTGCTGCCAGCCCAGCATGGAACAAAGCTCTGGCAGATGGGAAAAGCCCACGTGCCCACCCGTCCCAGTTCCCCTGCTAAGGGAGGAGGAGGGGGGCAGCACCTCACCCTAAAGGGACTGGCTGCTGAGGTGCTTAGGCCACCCCTGCCCTAGGGACAGCAGCCTGCCCCATTGGGAGCACTAAGACACAGTAAATGGGACTGAGTGGTAAAAGGAATTGTCAGGCACCCAGGTCCAGCCTCTGAGCCACTGTTGCCGTAGAGGAGGGATTGGGATGAACTAACTGGGTGTGATCAGCCAGGAAAACGGTGGAAGCAGAGTTTTCTCTTGGGAGGGAGGTGGTGTTTCTCTTAGAGGCTGCAGAATGGGAGAGAAAGACATTTACTGTTTTACATTTCTGTGTTCTTCCCTTCCCCCTGCCCTGCCCTGGCATCTGAATCTGAGAGTGAAGTTTGTCTTAACTGGTGATAATTCTGCTCAGATTGCCCTGAGATGAGACAATTTTGCCTGGCGCGGTAGCTGTTGGAGAATGCGTGTGACACCCAGCCCTGTCACAGCCCAGAACTGGAGTAATGGTGTGCGCAGACAGTGTGCTGCTGGAGAAAGGAGGGACCTGAGGAGACCATTGCTGACTGGGAAAGGTGGTGATGAAGAAGAGAGAGATGCTTCTTCCAAGGCTGTACCCCAGTGACCTGCAATAGTGCTGTTTCCGCTTGTGGGATCCAAAAGGACTGTCTGGGGAGCTGCAGAGGGCTTGGCTGTGAAACATGGAGAGCAAGGTGTGCTGTTGTGGTGCGGCTGTGCACTGGGATTGGCCACGTGCTGGAAATGGGGCTTCAGAGGGACCAGGACCGCTTAACACCGTGGGAGAGTCAGGCTGATAATCTTTGTTGAAGTTAACATGCATGAACAAGTGCTCAGGGCAAATGGGAGGCTCTTGATCAGAAGTGAGCGCTAGCACTGAATTAGCTGGATGGAAAGCTGTGTGCCAGGTAGGCCAGGCTGCAGTTCAAAAACAAAAAAATCCCGTTGATCCCACAGGTGAGACAACCCCACAGAGGGACTGGGAAGAAGGAGGTTATTTGCTGCAGTTACTTGGCCTGCAGGATTGTGTTTACAGGCAAAGGGGAAGGGACCTTGAAAAAGTGATCGCTGATCCTGTGGCCTGAAAAATCCAAGGTCTGAGTACAGTTACTACCACCCCTCTGCTATTGTCTGATAAGCTGGGGGGGATGTCAAAGGGTGCCTTACATGTAGGGTACTGGAGGGAGTGTGAAAGAAGACAGGCAGGAGACTAGCAGTGTGGCCAAGGATGATGCTGAAAGTTCAGCAGTATAGTTGACCTTGGAAAAAGTTTTAGAAGGGGTGAAAAGTATATATTAAGATTGTTGTTGTGTTGATCCTAGCAATTTTGTCTGCTGGGCAAAGGGATGGGTTTGTGATGTGTGTTACATTCACACTGGTGGGACATTAACTACAGTGGTCTGCTGGGATAAGGGATGGAGCCTTCATTAAGGTTGTGATGATGTTAAAGGTAGAGTTTATATGAGGGTGAAAAAAGTTCTTAATACATCTTTCAGTGAGTTGAAAGGTGGAATAGAAAAGACAAATTGCAGAGGATGTCAGGGGATGGCGGTAGTGACCTGTTTGGAGACCATGAACTGTTCAGTGCCAGCCTGAACCAATTCCACCTACCTCCAAAACTGATGTAAACACCCTGTCTCATGTCAAAATTTAAGCCTACGGTGCCCCTAGGTGACCCACGCTGGAGAAGGTATACCACTGAAGAGACAGTGGTTTAAACCTTTGGCTCTCAGCACCATAGCAAACACTGTAGCTTTATTTTCAATAAAAATGTGTATTTGGTCTCAGCAGAGCTGTCTCATGTCACCCTGGGATTTGCTGAGGGTTTTATGGGTTGGTTCCTTCAGGAAGCTGCAAAACAAATGTTCTTGGATTACATGTTCATGAATTGAAAGTGGAAATTTTGGAAAGAAGGTCCCAAGGTGCCTCTCTTCTTGAACAAAGGTTTTACTATTTTCCCATGAAACCCAAGGTACAACTTTATGATTACATGTTTGGTCAGCTGCCCGCTCGGAGGAAGCAGAAAGGTGACCCAGCCACAAGAGCAAACACTTCCTCATCTTACCTGCTGATGTTTAAGGAACCTTGACTGTTTTGATGGGTTTAGTTTGATGGTCAGGTGAAAAGGACGTTTGGAGATTGATTCCTTGAGATCGATTCCATACTCTGCACACGTCCCATGTGCCAGAGTGATTCTAACGTGGGTGTCTGTGCATATAGGGGTGCGTGGAGAGCCCAGGTGCCCAGCTCTGCTGTCACTGGATGGCTGAGACCTGTGTCAGCACTTCCCCTCTGGGACGAGGATCCCCCAGAGGCATAGAGGCCAAAGAGGTTCGTGGGCTCAGGCCCTGCTGCTCCCCTGCGGGGGTGCTGCAAAGCTGGGGGAAGGATCGGGGCTCCCAGCCGCACCTCTGGGGCTGGGGGATCTGCCAGAGGAGATGGTTGGTTCTGGGCCGGGTGCCCCGGGCTCAGAGCGTTTGATGCCGCCAGAGGAATTGGCCCCCGGGGCCGGCAGTTTGGGCGCGGTACCGAGGGGCTGAGCCTCCCCGGCCGTGGGGTATCCGAGATGTCCCCCCGCAGCGCTGCCGAGGGACTGCGGCCTGGGCCGGGGGCCGGCGGGGAGTTTCCTCTGAGGGCCGGCTGCCCTCTGGTGCCCGCAGGGGAAAGCGCCGAGTGACTTTGTCGTCGCAGAAGGTACTTCAGCTTTGTTCACAGGAGACAGGAGGCGAGAAGACTAGAGGTCTAAAAAAACTAAGCTGGATCTGAAGCCGGGGCAGCTCCCACCGTGGGTGTATGGATCAGGCTGAAGGCTGCTGTCGTGGTTCAGCCCAAGTCTACCTCAGCTGTGACTGATGCTTAGAAATTGGCTCTGAGGTGGGTACCTAAATTTAGGGGAGATTATTCTCTAGCATAGAGACTTCAACAGCTGCTTGTGACTTAGGTCAGTGACAGCTGTGCACGTCTGAAATACAAAGCACATCTTAAAAACAGATCAGCAAGTAATTTCTCATTTCATTTGCTTGGCTGTGGTAAGCTGAGATCTATTACTTCTGTATACAAGCATCAAAAATACTTCTGCCTCCCTCTGGTACATTTTGTTCCTGGCCCAGAGGAAGTTTTAGTCTGAAAAGCAACATTTTTACCTGCAACAAGCAGAATATCAAACAGAAATAGTGGAGCTAGTAAGGAACGAACTCAGTTGCTAAAGTCAAATGGTATTGGGGATCCAGCATCCTGTCTCACTTCTAGCTATAAGGTCCAGGCAGAAGCATAACCACTCACATTTTCAAAAAAAAAAAGTTAAAAAATTGTTTTGTTGGGGTAAGAAGCTTTTAATTGTTGCATTTAAAGATTAGTTTTCTCAAATATGGCCACTTCATTGAAGTGGCAGGTGCAAGTTCTGAGGTGGGTTTTTCCCCACCTAGTGGATGAGGGGGAAGCTGTGGAGTGGATGTTGTCTACCTCGACTTCAGTAAAGCCTTTGACACTGTTTCTCACAGCCTTCTTATAAAAAAACTGGCTGCTCATGGCTTGGATGGGCATACACACTGCTGGGTAAAACACTGGCTGGATGGCCGGGCCCAGGGAGTGGTGGTGAATGGAGTTAAATCCAGCTGGCGGCCAGTCACAAGTGGTGTTCCCCATGGCTCAGTATTGGGACTACTTCTGTTCAATATTTTTATCAATGATTTGGGTGAGGGGATCGAATGCACCCTCAGTGAGTTTGCGGACGACACAAAATTAGATGGGAGTTTTGATCTGCTTGAGGGTAAGGAGGCTCTACGGAGGGATCTGGATAGGCTGAACTGGTGGGCTGAGCTCAACTGTATGAGCTTCAACAAGGCCAAGTGCCGGGTCCTGCACTTGGGCCGCAGCAACCCCATGCAATGCCACAGGCTTGGGGAAGAATGGCTGAAGTCTGTCTGGAAGAAAAGGACCTGGGGGTGCTGATCGATGGGTGGGTGAATATGAGCTGGCAGCGTGCCCAGGTGGCCAAGAAGGCCAATAGCATCTTGGCCTGTATTAGAAATGGTGTGGCCAGCAGGACCAAGGAGGTGATTGTCCCCCTGTACTTGGCATTGGTGAGGCTGCAGCTTGAGTACTGTGTGCAGTTTTGGGCACCTCAAGACAAGAAAGACATAATATCCTAAGGATATTAGTATTCAGTTCACATTTGTCAGAGATTTTTCTCCAGTGCTCACAACTACTATCTCCCTTAGACTGTTGTAATGATGCAATGTAGCGTGAATAGTTCGAAGTCTATCCCTGTTTTCCCCTTCATTCCACATTTTGACAGAGAATTATTACAGCCCACATTTTATTCTTTAGAACAATTTTACTGCATTCTTCTTTAAAAAAAAAACCCACAACAAAACCAAACAAGGACAGAAAAACACCAACAAAACACCAAAACCAAAATGCACATCCTGTGACTTCATGAACTGCAGGAGGAGAGACACAGCAAGAGAACCAGATTGGTCTGATAGTCTCCGTATCAATTTAACGCTGGAGAAGGGCAGGATATGACCATCTTCAGTATTCTGCGTTGAAAGGATACTCCTTGTGAGTTCTGCACCTAAAGCAAATTAAAAAAAAACTTAATTTCAGCCATAATTTTTAATATATCAAGCTCTGCTGAATGCTTAGAGGTGCCACCAAGGCAGGATCAGAACTATGTAATTGTAGAATGGATTTGTTTTCTATTTGTTTTCCTGGATAGTATGTGCTGTTTGTACACTGGGAACATCCAAGTCGCTTTGTCTTTCAGGCTGTCAGCATTCTAGACCATGTTTAGATGCAAAACCTCTGTGTATACACCACTAATAACTTAAGGGTTTGAAAAAACCAGTACTGAATGCTACCACGTACGTGCTCATTGTATAGGCTCTCCAGTTCCTGTTAAAGCTGAAAATTGTTGCCATTTCCTCTTCAGTCAATTTGAAGTCAAACACCTAAGAGAAACAACTGGAAATCACCTCTGAACAAATCAAAGACTGTAAGCCAAATCCACAAAATTAACGAACAAGTCTACAGGAGAGGGGAGCTGGTTAGAAGAAACAACTTCACAAAGGAGGGAAAGACACCTCTCTATTTCCAAGGATTCATTTGACAGAGGGAATAAAAAAGGAATATTCAAAGTTGCAGTTACACGTGCCAGCTTTTGCAAGGTGCAATTCACGTTGCACCTGCCACTTGTGAAGGATGCGTCTTTCTGTCCTCTTCCGAGGAAGAACTACAAGACTTCCATATTTCACTCAGTCCAGCTCTGTCTTGAAATGACCAATTTTAGTCGAGGACCGCCAAAATAACAATGGAGCAGCATGGCTTATGGACACTAGGAGGATTATGTAGAACAATCACTGCTAACAAAAGTCTTTTGTGGTGTGCTACTGCACTTGGGTGTCAGTAAAGTGCCCTCTGTCAATTCATCTGCAAACTGGGAGACCCCATGTAAAGCGACTGCTGAGATTATCAGCATACTGTTTCCAAAACCTTTTCATCCCTGCTCTCCAACTGTAGCCTTACGTTTAGCCCTCAGTAGACCATAGGTAAACAGAGAGAGAACAGTAAACGGAGTCCAGTCCTTTTGCCTGAGGGGTGTAAGAAAGGATCTGCTTGTTCTGCAGGGGAAAGCAACACCATCCCTGAACCGACCACACACCCAAGTCACACGTGATGACTCACCTTGAAATTCTCTGCAATGCGCTGTGGTGTGACAGATTTGGGAATCACAATCACGTTTCTCTGGATCTGGAAGTGAAGGAGAACCTGCAGGAACAGGCAACCAAATCATTTCTCCTCCTCTGTAAGAAGCAGACCCCATTCCAACAGCTGTTTTTCCTAAGCTGTACCCACTTCTGCAGAGCTACGTTTTAAATCGTTCCTGTCCCTGCAGCCCAGGTAGCGCTTCCTGAAAAGCAAAGAGGGAAGCAGTGGAGCCTGAGATGGAAGACCTCCTTTCCCATACAGTTTTGGGATAATCAAGTCTTTTCCTTCCCACCTGTACTTTTATCAAGGTTTCACCCTCTGCAACAAGACTCGATATGGGAAGACTGAAACATGACTGCATCTGAAAATGGGTCAAGCAAATGTTTCTTCTTGAGAATCAAAGAGCCCTTGCAAGTGTGCACTGCAGGCCACACAGCAAAAAAAGGCAAACCTGTGGTGCTACTTAACACCACAGAAGAGCACCAAAGGTGACAGGGAATGAAGAGGCAGCCTGGCCTTTCCATTGTCAGTAGCTGTCCTGTGTTACAGGAGGTACCACCCACTGCCTGGCAGCTCCGTACCTGTGCTGGGGTTTTGTTGTGCTTGGCTGCAATCTCTTTAATCTTGGGGTCATCCAGGAGGGAGGGATCCCCTGGTTTAGCCCTACACAGAGGAAAGACAGCAACAGAATCTCTATTTAGACAAATGATTAATGGTGCTTGTCTCAGTGCCCCAATCTATCTGTACCAGCTCCCTCACAAACTGCAAAGCGGTCTTACCATGGTCTGTCAGGGGAGCCAAGGGGGCTGTACGCTGTCACAGCAATCCCTTTCGATTGACAGTACTTGATCAGCTTCTCCTGGGTAAGGTATGGATGACATTCAACCTGCCAACATAAGAGTACAGAGATTGATAGCGATTTAACGGCTGTAACTCACTCTAGGGATTATCTCCTAATGCACTTGAAGTTCAGGGTTTGTCCTCATGTGCCAGTCTCTGCAAGGTATTAGCCTTAGTTTTGTACAGGACCTGCTTCTACAGTAGGGCTCTTCACATCTCTGGGTCTTTGCTCTGGGGAAAGAAAATTTCATAAGGTTCACCTTTGGGTTCTTTGGCCCTAAGAAGTCATATTCTGAGACGCTTCTCCAAGATTTCTAAGCAGTAGTTTAACCAATATTGAAAACTCTGGTGCCTTGCAGCATGTCTTTCTAATCCTACTCCATATTACAGATGAATATGCATCTGCTTTATTCTCTCTCCTTCTCTATTCTTGTCCTAAAAGCCCCTCTCGTGTGAGTTTGTGTGAAGGAGTTCTATAGATCTCTGTAGTTTTGGACAGAGATCCTTTATATTCTTTATTCAGAACTGTAAGGGTTGTCCGGATCTGTTACAAGGCCACTTAGAGAAATAAGCATCGACAGCAGGTTATGTAATTCCTGCATACAACAGGGCTGGTATGTGCAGACAAAGAGTAGGTGATTTTTTGTATGCATGTATACACACACTCTTTATAAATAAAAAAAAGTCTTCAGAGCCAATACCAGGAAGCCAGTGGTGTGCCAATAAAACGCTCTGCTTCTGTGTGTACAGTTCAAACTGACCTCCCTTTTCCAGCTGAGTGACAGAGTGAATTGTGCATGCATATGTGAGAAGAATTGTACGTGTTGTGTGAAGTTTGCTACTGTTGATATCGGAACAAGTATGGTGATTTTACGAAGTTATGGTTGTAATTTGTGTACCACAACTTCATCCCCTATCAGGGTGCAGGAGACCTACAACGTCCTCATCTGTGCTCAGAAATAGTCATAGGGAGTTAGCCTGGTGTTATCTATCTCTTCTTCCATCTCCTCATTCAAGTGTAATCAGATCTTTGTCATCCCTGAAAACTATCCACCTGCAGTCACTTTGCAGCTTACCTGGTTATTTGCAGGTTTGTACTTCAGTCCTGGTTTGTTCAGGATTCTTTCAATCTGCTCATGGTTAAAGTTGGAGATACCAATGGCTTTGACCAGACCAGCATCCACCAGCTCTTCCATAGCCTAACACAAAACAGAGCCAAGTCAGTATCCAGTATACAAATCAGGGCCTGAAGATGTTCTTCCTGGTATATTTGTTTCCCTTCATGGGCAGGGAAAGACAACTGTTTGGAGTTGCAAAGTTTGTCTCTTGGGGAAAGTGCACACTGGTGCATTTGTGTCACGTCTTCCGTCTCACCCATGCCCAAAGGGTCATTTCTTCAGACAGCAGAAATTCACAAGAAGTTATTTACATGTGAGAAATAATGAAAATCAATAGTATGCTATTGACCCATCACTGAAGGGCTGTACTCCAGCCTGTAGACAAGATCACAACCTAAAATATCTTTAGACCTGCAAAGTATATTTGAGCAGTTTAAGAACTGTGGTGAGCACAGTTCCGTGGTTACAGTCAAGCAAGATGGTCTGCAGATCCACAGAAGATTGCACCAGCTTGACTAAACCTGTATGTTTTGAAACACTACACTGTATAATGTACAATAAACGCGTAAGAACTTTGTGACTGATGAAGGTAATGAACGTATTAAAAAGACTGCCAAGGACAGAGGATGTGTTTCTTCTGCTGTGGCTGAACTTACCTCCCATGTCTCTAGAATATCCGTGTTGCTGGGTATAGACATGCCTTTGTCATCTGTGGGAAACAGCTCTTCTCCTGCCTGTCAGTGACAAAGAAAATGCCTGAAACGCTCTTTGATGGGAAGTTGAATAGCAAGACAACTGAGGACCATGACAGATTTAACAGCTAGTACAGAAAATACTAGTCTAGATTTTCATGAAGCTTTATGGTATTTTGCCAGCAAACATGCCTAGTAGGAGGGACACATGTATCTCCTGGACCCAGCAAAGTGGTGACTCACTAAAACACACAGAAAAAAAAGTCACCTCTTGTGGAACAAAGCAGAAAAAACAAGCTTGCTGTACTCCTCTATCATGCCTCTTGCGGGTGAGCAAGAACTGATTTTTAAAGATTTGGGTTTTTTTAAAGAGTAAGAGTCAAAGGACTTGTTTTAGATCCCGAGAACATTTAGGTTAGGTCCAGGGTGAGCCACATCTGCTGACAAAATACTATGGTACACACATAGGTTTTCTGTGAGGGTAGCCTCAGTTTAAATTGGTGGCACTAGGAAAATCAGAACATCTCAGACATAGAAGAACAGAGAGATCCCCAAATCTCCATATTGCTCTACACGTAGTGTGTTGTGCAGATGTCAGAGTATTACGCCACAACACTTGAATACAAGGGCTTTGTTCATATAAAACTAACCACGACAGCTTTGTCATAAACAGTTGACAAGCTTGAAAGCAAGAGACAGGATGGAGGTCCAAATCTGTCTATAGCAGAGAGGAAAAGCTAAGACTGGAAATGGACTGAAACGTCGACTCCCTTGGAGTAAACGAAGTATGAAACTTGCATGTCTCACCTTCTGAAATCCAAGGTCTGTGGAACAACACTAAGGCTCCTACAGGCAAGGTCAGCTCAATCTGGACTGTATTAAGGACTCAGTGATTAAAGAGAGAAATGGAAAACAGAAGCATTTCCTTTTGCTCTGTGACTCTAACATGCAGAGGAAAGGATTTCTATCAAGTGGCAAAGTACAGCCCTCCTTCCCACTAAGTCGAAGGCTAAGTCCTTAGCAGATGGATATACTTTAGATTCGTAGAAGACAATGCATGGCCAAAAGCAAAGCTGCACAGCTCAAGGTTGCAGCTGAGAGGCTGCGTCTTAGTGCTAGGTCTGCATTTTGACTATCAGAAGGGCAGAGGACACTGTGCAAGCAGCAGTTGCAGGGGCAGAGATCAAGAGGCTGGCTCACGTGGCCAAAGCAACGTGGAATGGGCAGCGCCGGTACACACAACAGACACGTGGTCTTTCTGGACTGGAGCAGCGGCAGTACTTCAAGTGTTACTGGCAGTTTTGAGAAGCTTTTCCAGGAGTGAAAACCAAGGGCATTGCTGTTACTGTACCTTGAACCCAACTGGCCAGTGCACGAGGTAGAGATCCAGGTAATCCAGTTTCAGGTCGGCAAGAGTCTTCTGGCAGGCTCCCTTCACCAGATGCTTTTCATAAAATGTGCACCACAGCTAGAGACAAAAAGCCAAGGCACGTGGTGACCTCCTGGGTTAAAGCTCTTGGAATCTTTCTATTCTGTTCTTCAGAGGAGAATACCTGTGTCCTTTGGAAGGCAACGTGGAATTAGGGCAGCCTTGTGCTCTTCAGATAGACTGGTTCTGTGCAGGGCCGGCCAATGGCCAGTGGTATCAAGAGCAGTATGTGCTCTGGTGGCGTATGTGATCAAACAGGGTTGTAAACTGAACAACTGATCCTGTTCCGTTAGTTGAGACTCATACAAGCCAGTTGCTACAGGCAGATAGGGGTTAAAGAACTTTTTTTAAGTTAATAATTTCAGTGGCGACCCAAATACAGGATTTTCTGCATAAGCAGGGGAAAAAAACAAAACCAAACACACACACTTTCTGGGACCATTTGAGCTTAATACCCGCTTTGAGCAGTCCCTTGAAATTGAAGAATGTAGGGCATGTCTTAGGTGACTCTCAACAAAATGAAGTGACAGAAAAGCTTCCGTCAGTACTGATCTGAACTATGCTCTGAATTACTCCATAGTATAGCACACAGCTTTTCCCCATCGCTCTGAATTTCCTCCTATGAACACGTCCTACGCAAAACAGGCCTTCCCCTGGACCCTTGATCATCAGATCCTGACCTTACTGACGATGAAGAGGTCTTCTCGTTTCACAGCACCTTCCTTGATTTTCTGCTGGATCCCTTCCCCAACTTCCTTCTCATTCTGGTACACGTAGGCACAGTCAAAGTGACGGTACCCAGCATCGATGGCAGCCTTCACTGCAGCTGTTACTTGCCCAGTTTGGGACTGAAAAAAAGAAGATTAAGTTCCCAAATCAAAGCATACGGGCCATTTCCTAATTATCGATAAACTAAAGAAACACAGTCAGAGGGGTTTTACAAAGAGTTCTTCTATGTAGTGTGCTTAAAGCTATATTCATCTTAAGAATGCAGGCTCCAGGGCTTGAAACCAGCCAACCATTTATCCATAGCCCCGTCCTCATGCAGGGTCAGCCCAACAGCCAGGTGGAACAGAGCCCCTGACCCTGGGACAGGTCTCCAGAGCCTGACCGGTGGGAACCGAAGTTTTGTGCCAGGGAGCTCTGTAGTGCCTCTCACCCAGCACTCCTCACTTCCCAGTGCTGGGTTTGAGAAAAGAAACAGTGAGCGATTGCTCAGCTGGGAAAATTTTAGTTTGATGGAGAGGGCAGTGGTCTATGCCTTGGTCACCCCACATCACCGTGGAGCACTATACCATACTCTAGCCCAGCTCCTCCCCTGGGCACATCCCACCTGTAATTTGGAGGTTACATCAACTGCTTCCTTCAGAAATGGAAGAGACCTGCATTTCTATACCCTGAGTGGGGAAATATGAGCTGTGCAGAAATAAACGTTGGCCTATCTTGTTCGTACAAGCCCAGTAATGTTTGTTTTCAGTCACTGTACACATCACCAGTTCTGTAGTCGTCGTAACAGTGGTGACAATCTCTTTGCCCAAACTTGCTTGAAACGCATGAATTGTCTTCTAAAGGCGCATCTTATTAACCAGTTGATTCCGGGTAACCTCACCCTGGATTTAAGTGACTCAGCACAGGAACAGCAGGCAAGCCGAGACCCCCCCTCCCCTCTCGCAGCGGCACGCCAGCCCTCGCTGCAGGGATGGGGACCGCCAGGTCGCCGCAACCGAGGGAGCCTGGCCGAGAGAGGAACGGGAAAGAAAGAGCCGTCTCTCGTGGACCGGAGAGGCCCAAGGGCTGCCAGTGGCCCACAGGGCTGGGATGGGGCGGCAAGGAGCGGAGAGGACACTAGAGAAAGCGGCTCCAGAGCAGCGCGGAGTCCGCCTGTTGGCGCTGCCAGACCGACGGGGCATCCCCGGCAGCAGCCCAGGCGGGATGTCGGTGGCGCTGGCAGCGCTGCGTTCGAGCAGCCTGGGTCCCCAAGCCTGGCAAGGCTGCCGCCACCCACACTCCCTTCTCTAGCCCAGAGCGCTCTGGAACCCCCCACGTCCCAGCCAGGAGATGACACAGGGAGAGTGTGTGGACCCAGCTGCCCTTCGGGAGAGAGGGGCCGGGGCCACCGCCGAGATCGCCGTTACCTTCCATGTGCCCAGCCCCAGAAGGGGCATCTTGGCGCCGGTGTTCAGCTGCACGCAAGTCGCCATGGCCCGACACGGGAATGCTACCGGGAAGCGCTCCCTGCCAAGCCCCTTTAATAGCATCTGGGCCCGCCCAGGGCCAGGCACAGCCTCACCGCAGCTGGCCTTGGTTACACCAGGCTGGGGCGGGTTAGTGTTGCTTTTCCCCTGTCCTCAGAGCTGCTTTCTCTGTGGTTGTGAGCCTTGGGCTGAGGAAGGGCTCTGAGCTCTTCGGCTTAGAGCAATGGTGGCCCGGGCTCTTGCAAACCTCCCCTTGGTGCTGGTGACCTATGTGAATTTGGGAGCTTTCAGCACCCTTCTGAGGGTGGGATGAATGTAGCCTATGTTTGTGATAGTAGGAGAGGAAAAGGGAGCTGTTTTGTAGGAGTAATTTAGAAAGCGGTGACTTGAAAGAATGTTAGTTTCAGCAGTGGGAAAAGTTTCTTATAATGTTTTTTGAAAGTTGCAGGAAAATAGTGAGTTTTTTAGTGAGCATCAGGATGATCACATTGTCCCTTTATTTTCAGGAAGGTGCAGGCCATATCTCAGAATAAAACATAGAAGTGTAGAAGTATAGAGCAGGTAATCTGTAACTGTGTGTTACAAACTGGCTTTGAAATTTTGCAGGTAAGAGCACGTTTCATTGAAGCGGCCATAGCAGTGGGGAAAAAAATATAGCTGTAGGATCCAATAAGTGGTTCTGGATGTTATGTTAGAGCCACCTGAGAAGCTTTGCTGCTTCCTGATGCTTGGGAGAATTTATTCAGGTGCACGCATTAGTTGGGAGTGTAATGGTGCATTTTACTCTGGGTGCCCTTCCCACAGCAGATGCCCAGGTGCTTTGTAGCTTTGTGCTTTTGGCTCTGCTTACCTGAGGGCAGACGAGGTAATTGGTTGTCTCTTCAATCTTCCTTGTGGTTTTGGTTTGTTGGTTTTTTTTTTGTCAGTGCCATCAGCCATCCTCAGCAGGATGTGATGTTTCAGTTACATCATGAAACAGTTATATAATGCAGTGTTTACCTTTTACTAGATTCCTTCTCTCGGATTACAGTCTGCTCTGAGGATGCTCAGACTCTTGGGGTTTCGTTCAAAGGTCAGTGAAATCAATGGCAAGACTGTGATAATAGGAGTTCTGTTGACAGTATCAAAAGCAAGCTGCTGGCACAAGAGGCCAGCTGCCACCTTGTTTTTTTCCTGCTGGAGTGCATGATAAGTACTAACACCACCTAAAGCTGTAATGTGTGAGGTCCATTGTCCTGTCTGCCGTAACTATAACACTTGAGCCAGAAGTTCAAGTTTTCTTCACATCTCATTTGAAAACAAAAGCTTCTTTCTTTTTAAATCGCATAAAAAGGTGAACTTCTTTTTGCATTTGTTGTGCAGTATGGGAACACCAGGCAATGTGACACTGCTAACCTAAATTCACCAAGTGGACTAATGGAGAAATAGCCTATCAAGGGAGAGTGGTGAGAATGTTACCTAGGCACAGAACACAGCTTGATAAATGAGCTATGGATGTGAGAGTGACATCAGAGCAATACCTGAAAGTGTTCACAAGGTGTAACGTTGTGTCCCTCATCTCCTACTCCAGGGAGTCAGTGTGGTCTCACCTGGGGGAAATACAGCACTCACTGACCTGTCTTAGTGTCAGGCTCTGGGCAGGAGCTCAGCACCAACATGCAGCATCACATCTCATGTCCTCATCATGTTGGAGAGCTGTGTCACAATGTTTCCCATAGCCTGTTTTATTGTGGGTTTTTAAAGCTAGATGTCAGCGCAGGTTGGCAGCCACATCAGTCCCCATAATCACCATAGGGCTTTCCAGCACTCCCAGGTATTGCTCTCCTGTCACTTTCACAGCCATGGCTCATATGTACCAAGATTCCCCCCACATTTTTTGTTTGCGCTGGCTGGTCAGCCATGGTTCGGTAGATGCAGTTCTTCTGGTGTGGATCAAGGCAAGGTATCGATGCTCTGGTGACATTTGACCTCTCAGCCTTTCTGTCATCTGTCAAACATCTTTCATACATGCACTCACAAAGTAATGATGTACACTGCAAGTAGCTCAAACTTGTATAAGTGTATTCACTTGTTGCACACTAAATTACAGTAGAAGTCAGTATGGCACAAGCAGGAAGTCAGTCAGCATTCAGTCCTAACTCTGTTAACCTTTACAAAAGCAGTTTTATGTTATCTTGTTCTCAAGGAAGTTTCTAGACCACCCAGTTGCTCAAGATACAACTCAAACTTCATGTACCTTTGTCAGACCCTACAGGTTGATCTGGTGTGGGTGTTACAGACCAGAATACAGTAGCTGTACTGCAGATGCCCTGTGTCCACCACACTGCTCTTACAGGCTCTTGAAGTGCCATGCTGTTGAAGTGTCTCATAGCTATCCTAGCAGAGCTCAGAAAGGCTCACCTGCACCTCCTGCCATGAGGGATAGGCTTTGTCAGACGAAAGCCTTCCTGTGCTCTAGAAAAGTTAATCACTGCCTGAAGACAAGACAATGATTATTCAGTTCATTCTTTCAGGATGGATCTTTCTCCTGTGCTCATATACTCTTACTCTGCAGCCTTAAGTGGTACTGATGCAAGACAGAAGATAAAAAAATTTAAAAATCAGTTGCTAATTCATTCTTCTACTTTGCTATTTGAGCCATGCAGGGACACTCATCTAACGAGTAGAGAATTACTACGGCCCATATTTTGTTCTTCAGAACAATTTTACTATTTCCTTCCACGGAAGACCCCAAACAAAGTAATTTAATACCTACGCTATGCCTTCACTGGCAGGAGAGATACCCTGTGCAAACTACATAGTGGACAACTCTAGGCAACAGTAGCAGCTCAGTAGGCCCCAGAGGTCTGCTGGAGGGCAGGTTTAAACTATCTTCAGTATTCTGCATTGAAAGGGTACTCCTTCTGATTTTTGCACCTGGAAAGAGAGGAAAGATTACTCTCAAGGCTGAAATAAATACTACACTGAGTATACAGAGGAGCCTTCAAAGGAGGCTTTGAATTGTGTAACTGCAGAACTTATTAGTATTGAAATGGCACACATGACCAACAAATTCTTTTCCTATTATTCAGGCACTGAACAGTGGTGGGATCAAGTTACTTTCTAGATAAGGAGTTCAAGTTCACAGTGCTTACAGAGGAAAGAGTTTGTGGCCTTTCAACCAAGACTTCTTGTCTTGCTATAAGCTTCCAAGGTGCACACCTGCAAGCAGTCACTCTTTATACTGCACTTGAAATGGTCATTCCCTCCCCTAGCCACTTATGTAAGAGCTGACATCAGTTTATAACAACTCACAGAAAAAAAATATTGTAAATTCAAAACTACCAAATGCTCATTTCTCCAACATGGACATAGGCAAAATTATCAACTAGAACTCCTCCTTTTGGAGCTCCAGACACAAGGTTTCCCAGAGAAAGGATTTAAGTCATACTCTGTATTCATTGTAAACTCATCCTTTAGTCAATAAAGTGAAAATATAACTCCTCTAAAGATGTTAAATAGCAAGTGCTTCATCCCCCAAATGATTTCAGCTTTGAAAATATACCCAATGTAAACAGCTCTAACAGAACCTGTGAGATGAGAAAAGATTATTGAAATCTGAGCTTTAAAGAAATGAGCTGTCACTTACGTGATCATTTCACAGATCCTCCAGTTTCTGTTTAAGCTGAGAAGGGTTTCCATTTCCTCTTTAGTCAATTCAAAGTCAAACACCTGAAGAGAGAAAGAGCTGGAAATCGCCTCTTTCAAAATCAAATCAGAAGCATGATTCACAAGTTTAAAAAACAAGTTCATATCAGAAAGAATGCTGGTTAGAAATGATGGCTTCATGAGACAAGGAAAGAAACAGAAGTATCTTTGGATTTTTGAGACTACTGGCACAGAGCAGAAACAAACAAAAAAGACTGTCATTTGCAGTTACATGTGCCAGCTGTTCCAAGATACAGAATGCTTCTTGTGGCAGATGCATTTCTCACCAGTTCCAAAGAATCACCTAGAGGACTTTCATATTTCAATAAATCCAGCTATGTTACTTCTGAAATCTTGATTTCCAATACCTGGGGAAAAATCCTGACTTAAATCGGGGGAGCAACTTGGTTTGGTGACACCAGGATTCTTCCCTTAACATTGCTTACTCTATATTTTGAGCAAAGTTAATTGCACTTAGGCTCCAAGCAAGCCCTGCCTGCCACTTCATCCACAAGTCACAGAATAGGAGACACTACGTCAGAGGGCTATCTTCTCTCTAGCTGTAGTTCTTGTTGTAGGCCTAGCTTCCAGAGAAAAAGCCCAATCCTCTCACCTGAGGAGGACCTGGGAAAGGTGAGAAAGGGTCACCACTTGCTGTGCAGGAGGAAGACACGCCATCCCTGAACGGCAGCACCCAGCTCCCTCCTCATGACTCACCTTGAAGTTCTCCGCAATGCGCTGTGGCGTG
Source organism: Baryphthengus martii (assembly GCA_013396935.1). Taxonomy (NCBI): domain Eukaryota; kingdom Metazoa; phylum Chordata; class Aves; order Coraciiformes; family Momotidae; genus Baryphthengus; species Baryphthengus martii. The sequence continues at coordinate 87,333 of VWZK01003162.1, read as the reverse complement.
ACGGACTTGGGAATCACAATCACGTTCCTCTGGATCTGGAAGCGAAGGAGAACCTGCAGGAACAGACCACTGAGTCAGAGAGAGGACAGCTCTGGCTCTGGAGGAAGCAGAGCCTGTTCCAAAAGCTGTATTCCCTAAGCTATACCTGCTATATATTCCTGTCCCTGTGGCCTAGAGCAAAGAGGGAAGTGGTTGGAGTCCACATGGAAAGCCTCCTTTCCCATTCAGTTTTGGGACAGTCAATTCCTTTTCTTCCCACCTGGGCTTTTAGCAGTCAATGCAAGGCTTTCATTCTCTGCAAGAGGACTTTAGAGGGGAAGTGACATCTGAAGATGGGTCAAGAATCTTTTTCTGGCTGAGGGCCAAAGACATAGTAGTAGGCCACAAGTTAGGCAACCAACACTGCTTGTTAACACCACAAGAGAGCACCGCAGCTCACAGGGAACACTGATAGAGGCTGCACCCTCTCTTCAGACAGTTTCCTTAGTAACTGTGTTATAGGAAGTACCCACTGTCTGGCACCTCCATACCTGTGCTGGGGTTTTGTTGTGCTTGGCTGCAATCTCTTTGATCTTGGGGTCATCCAGAAGGGAAGGCACCTCTGGCTTAGCCCTATGCAGAGAAGAAAAAAAAAAAGAACGAAACAAAGAATCGCTTCAGATAGATTCTACATAGTACGAATAACAAAAAAATAAAATATATACACACCTGCACCATTACTCATTGAATTAGTCTGAATGTTCCAAACTTCAACCACACTAACCTACTTGGAAATTAATTACCTGTCAGGACGTCCAAGGGGACAGTATGCTGTCACAGTGATCCCTTTAGATTGGCAATAGTTGATAAGCTTCTCCTGGGTGAGGTACGGATGACACTCAATCTGCCAACACAGGAGCAGAGATGGACAGTTGTAGGACTACTACAATGTTCCCATGCTCCAGAGATTTTTTTTCTGAATCCTAATTTCCTAATTAGAGGTTGCTTTCCTCCTACCTCTATGTGGTCTGTGTGACAACACAAGGGTCTAATTCTAGGGAGCACCAACTTTGATATTGACCCTTTATGTGCTTCTTGATTTTTTCTGAGAGGCTTTATAAAAGTCATGAATTACAGTCAGAAAGATAGCTCATGTCTGGATTCTTTATCCCTTCAGAGAAAATTCTTCCTAGGAAAGCCTCAGAATTTGTAAAAAGTGGTTCAACAAGGTGAGGCAAAAAGGAAATATCCTGGTCCTTTGTGTACTGAGAAATAACCACAGAGTGGGATTTAGAGTACATGCTGTGTCTACTTTGTTCTCCTTTCTTCTGTCTCCTCATTCAAGTGTAATCAGATCTTTGTCATCCCTGAAAACTATCCACCTGCAGTCACTTTGCAGCTTACCTGGTTATTTGCAGGCTTGTGCTTCAGTCCTGGCTTGTTCAGGATTCTTTCCGTCTGCTCACGGTTAAAGTTGGAAATCCCAATGGCTTTTACCAGACCAGCATCCACCAGCTCTTCCATGGCCTAACACAAAGAGGAGCGAAGTCAGCATCTAGTATACAAGATATGACCTGACTACATTTTTTCTGACATTGCTTGTTTCCCTTCAAGGGAAGCACAAAATAACTGTTTGGACTTGCCAGGTTTTTGATTCTCCAAGGGAAAGTGGGTACTGGTAGTACCTGCACCATATCTTCTATCACATCAAAGCCCATAAATGTTGTTGAGACTGAAATTCACTGAGTTATGTACAGAAGAGACTAACTCTACAACTGTCAGAGCACTGGAGGGCTATGCCCTAGGAGGATGGCAGGATTACAACCTCAGTGTAAATCTCTACAAAATCTGAGCTTTTTTTTGCTGAATGAGAACTGCGGTGAAAAAAATCATGTAATTATGGTCAAATAAATAACTTTTTCTAACCTCAGTCTGGTCTGCAGCTCCAATGGAAGTGACTAGAGATGCTAATCCACAGTAAATAAGAATAACAGCTTGACTAAGCAGTCACATTTTTAAAAGCTGTCACATACTTTCATGAGCTCTTTTCAACTAATTCCACATACACACATGAGCCATTCTATGAGAACAGAAGATGATTCTCCTGCTGTGGCTGAACTTACCTCCCATGTCTGTAGAATGTCCGTGTTGCTGGGAATGGACATGCCTTTGTCATCTGTGGGAAACAGCTCCTCTCCTGCCTGTCAGTGACAAAGAAAATGCTTGAGAAGTTCACTTAATACCATGAGAGGTCAAACCTCCAGTGCAGGCAACAACAGGAATTCTTGTCTACATTTGGTCTTTTCTTCCTGAGGAGCAGGAGACATTTAAGGCTTTTCTGCCAGTGACCACTCCTATAAAGACAGGTTTTTCTGCTGGACCCTTCAAAGTCACGACTCTCCAAAACATCCACAGGGAAACAAACCACTCAGAACTATAGCCTCCAGTCTCATACAGGCTCACTTCATGTATTGTTCTTGTGTCCACCTAGGAAAAACTGTTTTGTTCTTTTTCCCCAAGGGCATCAGGGTACCTAGTTATGTACTGGGAACAAGTGGCTTTGATCTGCGCACCTGATCTGCTGAAAAGAGGCATTATGTGCAGTGAGTTCTTCCATGACAAAGCTCAGTGTAAAGCCACTCATAATAGGAAGATTAGAAAAACCCTTGTGTACAAGTTATGAAAAGACAAGACTAAACTGCATTTAACAGCTGTTTGCTGCTGTCACCATGAGACAGTTTCAGTTTCATGGCTTTGTTAACACGAGGCTAAAAGAGAGTATGAAACAAAGACGAGAGTCTCCAAAGCAACAGGTTGGATGGAGACTGATCAGACTGTAGTAGGACAGAAAGGCCAAGACTAGAAATAGCCAAACTGAGATATCAATTCCTTCACTAATCTGTGAAAGAGTTTAGGACCCCCCAAAGTTTTATCTTTTTAACTCCTGTTTCAGTAGAACACCACTAATGCTCCCCCAGGCAAGGTCAGCTCAATCTGGACTGTATCAAGGACTTGGTGATTAAAGAGAGAAACCAAAACCAGAAGCATTTTCTTTTGCTCTGTGATGCTCTAACAGACCGAGGAAAATTTCTGACAGGCAGCAAAGTGCAGCTCTCCTTCCCATAAGAGGTAATTTTGAGATGAGCATAACACTGACTCGTAAAGAAAAGGGAGAGCAGCCTATATCTGATGCTTGTGGCTGAGACACCTGCACCTAGTTTTCAGACCATCATTCCCAGGATCAAAAGGGTGTGTTAGCAATAGTCAAGAGCCTGGCTCACGTGGCCAGAGTAAAGCTGAGCACCAGAGCAGCTCTAGTACACACTACAGGCACATGACTGTCTTTCTCAGCCAGAGCAATTGCTGAGCTGTAAAGCCAAATAGCTCCCCAAAAGCCATAATCACAATAAACGAGGCCAAGGGCATTGCCACTACTGTACCTTAAACCCAAAAGGCCAGTGGATGAGGTAAAGATCCAGGTAATCCACTTTCAGGTCGGCAAGAGTCTTCTGGCAGGCTCCCTTCACCAGAGGCTTTTCATGAAATGTGCACCACAACTAGAGACAAAAATCAAGCCACACTGTGACCTCCTGGGTTAAAGCTCTCAGGTGCTCTCCTGCACAGGACAGAAACATTCCTTCTTTGGAAGGCCATATGGAATTAGGGCAGCCTACTGCTCTGCAGATGGGGCTGGCCCATGACACTGAAGGCAGCATGTACAGTGGCAGCACAGGTATTTGAACAGGATCATAACAAAGTCCTCTGGTTCCATTAATTAATACATAACAGACCTCGGCACCACATGGGTTTCTATTTTGCTTGGTGCTACTGGGCCCACTCTACCTTCTCCTCCTTCCCTTCTTCTGCATCAATTGGTCTGCAGATAGGAGATGCAGGGCCAGGTTCCTTCTCATCCATCCCTCAGCACTTCTGGATCTCCTCAGCTGAGTGCCAGACCACAGCTGGTCCATATATTTTGAGGAGGGTGGGAAATCAAAGCCCTGACTTCCTTCAGCATTATTGGATTGACTGGGGAAGAAAGCTGCCACCAGACAGTCAGGACAAGGGCAATTCACCCAGCTCAAATCTCAAGGAAGTCACTCTTCATATCCATTGACTACAACAATAAAAATTATTCTCAGCTGGCAGGAATCAAACTACCACTGTGCTGATGAAGTGAAACAAGAAAGTAGTATCAGGAGTGATGTCCATTTACATTACAAGCTTCTGAAGTGCTACAGCATAAAGCTACTTTATTTTCCTGCTGTGAAAACATCACAGGTAAAGCCAGTCTGTCCATGATCCAAGATCCTATGATCTTTACCTTACTGACAATGAAGAGGTCTTCTCGTTTCACAGCACCTTCCTTGATTTTCTGCTGGATCCCTTCCCCAACTTCCTTCTCATTCTGGTACACATAGGCACAGTCAAAGTGGCGGTACCCAGCATCGATGGCAGCCATCACTGCTGCTTCCACCTTACCTGGGGGGGACTGAGCAGAAAAAGGAGCATGGTATGTCTTGATTTGGCATTCTCACATGGTGCTCCCTAGGGAGCTCTTTAGGTAGCTAGAGGGTAGATGAACACACAAAGGGGCTTTAAGGGGAGCTTTTCCATAAGTCTTTCTACTGTCTGCTCACATCTCAGCCCACTTCCAGGCCGGGGCTCTAGGGAGCATTTGCAGAGCTGACACTCCAACACCAGGGCGGTTCTGCAGGGCTAAGACAAGGCCTCCTCACTTCCCCACACCACTGCTCAGACAAGCCCCCGGCAGCTTCGGGAGGAGCTTAAACCAACCATGGAGCCTCAGCCCAGGCCTCGGTGCCCCGCGTTCCTAGGCAGAGCCCTGCAGCGGCACGGGACCTCGGACTGCTGCGAGAGGACACGGAGCAGGGAGGGACCCTCAGTGCCAAAGGCCGCAGCGACACCGCCACGGCCGGACCGAGCGGGGAACGCCGGCAACGCCGAGTCCCCCTCCAGAAGCCAGAGTCCGTGGCCTGGCGGCGGCCCTGGGCCCCGCTGCAAGAGGGCTCGTCACAACCGCGGTTACCTTCCACGTGCCCAGCCCCAGCAGGGGCACCTTGCCCGCGACGCCGAGCCGCGCGTAGGTGGCCATACCCCCGCCAGGGAACTCGCCGCTCGCCCAGAGCTTTAAGAGCGCCCGGGGCTGCCGGGCCGGCCCTTTCCGGGGGCGGCACCTCCCGCCCTCCCTGCTGGTTGGTAGCGCTCGGCCTTCCCCTCCTTAGCAGCCAATCACCGCTCAAGCCCTGTCCTCGTGGGAGCACCGCCCAATCGGCAGCAAAGCGAGACGACCAATGGGGGTCCCGGCCGGTTGCCATGGTAAGGAAGGGGGTGGGCAAACCGCCTGCCTACGGGAGGGTGCCCGGGGCTGCTCCGCAGCGCCCCCGGTACCGCCGCCGCCCGCTTCTTCCGTCCCGCCTCGGGCACGTTTGCGTTTGCCGAGAGCGGCGCTTCCCGCCGGAGCCGACGCCGCTGTCAGGCGGGCCCGGCGTCTGAAGGCCGGCGTCAGGCAGCCGCCACCGGAGAAGCCTCCTTCTGGAGGCCGGCGGCAGAGCTGGGTCGTAATGGCCGTACTGGGGGCCCAGCGGGCATCGCAGCGGCCTCGCCAGGGCAGGGCAGCCCCGCCTCGGGCGGGCCTTCTGCTGAGGCTCGGCTCCTGTGGGCTCCTTGCGAGCTGGAGTCGGTTAAACATCGTGGAGGTGATAACCCCACAGGGTGCGCCCCATGGACCTTTTGTTTCCCGTGAAGTTCCTTATCAAAAGATAAGGGCTGAGCGCGTTTGTGTCCTGCTCCGGGTTGTGTTTGGGCAGGGTTCAGCTCCTGCAGTGCCTTGTCCCAGAGCCATGGGTTCTTCATAGGTATCTCGCTTGTGACGTGCGCTGGGGTGTTGCAACACTCTGTTGCAGTTCACCCCGTTGGTTACTGGATGGAGAAACCTGTTCCGTTCAGTGGCACTTTGGCCCATTATTTGTCATTGGTAAAGGCCGCAGTTGCCCCAGAATGAGTCACTAAACACGAGCCCTGGGGTAGGGCACAAGACCGAGGTGGCTGGCTCTCAGTGCGTGAAGCTGGCTCGCTGCTGGCTGTGGGCTGAAAGCCATGGGCCGAGGAAGGGCTGAGCCCTTTTGGCTGGAGCAGCGTGTCCCAATGACGGCGATGGTGGCCTGAAGTGCCCCCGTGAGCCTTGCGATGCCGTGTGCTGATGAAGTGAGATGGCTAGAGAAATCTTAGTGTTGCTGGTTTGTGAGAGCGGGGAGCACCCTGTTCCCCTCTCCAAATGGGGCACATGCGGCTTTCATTCTGTGGTTATGAGTAATTTAGATGGGTATAAACTGCTTCATTTAAAATTTTTGGCAGGAGCATTTTTCAGTATGCTTTCAAAGCTGCAGCAGAGCAGTGACTTTTCAGTGAATGTCATAACGATCATGTTCCTCTGCCTTTAGAGAGGTGCAGACCATATATCAGAATAAAGTACACAAGGGTAAAAATAAATGGTGGATGACCTCTAATTTCACAGTAGAAACTGACTTGGAAATTTTGGAGAGGCAAAATATGCTGTAATGATGGGGAAGTGACAGTGCAGTGAAAAAAACCCTGATTTATCAGCAGGACCCTGTAAATACTCCCTAATGCTATGTTAGAGCCGCTTGGGAGGCTTTGCCATTTTCTTATACTTGGAGAACCGATTTGGGGACAAAGATAAGTCTGGAATATGTATAATGGTGCGTTTTTCTCTGAGTGCCTCTCCCACAGGAGATGCCCAGGCTCTTTTCGCTTCATTTAACTGAAGGCAGACAAGGTAATTAGTTTTTCTCTTTAATCTTCCTCCTGTTTTGTGTCAGTGCCACCAGCTGTCCTCAGTATATTGAAACAGGGTGTTTATCACGCTACCTGGTGTGCATCCATTCATCTTCCAGATGCATGTTGAGTCAGGAATGTGGACAGGAGGATGGGAGTTTAATCCGATTCTAAGACTTTCTAAGAGCTTTCCAAGGGAAAGAGGGTGGTTGTGAAGGGTGGTAGAACTTCCCTACATCCTTGGCTCCCATGCCATATTAAATATTGTACTGTTACTGGATTCAATAACTTGGTGTATTTTTTCACGGGATAGGTTTCTTACCTCTGCCTGGAGGTTCTGAGGACTTTGGGGGCTCTTTCCTTCAGGAAGCTGGGGAACAGCTGGTCACAGAATCATAGAATGGCTTGAGTTGGAAGGAACCTTAAAGATCATCTAGATCCAATCCCCCTGCCATGGGCAGGAACACCGCCCACTAGACCAGATTGCTCAGAGCCTCATCCAGCTTGGTCCTAAATACTTGCAGGGATGAGGCATCCACAACTTCTCTGGGCAAGCTGTTCCAGTGTCTCACTACCCTCATAGTAAAGAACTTCTTCCCAATGTCTAATCTAAATGTGTCCTAGTTTAAAATCATTGCCCCTTGTCCTATCACCACGCACCCTTCTAGAAAGGTCTTGGTCTTGGATTACAGCATTGGAAATTGAAAGTGGAAATTTTGGGGAGAAGATCTGAAGGTGCCGCCTGTTTAGGCTCAGCACCGAGGAGCTGAGCCTCCCCTGACTGGTGGGCCAACACTTGGGTTGTGTGGTGTCTGAAATGTGTGGCTGGCAGGGAGGGTGACAGAAGTTTCCTCTGAGGGCTGGCTGCCCTCCGGTGCCCGCAGGGGAAAGTGCCGAGGTGGCTTTGTTGTCCTAAGGAGGTTCCGTGTCCCCAGAGCGCAGGTGGCTGCAGCCGACCTCTGTACGTCTCAGGGTAGGAAGGTTTTGGGTTTTTCCTACACTAGACAGAAGACTTTCAGCCAATTACATTTTTACATTTTAAAGCTAATTTTATTTTAAATATGAGACACTTGGGATGAAATTGTGGATGCATGGTTTGGGTTGTTTTTTTTGTGTGTGTGGTTTGTCAGTATCTGGTTTCTGCTGATGCAAGGCTGAAGAAAATCACTGACTGGCCGTAGAAACTCTCCTTGTTTTCCACTTAGCACCTCTGCTTAGGCTCTTCAGTAGTAACCATTTCTGCTAATAAGCAGAAAACCATTACATCCCATATTTTGTTCTGTAAAAAATACCCTTTCCTTCTTCCAGAAAAAGAGAACTCAAACAAATTTCCTGGGATAAACATCCTGTGTCTTCACTGGCAGCAGCAGGACAGATGCAGTAAGAAAACTAGCTAAATAGACAGCTCAGAATTAGAACAGAGGCTCATGAGACACCAGAGGTCTAGTGAAGGCCGTGCTGCAAACATCTTCAGTATTCTGCATGGAAAGGGTACTCCTTGTGATTTTTGGACCTGAAAGAAATCAAAGAAGGAATGTTATTTTCATGGGTGACCTAAATGTGATAGAGAAGTGCATTGGGTGCACGGAAGAGCCACCAAGGGAAGATCTGCATCGTGTAGTTACAGAGAGAGTATGTGGAGATGCGTGTCCTCATTTCTCTAATACAGACAAAGCTGAAACGATCATTCAGAACCCATGTTTTTTTGTAATTCAAGTTACAAAGAGTTTCTTGGAAACGGAATCGAAAAAGAGAATGTAGTTTGTATTCTTGTTTGTTTGCTTGTTTTGTTTTTTAAAAAAAATTATTAAACCCTGTCCTGAAGAAGTATTTTTGTGGCAGACCAGTTGTAGTTTGAGTTGGCATGATTTTTAAACCAACTGAATTTTATGCTACCTAGTAGCTGTGACAATTCCTTGTGAAGAATATTAAAAATTTAAGAGCTGGAAGGAAACAAGCAATGTCGCTTACATGCTCATTGCGCAGATCCTCCAGTTTCTGTTAAAGCTGAGAATAGTTGCCATCTCCTCTTTAGTCAATTCAAAGTCAAACACCTAGCAAGAGAAAGAGCTGAAAATCACCTCTTTGAACAAATCAAGCTGTGAAGAAAGACAAGATTAAAGCAGCTCCACACTGGAGGGACCATTTTCAGTCATCGACCACTGAATTAACAGAGGAACAACTTGTTTTATGGAAACAAGAACTATTTTGTGAACGTTTTTTATTTTATATAAGACTTTTCTGGTATGTTACAGTGTGTGGTCTCCAAGCAAGCTCTGCCTGCTGATTTGTCCACAAGCCAGAGAATGGGAAATATCATACAAGACCTCTCTGTCTGTCCTCTCCGAAAATAGCTCTAGCTTGACCCTCAGTAGAGCAGGTAAGCATAAAGAAAGAAAAAGCCCAGTCCTCTCACCTGAGGAGGACCTGGGAAAGGTGAGAAAGGGTCACCACTTGCTGTGCAGGAGGAAGACACGCCATCCCTGAACGGCAGCACCCAGCTCCCTCCTCATGACTCACCTTGAAGTTCTCCGCAATGCGCTGTGGCGTGACGGACTTGGGAATCACAATCACGTTCCTCTGGATCTGGAAGCGAAGGAGAACCTGCAGGAACAGACCACTGAGTCAGAGAGGGGATGGCTCCGGCTCTGGAGGAAGCAGAGCCTGTTCCAACAGCTTTTTGCCATCCAGTGTATATTTCAGTAGAACTAAACCCTTTCCGTGGAGCTACAATTCAAATCAGGTAGCACTTCCTGAAGGGTGAAGAGATTACTGGAGGACTACATGAAAGGCCTCCTTTCCCATTCAGTTTTGGGACAGTCAATTCCTTTTCCTCGCACCTGGGATTTTAGCAGTTTATGCAAGGCTTTAATTTTCTGCAAGAGGAATTTAGAGAGGAAGTGACATCTGAAGATGGGTCATAAATCTTTCTATCTGAGGGCTGTATAATAAAATTCTGCATTGTTAGGAAAAAATCAGAGTGCCATAGTTCGTGGGGAATGGGTGGAGGTTTTACGTGCTCCTCAGCTCTGTGTTCTTTAATAGCTCTGTTACAGGAAGAAGTACCCACTGTCTGCCAGCTCCGTACCTGTGCTGGGGTTTTGTTGTGCTTGGCTGCAATCTCTTTGATCTTGGGGTCATCCAGAAGAGAAGGATCCTCTGGCTTAGCCCTACACAGAGAAAATAAATCAGTGGTAAGAATCCTATATAGAAAGATCCGGCCTAGCAAGAGAGATCTGCATGTAAACGAGTGATTAATAGTGCACTTGTAGCCTAAATGCTACAGGCATAATCTGTACGAGCTCCCTTGCAAATTGCAAAGCGGTCTTACCATGGTCTGTCAGGGGAGCCAAGGGGGCTGTACGCTGTCACAGCAATCCCTTTCGATTGGCAGTACTTGATCAGCTTCTCCTGGCTGAGGTATGGATGACATTCAACCTGCCAATGCAAAAGCACAGGGGCTGATAGTGGCAGAACTGTTACAATATTGTCGTACTCCATGGTTTATCTCCTAATCCAATTAGAGGCTGCCTTTTCTCCTAATTTGCCAGTGGCCTGTGTGATAGAATGCATCCTTAATATTAAAGATACCTATTTTTAAACAAAATGCTTATGCAATTTTTGCTGTGGAGGTTTCACCCAGCTCATGAGCTAGGTTCTTCATTCTTCTAGAGAGGATGTTTCCAGGGAAATGAGTCCAACCTCCTTAAACAGTGGTTCAGCAAAGTGAAGAAAAAAAGGAAGTATCTGAGTGCTTTATGTACTCAAAAGTATCCACAGAGCGAGATTTAGACTTAATGCTGTGACTACTTTGTTCTCCCTTCTTCCATCTCCTCATTCAACTGTAATCAGATCTTTATGATTTCTGAAAACTCTTCACTTGCAGTCACTTTGCAGCTTACCTGGTTATTTACCGGCTTGTGTTTTAATCCCGGCTTGTTCAGGATTCTTTCAATCTGCTCATGGTTAAAGTTGGAGATACCAATGGCTTTTACCAGACCAGCATCCACCAGCTCTTCCATGGCCTAAGACAAAGAGGAGCAAAATCATCATCTGCTATGCAAGGCAGGTCATGAAGAAGATGTTCTTCCTGATGTGGCTTGTTTCTCACCATAAGTAGCACCAAATAACTGTTCAGAGTTGCAAAGTTCTCTGAGGGAGAAGCAAGTACTGGTATATTAGTGCTGTCTCACCCAAACCCAAATTCTCATTCCTTGAGTTTGTGTAAATTCACACCAAGTTGCATGAGGAAAAGAAAAATGACACTCAGTAACCCACTATTGTGCAATCACTGGAGGGCCCAGCACTGTAGGCAAGATCCCAACCTGAAAGATTTTTATTTCTATAAAATTTATTTGAGCAATTCAAGAAGGGCGCAAGAACTGTGGTGAAGACAACTGTACAGTTGTTATGGTCAAGCAGTGAACTTTTTCTAACCTCAGTCTAGTCTGCAGTTCCACTGGAAGTGACTGTGCAGCTCAGTCTGGGTCAGACGGACAAGAAAGTCACTCAAGAAATAGGAATTACTAAGCATGAGCATTATGAAAAGCTACTTTGTACTGCCTTGTGGTCCTTCCAACTCATTTTGCATCTCTGAGACAACAGTTCTGTGACTGCTGAAGGTAATGAAAGCATGGGAGAGACTGGTAAGGACAGAGGATGTGTTTCTTCTCCTGTGGCTGAACTTACCTCCCATGTCTCTAGAATATCTGTGTTGTTGGGTATAGGCATGCCTTTGTCATCTGTGGGAAACAGCTCTTCTCCTGCCTGTCAGTGACAAAGAAAACGCTTGAATTACTCTCTGTTGAGATGCTGTCTATGTAACAGAACTAAACAGGAATGTAAGGAGCTAAAGCTAATAATGCGTGAAAAAAACCCTCAAGCAGTTATCATCATAACTTAATTAATTCTTCGGTCATTTCTTATTCTTAATTTCCTCAGGCTCATGGCATTTTTGCCACCTACTACCCCAATAAAGACAGGTTTTGTTGCTGGACTCATTGAAATGATGATCCACAAAAGGCATGCAGGGAAGCAATTCACTCCTAGAACAGTATCCTGGAGTCTGACACGAGTTCACTTCATGTATTGCTCTGTTATGCATATTTAGGTATAACAGATTCTTTATTTATTTTTAAAAAGGTGTATGAAGTATTACTGACTTTGGTCCTCTGAACGTACACATTTGTACTGGAGTGCATCTGCTGAAACAGGTACTGCTGACAGAGTTTCCATGGGGAAGCTTACTGTCTAAGTTGCTGCATTAGGAAAATTAGAACAGCCCTTAACTAGGCAGTACGTCCAAAATGTTTTAAATGATTGGAATTTTCTAGATGCCACAATATTATATGGTTTCACTCGACAGCTTAGTCCACATAAAGCTGACTAAAACACTAGAGAGAGAATGAAATGAAGTTGAGCTCAAAAGCATTAGGTAGAATAGAGATTTTGATCTGGGTGCATCAGAAAGGAATGGCTAAGGGAATATGTGTGTGTGTGTGTGTGTGTATATACACAAACTGACATAAATCCTTTGAAGTACATGTAGTCAGAAAAAAGTTTGGTATCAAAAAGCACCTTTTGAAATCCAGGGTCTGTGGAACAACACTAAGGCTCCTACAGGCAAGGTCAGCGCAATCTGGGCTCAGTGATTAAAGAGAGAAATGGAAAACAGAAGCATTTCCTTTTGCTCTGTGACTCTGTAACATGCGGACGAAACAATTTCTGACAGGCGGCAAAGCACAGGCCTTCTTCCTGCAAGAGATAATTTTCAGATGACTGTGCTTTGGATTTGTAAAAGAAAGGGAAAGTGGCAGAGCTTATGCTTGCAGTCGAGAGGCCTGATCTTAGCGCTGGGTCTATCTCTCCCACTATCAAAAGGGCAGAGGACTCTGTGCAAGCAGCAGTTGCAGGGGCAGAGATCAAGAGGCTGGCTCACGTGGCCAGAGCAACGTGGAATAGGCAGCACCGGGGCAGCGCCGGTACACACAACAGACACATGGTCTTTCTGTGTTGGAACAGCGGCAGTGCTGAAGGTGTTACCGGCAGTTTTGAGGAGCTCTTCCAGGAGTGAAAACCAAGGGCATTGCTGTTACTGTACCTTGAACCCAACTGGCCAGTGCACGAGGTAGAGATCCAGGTAATCCAGTTTCAGGTCGGCAAGAGTCTTCTGGCAGGCTCCCTTCACCAGATGCTTTTCATAAAATGTGCACCACAGCTAGAGACAAAAAGCCAAGGCACGTGGTGACCTCCTGGGTTAAAGTTCTCGGGTCCTCAGCACATGACAGAAATGCTCCATCTTCTTTGGAAGGCCATGTGGAATTAGGCCAGCCTAGTAGTCTTCAGATGGGGCTGGGGCTGTGACACTGAATTCAGTGTGTGCACAGGTAGCACACGTTATCAGACACATCTGTAGTAAAAAACTTCTACTGAAAGGTCAGATTTGTGTACAAGAGGATGGCTTGGCTCAAGAAATCTTCCTGTCAGATCTGAGCATTTGTACATTTCCTATAAAAAAATTTATCAGCCAAAGGCAATAAAATATGAGACAACCCACAAGGTGGTTGGCACCAACCTTTACCGAGGTAAGAAGCAACTTCAAAATCCAGCTAAGTGGCATGGTTTTTTCTTAATAAGCAAGAGAAAGAGAACCCACCAACCACACCTTGCTTGAGACGTGTGCTGAACAGATTACACTATCCCAAGGTGCCCAGAACCTCATCTTCCTCACATGGCAGAGACATCTCTTTGCCAGGACTGTGAACCTGGCTGCTGGAAGAAGCACCAGCCACTGCCAGGCTCACCTCCTGTGCTGTGCTTTAGCAGTCAGTGAGGGGCCATTACCAAGCTGGTTCTGTCTCTGTATCAGTTTATGACACCAAGCGGTCTCAGACCTCTGCATCACAGGTTTCTAGCTTGTTTGGTGCTACCTGGCCCGCTGTACCTTTTCCTGCTTCCCTTCTTCTGCATCAGTTGGTCTGCAGAAACCCTCGCCCCTTCCATCCCCTGGCACTTCTGGGTCTCCTCAGCAGAACGCCAGACCACAGCAGGGTGCTGACACAGAGCAGCCTTCCTAACTCTCCATACAGAGTGGGGTGAAGCTCCTATCAGGAGTGACTTGAATGATGTTACAAATTCCCTAATCCTACAGCAGAAAATTTATCTCCAGTACTGAAGCTTCCTAATGTGAAAATACTGGCATTCTCCCAGCCCTACTCTGGGGGAGAAGATCATCAGATCCTTACCTTACTGACGATGAAGAGGTCCTCTCGTTTCACAACGCCTTCCTTGATTTTCTGCTGGATCCCTTCCCCAACTTCATTCTCATTCTTGTACACGTAGGCACAGTCAAAGTGGCGGTACCCAGCATCGATGGCAGCCTTCACTGCAGCTGTTACTTGCCCGGCTGAGGACTAAAATTAATGCAGAATCTTAAGAGTCTCAAATCAATACATGTTAAATACCTGTATCCTAGCAAAATAAAAAGAGGAAAACCACCTTACTGGAAGCAATCCCTCCCTGCCCCAGGTTGTGGGGTTTATTTTACTTCTTTACAAGATCAGTATTTCTTGCAGTCATAAACATGGGCTCCAGGGCTTGAAGCCAGTCTCCAGCCATTTATCTGTAGCCCCACTCAAATGCCGTCTCAATCCAGCAGCCAGGTAGAGCAGAGCCCCCAGCACCAGGACCATTCTCCAGAGCTGGACCAGGGGGAAAAGAGTTTTTGTGCCAGGGAGCTCTGCAATACTGATGCGTTTCTCTGAAGCTGTTACCTTCCAGGTGCCCAGCCCCACGAGGGGCATCTTGGCTGTGGTGCTCAGCTGAACATAGGTTGCCATGGCCCTGCACACCGTCTCAGCAGCCCCACTGCAGCCACCTCTTGCCCGGCTGGTTTAATAGTGACTGATTGCTGGCCAGGGCAGGAGGAGATGGCAGAGCGGTGCCCGTGCTCTGGATCCGCCCATATCCAGCAAACAAAGCTGTGGCTTGTTCTCTGTAGACTCAGCTCACAGAGGTTAATGTGAAAGCTCAAATCAATTAAAAATTGTGGAGGTAATCACCTTCCTGGGGCATGCAGTGGTGCACCCTATGGATCTTTCCTCCCGGTGAAGTTCCTTATCAAAAGATAAGGGCTGAGTGTGGCTGTGTCCTGCTCCGGGTTGTGTTTGGGCAGGGTTCAGCTCCTGCAGTACTTTGTCCCTGTGCCACGGGTTCTTCATATGTATCTTGCTTGTGACATGCGCTGGGGTGTTGCAACACCCTGTTGCGGTTCACCCCATTGGTTACTGGATGGAGAAGCCTGTTTCATTCAGTGGCACTTTGGCCCACGATTTGTCATCCGTAAAGTCAGGGGTTGTCCCAGAATGAGTCACTAAACAGGAGTCCTGGGGTAGGGCATGAGACCGAGGTGGCTGGCTCTCAGTGCGTGAAGCTGCTCCCTCGCTGCTGGCTGTGGGCTGAAAGCCATGGGCCGAGGAAGGGCTGAGCCCTTAGGGCTGGAGCAGCGTGTCCCAATGACGGCGATGGTGGCCTGAAGTGCCCCCGTGAGCCTTGCGATGCCGTGTGCTGATGAAGTGAGATGGCTAGAGAAATCTTGTTGTGAGTTCTCAGAGGAAGAAGTAGTAGTTCCTTTTCACCCCCACGCACGAAGGTGATGATATCTACATTTCACAGACTGGGAAGTGAGGCACAGGAGAGAACAGTGAAGTTCACACAGGGCATGCGTGGCAAAGGTGAGAAGTAAAATTAAGTCCTCATTTTCCCCCGATCTTAACAGGACCGTCCCTTTGGTAAAGTTCCTCTTTCTTCTTTTCACTTTTACTTCTTTTTTTTTCATTACTACGGGTAACAGGGATATCTCAGTGGCATGTTTTTAGTGGCCAATGCATTCATAAAGGAGAGTTTCATAATGCAGAGAGAGACGTGAGTGTTGAAGAGAAGTGTCCTGTAGCTTCGTGGTCATCGTAGATGTCACATATAATTAATGTCATACACTAGTATATCCTTTTGCACAAAAATAGACAGGATCCAGGTACCGGAGGGGAGGCTGTATTTTAATATTTGCACACACGGGGGCAGAGTTAAGCTTGTGTGTGACCGTTGCTTTTGAGTTTCTTCAATAAACTCTCAGCAGATTGAATTGCATGTTGCATTCCTTTGATTTTGTAATAGTGAGAAGGTGGAAATCTCTCTTTTCCTAAAAAGGATAAGAAGAAAAAAAATGAAGGTGGCTTACATTTTGAATAAAAAAATAGGCATGAAAATTTTCTGGTGTGAACTCGGAAGATACAATCTGAGTGTTGAAGAGGAAATTAGCAATTATCACTATTAGACCAACTTGCTGAATTGTCTGATCCTTAAATTAAAGGCGCTGGTAAGAATTTCTTTTTCCCTGCTGTGTTTTGCGCTGAAATGTATGAGACTGCTTTTCATGCCTTAACTCACCACGCTCTCTCAAAGATGTTCCAAAACTTGCACTTTTAAGCATTGTTATGCATGGGGGTTAAATCAAATCTGTTTTTCCCCCTTGCTAACCGGGCACTTACTTAGAACATGTTGTATATCCCCGGGGAAACAGAAGACTGTCTAAATTGTACAATGGTTGGATTAACTATGACCAGTAGCACTCTAGTGTGCTCAGCACCTCCAGCTTGTCTGCGACGGCAGGAATCCGTGAGGATTGTGGGCTGTCTCCAGCTCGTAGGAAGCAGCATGTGCTAGACAAAGTTGGGTTGTTAACTACACATTTGCAGCCAGAGGCTACTTCCATTGGGAGATTTGCTGTTGATTTAGCAAGCTTTTTTTGTTAAAATGTCTGCCAGCTCTGTCAGCTCTCTGTTCAGCCAGTCTAATACCAAACTCTGTCTAACCTATTTTATATATTGGCTCTGATGTCCTCAGAATGGCTGGATGTCACCATTTCAACACTGTGTATGTTTTCCAGTGCTTCATCACCAGAGATCCCTTCTGTTTCCCCACTACAGCTCACTCTGCAGCTGTGGTGGTGGCTTGGGCACGATGAGGGAGATAAAATTCCTCAGGATCTGCATCCCAGCCTTGACCTGCGTATGCTGGCACCAAGAACAGCGAGAAGAGTGAGAACCGACCTCTTCCCAGCTTCCCTTCTCTTCAGTATAAACCAGTGGGCTCAAGCTGATTGAACGGGTGCTGGGATATCATGACAGGCCAAGAAAGCAGAGTTGCTAAAAATGGTTTATGGTCTTTTTTATGCTTTTGCACAGTAGCTCTCTGGAGGGAGATGGACTTCCCAGAAGGAGTAGTCACATCCTGACATTTCCACAGCATTGGACGAGCAAGAAGCGTGAAGTGATACATTTTGGTTTCTGAGGAAACCCAACAGGTCTGTCTTTGAAGCTGTAGTAACTAGTACTGTTACAAATAGAAGAAAGAGGAGAAAGTCCGTAGAACATCAGCTTGAAAATATGCTGAAGAGTCATCTTCTAACTTAGCAGAACTGTAGGAAGCTATGGTTTTGAGAGCTACATCAAATGGGGTGGTTTGCTGATAAGAAGTGTAACTTGCCAGCAAGTGGGTACCTGAGGGTAAATAAGACAGGAGGAGGTAGTTAATAAAACTGTCAGGCAGTGGGGAGCAGACCCCTGGAGGCAGCGGAGGAGGTGTTGACAGCAGACAAGGGCAAAACAAGGCATGTTCACAGTATTCCCAAAATATAATGTGGTTACATGTTCTTCTGAGTCTTGTCTACATGAAAATCTTGTGCTATTTCATTATGTTGATGCTAATGCCTTTTTTGGACACGTATCAGTTGAAGTACATTGTACATTGATTTAGCTCAAATCCGTTCCTTACCACTTCAGTTAAAACAGTGGAAAGCACTCTTCAGCAAAATCACATCTATCCTCCCACAGACTTAGCATTAATTTAGCAACATCAGTTTTTGAACTGGTTTAATTAAACTCCAGCTTCCTTGCACAGGCCAGGACTGGTTGCTGCGGAAGCAGAAGCATGTCAGTATTTTCTGTCTTGTCTGGAACTTGTAAAAAGAAACCTTCTGATCGTAGACGGGAGAGGTGAATTAACGTAGGACTGGCAAATACTTTGCTTGGTTTTCTCTAGGTTGAGCCCCGGGAAAAGAGCAGGTACCAAGCATCAACAAAAACCATACCTTCTCCATTGTTTCTGTGGAAGAATGGGCTTTGTAATAAGGGGATAAGCAACTTAAGTTAAATGGGAAGGACACCATGGCCAGTCTCACACCCAACACATTCACAAATTGGAAATTTGCCCATCCCAGACCGACATTCCTGCCCAGTTCTGTTGATAGGCATGGTTATCACAGGAATGAGATTTTCCTCCTGTGTATATGCAGACTGTAGGTTTTTCCAAAGCTCATCACTTTTGAGAACAGTCTGCTATTTTTCCTGTCAAGCGGAGGTTCTTGTCCTCACGGGAAAATAGTTGCATGCTCCATTTCGTGTTTCAGCAATCAGCCGTGTCTAGTTTTGACAAGCAAAGGGGTGCTTCAAAATGCCTTAAGAGTAGAGGAAGGGATATGTTTTCCATTTGAGAAACACGAAAGTGTCGACAGTGTTTTCCTCATGTTGAAAAACAGAACAAAATGAAGCACACAGTAAAACCAATGAGTTCATCTTGATTAGGAACAACATGAAAAATACCACTGTGGAATCTGTGCAATTAGAGCTGAATAGAAATTGCTTTATAACCTGAACTCGTACACAACAGGGGAGCCAGATTGTTTTAGCTGAGTTACTCAGGTTTTGTGAATACGAGAACAGAACCTCATGTGGTCTTTCTCCTGTCACATGGCAGGACCCGTGGGCGATATGAACATTTAGTGGGGATGTGGAAGGTCCAGTGATTCCCACAAAAATTTGGCTTATTGTCCTTCACTAATCCATGGATCTGCAGTTATTTCTCTTGTACGCTCCAGGTTTGCTGTAGGGTTGGTCAGATGGGCTTCCACACTCTCAGCATCTGTCATTTCCAGAAGTAACTCAGGGCATACAGGGAGAAGGCCATGAGCTGCAAATTGATCTGTCAGGATGCTTCTAGCTGTTGTTGTGTCTGGGTACTCTTGCTTGTCCTGTTACCAGAACTCGTCTGTAACTTGAGGAGCTGGAAGAAGATGGTGGCCAGGTGTGGGCTGCTGCAGAAGGCGGGAAAATTATTTTGGCCTGTGTGTGCTCCCAGCTGCCCCTGTAAACTAGATGTAACCCAGAAGACTAGATAAAATGGCTTCTTCATGTTGAGTGTTTGTGAGCACCTGCATCTTTAGAATGGCAACAGACCTTGGTCAGATAGCATGGGCCTCATTTTATGCTGTCTTTCTAGAGGTATTGTACCTACCCCTTCCCCTCCAAAAGAGAGATATTTTATTACCAGGTATGTGCTACCTCTTCAAACGCCTTCTTAAGGAAGGCAGGACCATACTGTCTAGGGTTTTTTTTTCTCATAGATCCACTAAATTGATCTTGGCTCAGTTACTTCTTTGGTATATTGCAGATGCAGACTTCAACATGAAAGAGTAATGACAGCAGTACTGAATGTCTAAACAAGTACTTGACCTATCCAAAATGCTACATGTTGGATAGTGCCTCGTGTGTCTGGGAAGCAGAAAAAAGTGGTGTCTTTTTTAATATAAAAAGACATGCTGAATTACAGGCAAAATGTTTTCTCCAGGCTTTTCTGTGGACAGCTAGATCTAATGCTAGATCTAATAGACTAATGTGGAATCAAAAAGCAGTAGAAGCCAGGCACAAAATTATTTAAATTTATGGATTTCCATGTAAGTAAAACAGGTATGAGATGAAAATTAGAATTGAAAAATTCTGGGAAGTTGGATATCCTGACTCCCCATCCATGCATGATTTATTAGTCCTGTCTGCCTTTCCACTCATGCTCCTTTTTCTTTAAAGGAAGAGGAGGAGGGAGAAGCAAGGATGAACTTGTGATATGCAGCTATTTATTTAGCAACTTCACCCCTAAAGTTTCCTGGGAAATAATCCTGTAAAGAGGGGCCTGGATTTGTTGGCTTTTTTAAGTCAGAAGCAACCTCACCGAATTCTGAGAAGTTACAGTGAAGTAGGAGAGCAGTGTGACTCAGTCCTTCTGTTTAAATTATCTAATCATGACACTTAGGATAGATTTTTTTTTTTTTATATAGGAAATTCATTTTTTGTGCTCCATTAACAACCAAACTAAACATCCGTCAGGCGTGTTTTGTAAACTGGTATTTTGCTAGCAGGCCACAGACCATGCAAAGAAAGGTAAGAAGCAGAAGACAAATTTCTGTGATTTGTAGAGTGTTTGTGAGAAAACAAACAATAAACAGAGACAGAAACAGCTCGGCACACACACATCAGCATGTTCTTAGTTAACTCAGGGTTTGTTGTAACATGGAAGTAAAAAAACTTTAGAACAGCTTTTTTTGAGGTGAACCATTAATTTTCTATAGAAAGATATCAGTAAAAGCAAACTCGAATGTCTCTTGTGTGTGTTTGTTGTTCTTCCCATCCTCTGCAATGACACTGGAGTTCCCATTTTATTCTTTTGGTTATATGTGCCCAGATTCTTATGTGCTGTTACCATGCTCTAGTATCAGCATGATCCAGTCTGTTTTCTAACTAACTTATCATGCCTTGACTAGACACCACCCTGCTGCTTTATTTTTTTCAGAGGCCCTCATTTAAATTATCTCTTCCCAGACAGTCTTTTACTGACGTCTGATGTCTGCAGCACTTTGTTTATCATGGGGGGAAAAAAAAGGCAGATTCATCACAGGATTTTCTTTGCTTTTGATACTGCTACAGTAAGTTTATTTGTACAATATGGAGCAGAAAACAATGAAATGCCCCAAACCAAAACCTTCAATGTAAGCCACTTCAAACCCATGAAATGTAGAAATGAACCTTGTAGATCTTCACGTCATGTTTCTGGCTTTAGAAATGGGAAAACTTTTGGTTGCCAGAAAGAATTTTGTTTTCCCAGCTGCTGGCACCCTGTACAACTTCTTTGAGAGCTGGTTATGTGGGCTAGATCTGTACCCATGGGACTCCTGCAGAAAACTGTGTTCCATACTGCTGTAGCATATAGGTACCTGTTGTAGTAAGGTGTTTATTTGAAGGTGTTTGTGTAATGGTTTCGAGGGCATAGAAAACGTAAGGTTTTTCCCATGTGTGCGTTTTCAGCTTGGGATATGAAGAAATAATTTTTTGAGTTAAGATTTCAGATGAACAGACAGAAGTCGTATGTTTTACTTCAAAATAACCTTACCGGCATCTAGCCGTAGGGATGACATAAAAAACTCGGTTCCCAGTTTGGATTTGGAATATGATGTCTCACACAGCAGCTTTCCCCCTGTTTTGCATATAATGAAAGCTTTCATGTATTTTCTTCCTCTTTCTCAGTCATTTATTCAGTACTTAATGATTAAAAAAGCCTTCTGCATTTACTAAAGCTATGATTCTGGTGACAAATGCAGGGTTAGTTTAAGTGCTTATACATTCACTGCTCTTTTCATTCTTTGGGGAGTTTTTTGAACAGATTTTCACTCCAAGCAATGGAGTTAAAGTTAAAAAAAAAAAGAAAACAAAAGAAAAAAAAGTAAAATACTTTATTTGCCTTCCACATGGATTCATGCGTCTGGTTCTGACATTAAGAGAATCTACTCAGATATGTGAAGTTATGTATTGCCTCCCTACGCAGACAGGATGAAAGCCCAACTGTATTTACATATGAAAGCAGCATTGTATTAGGCACTAGTAAAACAAATGGTGAAAAAGGCCCTTCGGTGAGGAGCTTAAATTGTAATGGAGTGACTAACTAACTGGTGTGCAAGGTACACCTCACTGCTCTGTCGGGTGCATCCCCAAGTTTTAGGTAATAACAGGCTTGGTTTAAGAAATGATGGTGTGATATGTTGGCAAATAGGGGTAGGTATGTGGTGAAAATTACCCACATATAGCTATGTTTGAGCCAGGAAAATGTTGAGAACCACTCGTCTGGTTGATGCAAGACACGGTGAGTGGTTCTAACAAAAAGACAGAGGTAAGATTGGCACATCCTTGCCTGCTATGTGCTGAGCTCTGATGAAGAAGGCTTTATTGTCCTTGTATTATAGACCAAGGTCTGGTGTATAGAGACGTATGAAGGACCTCAGGCCAACAGGACTGTGCAGCACTTCTTGTGAGCTGTGGCTGTGGTCTCAGGAACAAGGGAAACAGTTTCCAGCCCGTGAACGCATGTAAGTTTGCTTGGGATTCAGCTAAACAAGTGGATTTAGAGACTAGGCTTGGGCGAAAACACCGTATTGGTATCTCATGGACTGTCGGTCTTCCTGGGATGGAGAAAAAAATGAAGCTGATTGAAGAAGCGGTGAATAAAGTGGTCTCTTAAACTGAAAAAAAAAAAAAAAGAGTAAGCAGAGATGTAAAATGAATAGGTGAGGAGACTGAAGGCATGGATGGACAACATGGTATGGTGTTATATGGCAAGGTGTACCTCCTTAGTATCGCTGTCCTGCTAACAGCAGGGCCAATACACAGTGTGGGCTTCCCAGGCCCCTGTCCACATTGAAGCTGATTTCCTGCAAGAAATAAAGCTTGTGTTTAGTTTACAAGAGAAGAGATAACCAGTGTATTGAGGGGTGATGAGCAGGGAAATGGATGTAGCCAGAGTGACTTTAAGATGTAACAGTTCTGAGTGCTTTTGGGGAAATACGGGTGTGTTTATCTCTCTGCACAGTCTGTCGTAATCCCAGACCTTCCTTAATACAACTTTGGCCTGCAATGAAAGTGAACCATTGGGAAAGTCGCAGAGGAATGTGAGACAATAATAGGATGGATAGCAGACAGAGAAAAGACAGGATCTAGGAGTTTTGTAGAGGAAAAACTGCCAGGTGTTGGAAATGGCCTGAATGGGCCCACATCCAAGAAGATGGTGAGGATTCCTTGGGCACACATCTGTGTGGCAGACAGAACGAGCATGCTGCTGGCAGCAACGGAAGTCGCAAAGGTGTAGGGAGAGTCTAGGAGAGAAGGCAGAAATTCATGCAGTAAAGAACCCCCAGGAGGAAGTTTTAGAGAAAAAGTTTCAGAATTATTGAAGAGCATGAGGATTTGATTACAGACTTTCTTTTGAAGATGAAATTGTTAATGAAGACAGATCATATATCAAATAGTTCTAAACAAAGAGCTCAGAGTCTTCTGGAAATTACAATGGGTATGTCTGTAGTGCTCTATGGCAAATACTTGATCTAGTTTTGAACAAAGTAACTATTCTATGAAAAAGAACCGAGGGCGTAATCAGTGAAGAACACTCCTGTTTACCACAGTTTTCATCAATCATTAATCAGTCTTTCTTCTTTCTAGTTCTGATGTCTTCTGTTTCTGCCTTGCTCAGCTCCAAGCCTTTCTTCAGTGCGGTGCCGTTGCACTTGGTGCCCTGGCAGATGTTTATGTGTCGAGGAAAGGAGTTTCCTGAACTGCTTCTGCCATAAACATTCCAGCTAAATGCTACAGCCTGGAAGGGCTCCAGAGCAGAGACCCTGAAAAACACAGCCCAGCTGGTCTGAGAGATAATAGCTGCCAAAGGAGCGTTGTCTGCAAGAAGTCACGCACTGGGATATGGCTTTGACGCTTCCGTCCTTATGTACTTTGAAATGTGAATGAAAGTCATTAGGCTGTTTTTGCCATGCTAATGAAATGGTCTTGTTCAAAAACTAGTGGAGATAGGAAGTCTATATTTAATCACCGTGGAGGTTCTGGCTTGTGGCATGGGTTGCAGTTCACTCAGTTGTAGCTGTGACTGCGTATTGGAACATAATGTTTCTTTCTATTATTTGTATTCTTAAGGATTGAAGTACAGCCAATACATGGTGCTGATACTCAAACCCAGGTATTTTTCTTTCTATCTCTAGGACCTTTGGTTCTTTTCCTCGCAAAGTCAATCAACTAGTTTGCCTATGATGCACCCATATTCCGAGCTGTACCACTAGCACATTTGGACAAGAGGAGACAGATTTAATCTGACTGGAGGCAGGGTGACTGCAGGTATGTGATCACACAGTGTGACGTGGGAGCGTTTCTCTTTACCAGTTTGAGCTGATGGGTAGCAAATCAAACTCTTCCGGTACCAAGAGAGTACTACTTTGATTATGTGGGCTGAACTGGCTTTATACCACAGCTTCCAATTTAGGCAAAGCTGATAGAAATGCAAGTTAATTGTTAATATTAAAGTTAGTGAGTGAGATGAACAGGATCACATGTGTAACTGTAAGAGCAATTCACATCCAGTGGAAGTATTTCGCAGAAGCAGGAGATTTTGTTGTAGTTCTGTATTGAGGTCAGGAAAAGCACTGAAAATGTTCTCTCCGAGATGCAGAATGCTTTCCAGAGCTTCCCAAAGAAATGAGCAACAAAGTCAGTGCAGCAGTCACCCAAAAGACACAGGATGCAGCTTCCCAAAAGCCTGGCCAATTACCACTTGGCGTAGTTAGTGTTGTGCTGAGAGCCTAGTGAAGCGGTGTTTCATCTGGCTGGTCCTTCTTTCTCACTGACAGGTTAGGATCTAATCCCTCTACATGCGAAACGAAACACCCTGTCTCCTCACAACACTTCAGAGACATCATTTAAACACCTCTGCCCAAAATTTTCTTGTGTTGTTTTTTCCTGTTGGAATCTGAATCTTCCATCTCTGATTTTCAAGCACTATCCCCTTAACCTATTGAAAATGAAAGATCACCTCTATCTCTCTCGTGTAGAGAAGTGAAAGAGCACATTTGACAAGCATTCAGTTTGTGTCCCTTTAAAAGGCACATTGTGGGCTGTTCAAGGGTAAGCATTTAGAGAAGAAAATGTGAATCTGATTACATCTAAAAGATGTGCTTTGCTTCTTTTCGTTTTTCTTTTCTTTTAAAAATAAAAGCAGACTTATGGCAATCGAAGCAGTAAAGGACACCAACCTTCCCACACCACTTCTCTCCATTTTTAGCCAGAGCTGCTCCATCCACTTGGTTTTAATTACTTTGAACTGGAATGACAGCCTGTGGGTATGAGGGCAGCTAGCGTGATCCTTACGAAGACTTACGTCTATTTTTTTTCCTTGCTGATTTCATTATGAGTAATGAGATTTTGGACCCTTGCTTCTCACCAAAAACAAAGGATCCTACAGCCAGAAGACCAAGCGAGCTCTGCCTGGGAAAAACCCCATCTGGCTGACGCCGTGCCCTGTTTCCTCACCTCCTGGAATTGGGCAAGGGAGCGCTGGATGGCAGCCCGTGAGACGGGAGCTACCTACCCTCCTTCCTTTATACGGAGAAGGCTCGGGGCGGGAGGGCAGGAAGCATCCAGCAGCTGCGGGCAGCCCAGCTCCTTCGTTCGCCTCTTCCCTCCCACAGCAGACGAGCGAGCCACGGCGTCCTCCCTCCCGCCTGCCGTCGCCGTGCCCGGCCCGGGCAGTGGGTGAGGAGCTGGAGATAGATGCTCGGGGAGCGGGCGGAGGCCTGAGGTGTCTCTGGAGGAGCGGAACCCATCTGCTGCCGATGCAGAGGTAGCCGGACTAGGGGGGTTTTCGGGAGAAGCCAGAGGCTTGGCCGCCTCGGGTCGTGTGCTGCACATGCTGCCGTGACCCCATTTCTCGGGTGCGGCGGCGCCGGCAAAGCGGCGGGCATCGCCCACGCCAGCGCCGCCTGCCTTTGCGCGTCCAGAGCCACGGGGCGAACGGACATCTCTGCCGCCATCCCTCCCCGCTCTTGGAGGACGGGATTTTCGCGGGGAGGAGGGGTGAGACACNCGGGCGGTCCGCGATCTGCTGAGGGGGTCCCTGTAAGGCAGCGCGGGTTGCGTCTGTGAATTCTCTGAAGCCGAGGGACGAGCGCGGGGGGAGGGCGATTAACGGTCGTGCGGGAGGGGTTAGAGGGGCCCTGGGCTTGGGGGAAGCTCTCTGCAGGGGAGGAGGGCCCCGGGACGGCGGGGGGTGCTCCCTCGGAGGAGTCGTGCTGTGTGCGCCCTACGGAGAGGGGTTGTCGGGGCCCGCGGGAAACTCTGTGAGGCGAGGGGTGCTGGAGGGTTGTCGGGACCCGGAGCCGGCCAGAGGTGTGTGTTGGGGGGGGATGTCCCTTGAGGGGAAGATGGTGGCGTTGGGGCCTGGGATAAGTAGTGGTATCCTGAGGGGGCAGTAGCTGAGGCACCTCGTGTCTGTGTTTTGTACGTGTGAGAGGAGTTGCTGCCCTGCTCCTGGGCAGCCTCGTGTGTCCGTGTGTGTACGGGAGTTGCTGCCCTGCTGTCGGGTAAGTCTCTCCGTGCTCGGGGAAGAGACCCAGGGAACACCGCACAGCGACGCTTTATGAAAGGGCTGAGCAGGTGAGCTTAGGCTGACTGGAGCAAGGAGTCCTGGAAGTGAGCGCTTCTCACCGTTAGACCTTAAAACTGGGCTTGGCTAAAAGCTCTGCCGATGTAAATGTTATCCTGAGCACCTTCCTCTGTTCTACTGTGCTGAGCCAGGACTCTCCATTTCTGTTATAAGTCGGGTCCAGATCTGTGTCTGTGTTCTCCACAGTGTCCCAGAGGTCTTGGGAGATTTCTGTGCGCTAGAGCTATGGTCACTGGAGGCTGAGCAAATCTTGGGGTGCAAATTATATCCTGGGGCATCAGGGAGACAAGAAACTTTCCGTTGTTGGAAACACAGGAGTCGCGCATTTGCATCTTTTTGGGAGAGGGAAATTGGTAGCTTTCCCAGCCCGTAGAAGGGGTGTGTGCTCTGTTTTCTTAGAGTTCTGAGAGCAAATGATGGTTGGCATAACCATTTGCACTTGTGGTTTGTCTCTGTGCGAGCACTTGGTGTTTGTTCTCTTCCTGCAGGTAACTAGCCAAGAGTGTGTGGTGGCCTCTGTGTAAAGCAGCTCTTGAGTCTGTGCTGGGATTTGCGTAGATTGTTCCTTTGCCATAGGAAAGGTGAGTAGGATTATTTCCATGTGTTTCTCTAAGGCTTTCTAGCTTAAATGCTTCCATAAGTGGACTGATATTTAAACAGCCCTGTGACTGCCAGTCCTTTCTAAATTTGTTTGGGAATGGTGATTCTGCCTAATCTTTTATGTAACTGAACTGGAGTTTATGGTTCCCAGATGATCTTAGGTCTTTGTGTGAGTCTCTTTGTTACATTCATTGATATTTTTTTATTGGTTTTGGCCAAAAGTACCCAGTTAAGAACTTGTGCAGACAGGTGCATCTCCTATATTGTTGGCTATTGGTTTTTTTTGGCATTGGGTCTTAATTTGCTTTTGCAAATTATGCCATCTGTTCCCGTGGATAATCCAATCAATTAATCTGAATAATGATGTATCTGCAGAGATAGAGCTTTTTATGGGGCTATGTTTTGCGTAGTGGTTCATGCTGTGGACTCACTGCAATTTTTAATCCTATCTATGGGATGCTGGGGAAAACATTTCCATCTAAAGCCAGAGTAATCTATCTGATACTACTTTTTGTTCTAAACCTGGGATCTTAAAGGATGTGGTTCAGTATTGTATCTGATGTGATACGACACCTGAATCCTAACGGTGGTTGATTTTCTGTGCTTAATGTACGACTGATTATTGAGAGTTGAAAAAGTGGAACGTTCAAGGAGTTCTGTCTGAGATCCCCTTTGGCATACATAAAATTCATGGCTCCTTTGCATGAAATCAGACTTTCCTTTCCTATTGTGTGTCAGACAATACCTCCTATATTCTGTAAAAATCTGTCAATCCTCAAAGGCTTTTTAATCCTGAGCTGTACCAGTAGTCCGAAACTAGAGCTGGGGAGGTGTTGTGTAGTGTCCTTGTGTGCTGTAGGCTCTAGCTTCTGTAGGGATGGAGGAGAACTAAGCTGCTGTTACAAGATCAAATTACTGAGGCTGTTAATTCGATTTTTTTTATATACACTTTTTGAAAGTCTGGTGAAAATGAATGCTGGTATTGTGCTGGGTGCCTCCCAAAAACATGGGCCTAATCTGTCCTGCTGACCTAATTCAGGGTTACAGGGGGCCTGAGTTTGAGACACTGGGAGACTTGGAATGTGATTGAAGCAGCTCCAACTGATTTCAGATGATAGGAGCTCCCATGAGCTTGTCTCTTACGGAAACGTAGTCCAAAGTTGAGTGTGTAGAACTGAGACCTCAGTCTCCCACTCTCCATAGTTTTGAGAGCACTTAATGTTCGTTTGAGTATACAGCAATCCTCCCAGTGCAGAGGGTTTTATTTCCCGCCTGTCCATTGCTGTGGGAGGTCAGAGTGATCAGGTGGGACTTTCAGAGTTGTGGTGCTGTGTCAGATAGACCTTTCAGGCATCACACAATCTGCTAGATCTTCGACTATGTTGCAAAAGCTTCAGTGAGTGGTCAAAATCCATCTCCTGTTGAAGACAATCCAGAGGTGGTGTTGCTTAGTCAAAAGGCACAGAAAAAAGGTACTGTTTGAACTTAGGAATGTGTAGCTGTCCTATTTAATGAGGAGAGCAAATGTGCCATTTGTGCAAAAGTAAAGGCATTAGTCCCACTGCCTGAGTATCTGGCATCATCATTCACAGACAAAAGAAGAAAAACTACGTGAAAACCAGGAAGGGCATTGAATCTTTTGAGATCACTTCTGGGCTCAGTGAAATGAGGACTCACTAGTTGTGCGTTGTATCCCAGAGTAGTAGTGTTGTCACACTTGTGTGGAAGGATGGAGAAGGTGACCTGGGGAAAAATTAAACAAAGAATAGCGTAATTAGCAGGACAGGATGGGGACGTGAAGAAACAAGTTACGCAGAATATGATTGTGGTGTCATCTCCCTTGAGGAAAACTAGTAAGATTCTGTGTATTGCCAGTTCTGTGATTGTCTCCTCCGGTTGCCCTGGCTAAGGATCACAGCTGCAGTCTGTGCCTGCATTCCCTCAGGAACCAGTGTAGATCTGGGAAGCCCTTGAGAGCTTGGGCTCCATGTCTCACTTCTGATAAGTTCACAAGTGAGATCTGCTTCTTGGGTTGTGAGCCTCTGATGTTGAGTGAGGCTCTGTTCAAGCGCTTGAGGGCAAATCCGTAGGCAGGAACAGCTTGTACAAATCTGCTACTAATCAATTGGTTAAGTGGGCTAGTTGCAACAAGCTGAGTGGAGGATGGCGCTTTTCCTCCCACGTGAAGGAATTCAAAGCCAGGAGACCTCAAAGGTAAAAACGCACTAAGCAGACACTTGTTTCCTTGGTCGTTTTGATTCTAATAGTTGTCTGCTCTTTGTTGCCATATTACTACATGTAAAGCATCATCTGTGGGATGTTCGTGTCTGTGTTATATTTCTGTCCAGATGCATCATTATTAGATGCCCGACCAGTTGTCACCTGTGCTGAGCGGCAACCAAGATGGCAAAGTACAGGCTTGTTCTCTTAAGACATGGGGAAGGAGCCTGGAACAAGGAGAATCGCTTCTGCAGCTGGGTGGACCAGAAGCTGAGCAGCGATGGGATAAAGGAAGCTCAGAACTGTGGCAAACACCTGAAAGCACTGGGCTTTGAGTTTGACCTGGTCTTCACTTCTGTACTCAGGCGCTCCATCCAGACTGCATGGCTTATCCTGGAAGAGATGGGCCAAGAGTGGGTCCCCATTCAGAGTTCGTGGCGGCTGAATGAGCGTCACTACGGTGCGCTGATCGGTCTCAACAGAGCAGAAATGGCTCTGAATCATGGAGAGGAGCAAGTGAAACTATGGAGGAGAAGCTATGATGTTACTCCACCTCCCATAACGGAATCTCATCCTTACTATGAAGAGATATACAATGATCGCCGGTATAAATGCAGCGATGTCTCTCAAGATAATCTCCCAAAGGCTGAAAGTCTAAAAGATGTGCTTGATAGACTCCTTCCCTATTGGAATGAAAAGATAGTGCCGGAACTGAAAAGTGGCAAAATGATCCTTATCTCTGCTCATGGTAACAGCAGCAGGGCATTGCTGAAGCACGTGGAAGGTAAGGGTCTTCCTTTCAGCCTTCCTCTCTTCTCCTTTCTCAACAGCTCAGAGCTTTACATCTTGTTCTGTAATGCGTGCTGCTTATCTGGGCCATTTAATGTCCCAGAAGAAAGTAAAAAGTTGGCCTATGGGAACAGGAATAAAACTGGGGGATGTTGAAGGGGGAGGGAATTACTTAATGTAGTTAAATAAAGCCAGCTGCTTTCACCTTGTTTTTCACTGCTTGTTTTAAACTACTGTATTCAAACTGAGTTTGCGGTTGGTTTAGATAGACAAAACTCTTCAAGCTCTAATTTTTGGATTTATTGAACAGCTTTATAAGAGGGGTTGAAGTAATGATGTGTTCATAGCAATGCTTGTTTAATAACACAGCACAATAAAGGCCTTGTCTTAGGTTGTGGAAGGCGTTCATAGATCATAGAATGGCTTGAATTGGAAGGGATCTTAAAGATCACTTACTGCCAACCCCCCTGCCATGGGCAGAGGCATCTCCCACTACAACAGATTGCTCAGAGCCTCATCCAGCTTGGTCCTAAATACTTGCAGGGATGAGGCATCCACAACTTCTCTGGGAAGCTGTTCCAGTGTTTCACCAGCCTCATAGTAGAGAACTTCTTCCTAATGTCTAATCTGAACCTATCCAGCTCTGGTTTAAAACCATTGCTCCTCGTCCTATCCCCACATGCCCTTATAAAAGTCCCTCCCCAGCCTTCCTGTCGGCCCCCTTCAAGTACTGGAAGGCTGCAGGTGGGGTTTCACAGGAGCAGAGTAGAGGGGCCGAATCACCTCCCTTGACCTGCTGGCCATGTATCTTTTGATGCAGCCCAGAGTACAGCTGGCTTTTTGGGTTGCTGGTGCACATTGCCCGCTCGTGTGAAGCGCTTCATCAACCAGCACCCCCAAGTCCTCCTCTGCAGGGCATAATTCTTGACTGTTACTGTGGTGGGTTATTTTTGAGTCTTCATTCCTGATAACGCTTTACATTAAAAAGCTGCTGTGACAGGGAGTTGAGCAGAGGGTAGGTACTTGCTAAAGCTTATGCAAATGCTGTGTTTCTCGATATAGAAAATGCCTACCAATAAACAGCTAAGTTGGTAGCTTAGCAGAAGGTTGCTTATTTATTTGGGACTTGAAAAGGTTGTGGTTTATCTTTAAAGTCATTGCTAGATTCTTTCACCCTCTGCCTCTTTAATGACATGGCTTCTAGTTGAGGTGATCCTAAACTGAAAGATGGACCATATTAGTTCCTTTGTTTATAGGTAGGTGACTTACAGAATTTAGTGATTATACATGTATGAATGCAGCCTTCCAGAGCTGTAGTTGCAAGTATGCACAGACCGGGTTGTGACAGCTCAGTTTTTCATTTATAAAACACTCTGGTGTGCACCTCTACGGCTGTGACTCTGTTGAGCACTTTCTGCGTTCAGGCATGCTGGAACAATCAGGACAGTTGATGTTTTAGCTGGAGTCAGAAGCCCAGGGGAATAAGCCTGTACAAGTGGCTTCTGGAACTATAGAGGTTGTGAATTCTGGGGTACAGATTGCTGCTTGGATGGAAGAGGAAGGCTAGTTCAAGCCAGTTCCACTGATGTGGTGAGGGTGGTTGTCCACGCTGTGAAATGATGTATTACAAAGGAAAAAGGAAGAGGGGGATCTGCAACCATGGTGTCTCTCTTGCTCTCTTCGAGAAGGGAACCAGTTCAATGAAACCGTGCTGGCCAAGCCCTTTGAGGGTGAAATGCTGCAAGCTGATCACATCTTCAGCAGAAACCCTGGACCACCTGTGCAGGTGTGCTCCAAAGCTAGGGCTAATAGCATCAGTGACTGGTAAAGCTTACTGTAAAGTTAGTATGGCTGGATTCCTTGCTGTGTTGAGATCAGAGAGACCAGCGTAACAGCAGTTGCAAAGCTTTTCTTTGGGACAATCTGCCAGGGGTAACATTTCAAGGGCTGCCTACACTCAACCAAAGCAGAATAGAACTATGTCACTTGTCTGTGCTGTATATACCTTGTCCCTGCCAGCATGTGCTTCCTACAGAAATGTGAGGAATCCTTGGCAGAGGATTTAATTCTCTTGACTGAGGGCTGTCCACCAGCTACCCCTGCTCCCTTACAGGAAAAATGGCCACGTACCTGCTGGTAGTTCTGCTGTTTTTGCTGTGGAGATCTGGGTTGCTGCAGAGCTGGCCTCAAGGGTGGCATGAAGAGAGCTTTAAGACTCCTGTTATTGCAACCTGCTCTGTTTTGTTGGGTTTTTTTCAGAGCTTCTGTCTATATCTAGCTGGATCCAAGAGATTCCTTGTCTGCATTGTGGACTGTCTCTCCCTTTCTCTCCTGAAAGGTTGAGAGTCGGTAGCTGCTCTGGAGCCGTGCTGGGGTTGGATCTGATTCAGCAGTGCTTCAAGTTTGTCAGTCTGCTGTATTTATAGCACCCGCTGTGAGGCAGGCTTTGTTTTTGTGGACTCTTACTGACAAGCTTAGCGTGTCCTGCACTTGAGTGGAAGTTTCTAGGCTCCTCTATCTTAGCTGGAGCCATGTTTTTTTGGTATTGAGAAAATTGGGCTCCAAATGCCTTAAGCAGCAATCTTATATGGCTTCTTGGATGTCATAGTGATTACTTAATCTTGGAAGGTGTCCCTTGGAAACTCTAAATGGCAGTAAATGCAAACATCTTCCTTCAGTTTGAGCTGATGCAATAATTTTATTTTTTTCAGTGTAAAATTTAACGTCTTTTTCTAAAAGACTTTGTAGGATCCTTCAAGTTACTATTTCAAGGGGGTACTTTTTTAAACAGACCTGAAGTTCTCTATCTGAACAATTTTCTTCATGTGAGTAACTAGTAAAGAGCTTGAAATGTGGATCTGCTTTCTACTTGCTCATAAATCATCAGAGCAACACAATGTTAGGCTAATAAGACATTGATTGTGGGTTTGGGATTTAGTTCTTGTTTTCTCAGTGTTCAGAATTGACCTCCTTAAGATACACGAAATGTCTTTAGGATCTGTCATAGTTTGCATACGAGGACATAATGTGAAACCCCAGTAGTCTTTCTGAAAACAGTATTTAACACAAACTGGACCATACTTTTGTATGCATGTGGTAATCAGAAACAGCAGCTTCTCTGAGCGCTTGCTCTTCTGTCCTAGTGAGCTGAGTGACATTTCTCCCATAGGGTGCTGCTGAAGATGACAGTGCTGTGAGCTGTTGATGTCCAGTGGGGCTGCTGGGCTGTGTTCCTCCTCCTTGCTAATATCTGTGAATTTGGTAGATGGCACCAAGGACAATTATGACTGTTTTGTGCAATCCTGTTGAAGACAAGATGTCAACATCGGTTTTTGACGTGTTTGTAACTGAGCTTGTGGTGGCCTTTCAGAGCATTGATTCTTTGTGTCATCTTCAGGTGATATATGTGGTGATGCCAAGAATCATTGGCATGATTGGTAGAGCAAGAGGAAAGCCTTAATTATATTGTTATTGTTAGGGTTGGCAAGACTCTCTGAAAATCTTCCTCAGGCAGTAGTCATGCTTGCTGGTGGAAGCAAGTTGTCATAACTTAGTAACTGGTTTTTTTCCTGAGACACTTGTTGGTATGTTTTGCTTTCCTACCTTGTCTTATATTGGGATGGCCTCAATGACCACAAAGTCAGGAGATGTTTATATAATGACATTGTATTGGGTCTGGCTGAGATGGAGTTAATTTTCCCCATAGTGCTGTGCTTTGTATTGGTGGCTGGGAGGGTGTCGATAACACATCGGTGCTTTGGCTGCTGCTGAGCAGGGCTTGCACAGCATCTCCAACGTTCCTCCTCCTTAGCAGTAATCTGAGAGGTGGGTGAGGTCTCAGGAGGGTGTGTAGCCAGGACGAATGACCCAAACTGACCAAAGGAATATTCCATACCATGTGATGTCTGCTCAGTAATAAAAGCTAAGAGAAAGGAGTGGGAGGGGAGCAGCAATCATTATTGTGATTATCTTCTGGAGCAACTGCTCTGTCTACTGAAGCCCTGTTTCCTGGGGAGTAGCTGGACATCGCCTGCTTATGGGAAGAAGAGGAAAAATCTTTTGCTTTCCTTCTGCATGCAACCTTTGCTTGTGCTTTATTAAACTGCCTTTATCTTCACCCATGAGTTTTTCCAGTCTTATTTTCTCCCCCTGCTGTCCTAGTGAGGAGGGCAGTGATAGAGCAGCTTGGTGTCCAGCCAAGGTCAACCCCCCACAGTTCTTTGTGCTCCATGTTGCTTTGCTACACAAACCCAATACAGGCATAAAAAACCTTGGCAGACAGGAGGGTGAAATAGATGTAGAGAATGTGCTACAGCCATGGTTGTAGCCCACCCATCATCTTCCTTCTTTCCTTAAAATCTGCCCAGTAAGCTAACATTCTGTGAAGATTAATGGCAAGATTCTAACACTGTGCCCACTTCCCTCCTCTACCCTACTGAAGCTCGGTCCTCTACTAGCCTCCAGGAAGGGCAGAAACTGGCCCTGAATATTTAACTTAGTAGGCTAAAGCTTTGGCATTTTCATTAAGCTTGTGGGAAGGATGCTATGACCTGATTTGATCTCAATTACAAAGCACCAGTTCTAGAACAAGCCTGTTGTGGCTGAATTTATGCATATGATCTTGTATTTTGTTGGATGAATCATCTGACCGCAAGTGTAGTTGACATGCAGGGAAGGGAGGGGTGTAGCTCTCTTTCAATAGCTGGTTTTTGTGTTGCTCTGACCATAAGAATAGAAGGAAGGAACTTGGTAGGAACAGGTGAGAGGGAGGGAGAAGCTGAGCCAGCCCCTGTAGGAGCTGCCTTTATGTGCTCAAAATCAAGCCCAAGGGAGTTTTCCTCTGTAGGACTTTTCAGAGTGCAAATATTCCAAACCACTTCATGGGTTACCAGGTAAAGATGAGCTCTTAAGCTTGCACAAAGGTATTAGTGGTCTCTGATCAGTCAGTTCAGTTAAAAGGAGCATAGGTGAGCTGAGAATCATTTTGAAAGATTGTGGGGTTTTTTGTAATAACTTCTGTACCAAATTCTTCACGATGTTTATGTACCTAACTGCTTCCTACTATACAGCTGCTCTTAAACAGTGACAGGTACTCGTGAGAGGGGATGTGGGAGATGCCCTCTTGAGGAATGTCGTTGCCCAGTCAGCATTTTTACCTGGAATCCTGAGGGGAAACATCCCGGGGACTTCAGTAATGTCTGTGGGTTCTCATTGCTGTAAGTAGGTAGGACCTTAGTTTTCAACCTTCTTGGGGGGGAAAAGACTGCTTCCAGAAATATGGAACCCTTCAGCAGTGCTGAGACCCAGACTTTAGAATTGTACTGGAGTGTTGCTGCTTCAGTGGTCTTGTTTCTCATTATAGCTTGTAGTCAGCAGTTGAGTCCTTGCCCTGATTTTACCCTTCTTCCTTGGGAGATAGGTTGGGATTGTGACACAGACCAGCTCAGATGAAGTGCAGGAAAAGGTCACTTGGCTATAGTTACAGCACATGAAGTAACTGGATAGCAGTTCCTTGTGCCTGCAATGGCTGGAGTCTAGTTGTGGTGATCTCTTTACTGTCTTCATAGCCTGCTGGTGGGCAGTGTTCTGTGTGTGTTTTGCCTGCAGCTGAAGAGCATCTGTGACAGACAAACCTGATCAGGATCTTGATTCCTGAAGACTAGAAATCCTATACAAATACAGTAGCAGTGCTGAAATAAAGCAACAGGGTGCTATAGCTTCATTAGGATCTTCATCTGACTTGAGCTTGCAATTCGCGCCTTCTGGTTCTGAGGCAGTTCTGTATGAGGAATAATCCTGAGGAGAAAGCCAACGTGCTTGCTGTGGTTTGTTTATCCTAGACTGTACCGCTTTGCTTTTGTAAGTCAGTTCTTGTTGACATAGGTGTGGTCACTGTGTTCTACAAAAACAGTAAAATGCGTTTCTGAATCCATGTAGCTACAGCTAGTTTTGTCTAATCTGTGTTTAGAGGAAACCTTTAAATAACCTGGCTGCTGACCACGTAGATGTGGTTTGCCTAAATTCTCCTGCATTACTTCATCTGCTTTGGGTATATCTGAATGGTTTAGTCTGGGAGACTGAATTTGAGAGGTGGGCAGAACGCTTCCTAGGGTCAGATTCTCTGTGGCTACGTGGTGACGTGCGTGTTGTTTAAAATCTGTATGCGTAAGAATCCTTGAAATAAGAGCTCAGGCAGCTTGGCTGCTTGTTTTGCAAACCAATGTCCTCGAGAATGATGCTTGTGGCTAGTAAATGGACTCGCTGTTCTTCCCATTGATTTCTGTGTGGTTTTTAAAATTAGTGCTCTGCGGTAGGTCTGATCCTGCTGCCTACGACAGGTGAACTGTTTATTCCTTGTACATGAGGACTGCTTAAACTGGCAGAGGATGACCTTTTTTTAATGGGCTGATGGCTCAATATGTTACAAGGCGTAAGCTTCTCGCAAGGGTTTGTTCCTTTCTCTTGCTCCATGGGCTTCTGAATCTGAGGGCTAATCTACAGCTGGCCAAAGTACTTAGCCCAATCAAAAAAGAAATAGGTCACTACAAAAGTTGCGTGCTGGTGTAGTCTTTGGGCAGGGGCATGAAATGTTTCTTGCCTCGTGATTAGTTCTATTTTTTTCTCTGACCGGTTATTGCTGAGTAGCTTGACTTTGTGGGTTTTCCTGTTAATATGTTGGCTCTGCTTTTCTACTTAATGTGAAAATCACTAGTAGATTTGCACCCATGTGTTCGGAGAACCATCTGTTTTGGCAGCTGCTCAAGA